>CM050913.1:3324884-3895795 GCA_027742785.1 Vigna reflexopilosa
CATTAAAGTGTATAAAAACACAAGAAACTCTTTTTGGTATTTCTATCAAACAGTTGGTATGCAAGAAAATGTAATATAAATTATTTACAATTTATTAAGACTGGAGTTTATCCACTTCATTTGCATGCATTTAATAACATCTCAATTCTAATTTCATATCAAAATCAACTCAAAATAATACTCAAATCCTATCCTTAGAGACTTTGAGCCTATGATAATTCATTCAAGATTTCAATTCGTTGAATTCTAAACAAGTGAAATCATGCCTTAAGTTCAAAAGTTTAAGATTACTAATGAATCAAGTTTTCTACCTAGATACAAGCATCTCTTAGGTTTTCATATTTCGCAATACATCAAGAACCACAAATCAAGCATGACATCAATCCATATCAAGCATTAATGATGGAAAATGAATACGAACATGAATTGGAAAATCATATATTATTAACAACACAAAATTACACAAGAGTTTCATATTTTACCATAGATGCATGCACACCCTTTACCCTTGGTTCTTGGCAGCTATTTCATGTTCCAATTGTGTCTCTCATTTGCATCAACACCTTCAATTTTGTAGCCCTTCCACCTCATGTACCCTAAAAGGGGCAAAAACCACCATAAATGAAAATGGAGACCCAAGAAGGGTTAGGAAAGCTTCCCAACCTGTTTTTCTACCTCTAAGAGCTTTTCCCCAACACCCTAAGTGACCTTCATCATGAAAAATGAGAAGAGGTTGTTTGAGACGAGCTAATAAACAATTTCGTGTATCAAGGTTGACACATTTCCCCTTGCGACTCAAATTATTGCCCAGTGAGTTAGTAAACTCGCATAACGAGTGAATAGTGTCGTCCAAAATAATTTTGTTTGCTCATCGTGTTCGCAGCGCTGCGAACACGATTCTTGTGGCACCCAATGCGGGTATTCATCTAAAATTAATCTTTTGATCATGCTTCTTTGAGCTTCAACCTGTTTTTCTCCACTAGAATTTTTTTCCTATTCACTTATTTCACACACTTAAATAGAGATTAGAGGTAAAATAAGCACCCACTAACTAAAACACAAGAAAACATGAGAGCACACTGAACTTGAGGATAAAATAGAATAAAAGCTATGAACAAGTTGATTTATTCATGAAACATACACACAAAAACATGTAAAATCAATTGTTATCACATAGAAAATTCAATACCATTATCTATGTGAATGGTTTAAACAATGATGCAAAATTGGTTTTCTATATTGGTAATGAAATCAATGATAATTTTTTGAGCACCAATTTTTTTAGTCATAGGTATTAATCAAGTATGACAAGAAAAATCATCCATAATAGTCAGGAAGTATTTAGAGCCATGCATAGAAAGAATAATACTAGGACCATATATATTTATGTCAATAAGATCAAAGATTTTCGTGGTGTAAGAAATGATGATATGAAAAGGTAACTTTCTTTGCTTAGTGCAATGACTAGTGTCACATATGTATGTGCAATCATGAACAATGAAATGATATTTAAATTTTAGAGTATTCAATCTGGTATGACAAGGATGTCCTAATCTTGATGCAATAAACTGGTATTATCAACATTATTAACAAAATTTGAAGTAGAGCTAAGCATATTTGAAGAAAAATCTGAAACATATAAGCCATTAGTGATTATAACTATATCAATCTTCTCTTTGGTGTGGATGTCTTGATTATTACAACCATGAAAAGAAAAAATTAGTTCACAATTGTTAGAAGAAATAAGTTTGATCAATATGGAGAAGAGATTGAAAGAAAATTGTGATACATAAAGAGTTGAATTTATGATTGAGAATCACAATTCCAGAATACTCATAGAAAGTAGTATTACCATTAGGCAAGGTAATTTGTATAGGTTTTATGTGATTGTAAGATGAAAAACTTTGCAAAGAGACATTTATATGGTCTATAGCTCTTGAATCAAGAATCAATTTGTTTTTAAACAAATTAGATTAAGGATAAGATTGATATTACTTAATAGAGATTGATTGGCCTAAACAAATCAAATATGGTTGAATTTGGGCAAAACTAGAAGAATCTTTCAAAACCAAATTAGAATTAAGGATAGGACTTAAATTACCTAAAGGAGATTGATTGGTTGAAATAGATCCAATGTGGTGAATTTGGGCAGGAGTAGATGAATATTTCAAAATTATGGCTTTGGAAGAGCTCTGCAGGAACTTAAATTGTTATGGTGTAAGGAAAATATGCTCAAAATCATCATGTTTACTTTCTTTGATATTTCCATTGTCCTCTTGAATATAAGTGTTGTGTACTTGTTCTTGCTTGTTGTAGAACTTATGGTCTGGTGATAACCATGCTTGTTATAGCATACCTCCAATATATAGCCTCTTCTTTTGCAATGAGTGTAGTGTTTTCTAGCATTATAGTTATTTTTTAAATTTTCTCTTGATTTAGGAGGTTATTCTTCCTATAGTAGACAACGTCACTTGTCCATATCTACCATAATAATTGCAAGCGGTGGAAGAGGTTAAAGCGATGGAAGAGTTTGTAGCATTGTTGTCCCAAGTTTTAGTTATGATTATCAAATTTCCAGTGAAAATTGTCTTTCTTGTTGTGCCACCAATAAAAAAGTTTTGGTGATATTCAGATATAGGATCCAACAAAAGTAAATGATGTGATATTATCCTCTTAGCTTTCTTTGTTTCATAAATTTCAAGACTTGACAATTATAATTGGATTTGCAAGCATATACATGTTTTTGCCGAAAATTATTTATATTATTTCAAAGAATGTGTAGTTTAGTAAAATATTCAGACATATTAAGGTCACCTTGATGAAGGGTGACAACCCCAAGTTGAAGACTTGGTATATGTGAGAAACTGTCTTAAGAAAATATGTTTTTCATATCCCTCAAAATCTCATAAGTGTTATCCATCTAAATGTTGCTTTGTCTGATGGATGTAGAGACTGAATGAACTAACCATGAGACAACCATGTTGTTTCCTCGATTCTAGACAACATGATCTGACTTGTCTTATTCAGGTAGACGAACATTACTAAGAACAAATTCAATTTTGTTTTTCGTGGTGAGTGTAATGAACATCAAGCAACTTAAAAAATGATAATTAATATCATCAAGAACGGATAGAACAAGAGCAACAACTGAATCTTTGTCAGGATGAAAGTAAAGATAATTATGCACAAAACTTTCTTCTTCCATAAAAATACAAGAGCGAAAGAAAACAGACAAAAAAAAAGAAGAAAAGAAATAAAATAAATAATTAGAATTATGCACAACAGAGCTCTTCGAATAACTCTTCGAAAAACTCGAATAGCATAACATAATTATAGATGCAATTCACAAGAGAATTTACAAAGTGAGTAATGGAAGTCATGTCTATAAGATGAAAGAAATTGGGAAAGAGAAGAAGATTAAAATAATGAATAGAACAAAAATCATAAAAACAAAAATAATACTTCAACAAGAGAATTAAAATAGAATACAATTATATGATAAAAGGACGTTCTGGCTCCAACAAGAGGATAACGAATATATAGGAAAACAGAAGAAATAGAAGGACATTGGGTGATTAGGTGCGAGAGCTAACACAAAGCCAGAATCCAGAAATAGAAAAGGCTGTTATTATTCTATCATCAGTGACTGAGTTATAGTTACTTTTGTAAATACTCTTCAGTTTATACCTTACTTTTAATGAATTCAAGATATTTAAATTTTAAATCATCTAAATTTGTAATTTTAATGAAAATGGAAAGGACCACGAACATTGAACTAACATAAAAACAATGAAGACTAGAAAAGAAGACGTGATAAAATTATTAGTTTCCCGGAAGGGGATGCGTCCATACATATACGTCTAAATGACATGTTTATCTTTCAACTTCAACATTGTCACCTTGAAGCACCAATTATTCAGTTGTTATCATATTCCATCAGCTATAAGGATGAAAGATAATGTTTTGTAAGGAACCAGTGCCAGGTTATTAGCCACACATGTCTCTATTTGATAAATAGATAATCGTGTGACTATTATGATTCGCTCATTGACTTATTCACCCACCAAAAAATGACGTAAAAGTAATGATGGTGATTTTTTTTTTTAATTTACCAAAATAGATAAATTTAAAATAATTAAAAAAAATCGTTTTAGTTCGATGTGACTTCTTCAATATTATTTAATTAGTATCTCTACTTAAAAGTTATAGAAGTGTGGATATTTTTTATTCAGAACTAAATATCTATTTTAAACTTGAAAAGAATTTGAATGTTATTCAATACAAAATTAATAGGAAAATAAATGCAATCTTGTTTTTAACAACATATATTCCTTTTTTATTTTAATTGTGATTAGTTTTCAATCCCTGTGTAAAGGTATTATTTTTAACTTCCGAGACATAAGACATTTTATTTTATTTTATTTAAGTGAGATTATTTTTTGACACGGAATAACAAAATGCCGCGTGAACCCTCTGCATAGAGTGAACAATGAATTAACTAATTCCAACTCTTTCATAAGTTTATATTCGATTTCGTTTAAGCTGATTTATCAATAAAATTAAATGAGTTTATCTTCAATTCAAAATTTAATTCGTAAATTAATGAATTGACTTTGATTTATACATGTTGAATCAGATTGGTTTATTAACTAGTTCAATATATATAAGGTTTAATTCGTAAAATTTAGGAAGAATCCGATTTAATCATTTAAATTGAAAAAAAATACTTTCGTCTCTTAAATAAAAAAAATGTTTATAGTTTATAATTGTTACATTTGAGAGATTAAAAATGATATTTAATTAGTAATAAAATGATAAATTTAAGAGACTATAATGGGGTCTTTTTTTTAAAGTTTGAGGGAGTATTTTTTTTTTAGTTTTAGAGCCAAAAATTGAATTTATCTTGAACTTTAGAATTGAAAATATAATTAAACTGTGCACATAATTTTAAATATATTTTTTTCTTTTTTACATATTAATTTGTGAATTGTGTTTTATCCTCTTTTTGTGTTTCGTGTACATGTTTATCTTAGTGAAGTTAAATATATATATATATATATATATATATATATATATATATATATATATATATATATATATATATATATATATATATAGGATGAAAAACGTAATGATAGTTACGGTAAAAAAAATATTGAAAGACTGTCTAATAGAGTTACGTTTTCTTGATAAGAAGTTCATAATAAAAAAACTAAAAGGGGAGAAAAACGATTGGGTGAAAGGTACGTATGTAATACGTTATTATATATGAAAAATATATTTTATATTATTGAATTTATATAATTAATTTATTTAAATAATATTATTGTTTAAAATTGGAATGTATATTTGGAATCCAGTACTAAAAGGAAAGAAGAAAAATGAAGAGGAAAGGTTAGACTTGGGCTGCTAAGACTTGAAGTCTCCCCGCTTAATTCCAAAGAGTATAGATGTAGTGCTTGCCATAGTTATTTCCTAACAGAAATGTTAAGTTTTGACGATTGATTTATAGTGCTTGAGGTCTCTGTTTTGGTATTGTGTGCTGCTTCGATTACGTGCAATCCATGGAAACAAGTAACAAACCAATAACCATCCTTCTCCTACTGTTGTTGAGTTTCTTTCATCTTTCCAAAGCAGATGTTATTTTTGATCCCCCTGACCTACTCACCATCAACTGTGGCTCTTCTACCAACTTCCCCACGCCCGACGGTCGGAACTGGATTGGAGACACCAACACAAAGCTTCTCTCTGTAAGTCGGGGCTCAGTTCTTGCAACTGCACTCACAAAATCAACCATACAGGGTCCTTACGCTTCTGCTCGCCTCTCCTTCTCTAATTTCACTTACTCAATCTTCAATCTCACCGCTGGCCCAATGTTCCTTCGCCTCTTCTTCTTCTCAACTTCATACCACAACAACTTTAATCGCTCCAAAGCCGTTTTCTCGGTCAAAGCAGGCCCATACACTCTCCTTCAACGTTTCAATGCTTCCCTCGATGCGGATTCCGTTAATGACCCTGCTCGCTCCAACATCCTATTCAGAGAGTATTGCATCAATCTCCGAGAAGGACAAAACCTCAACATAACCTTCATTCCAAGCTCCACAGGTTCCTACGCTTTCATCAATGGAATCGAGATTGTTTCAATGCCCTCTTATCTCTACTACACCGCTCCTAACGTCGACATCCATGGATTGCCGAAATTTGTTGGAGGAGGAACATATCCAATTCAAAACAATTTGGCTCTGGAAACAAAGTACCGGCTAAGACTGGGGGACCGAAATATCCCCGCCGCAGAGGATACTGGTATGCTCAGAACGTGGGATGTCCATAATGAATATATAACTAATCCAGGTGTAAAATCTCTTGATTTTGGCCATACAACCAAGCTGAACTTTACTAAGACTCCTAATTACACTGCACCAGACCCGGTATACCGATCCTTAGACAGTATGGGAGATAACGCCTCGGTGAACATGAAATTCAACCTCACATGGCAGCTTCCTGTTGATCCTGGTTTCACCTACGTGCTACGGTTACACTTTTGCCAGCTTAACCCGAAAGTTATTGGGTCTGGTGACCAGATCTTCCTCATCTTCATTCAGGATCATTTGGTTGAAGACATGGTAGACATTTTCAATTGGGGCGATAAACAGAAGGGTGTACCAGTGGTTAGAGACTACGTAGTCATCATTCGAGATAATCAGAAAAAGGCAAATCTTTCTGTGAAATTACACCCTCACGATAAAAGCATGATCAAGGACGCACAACTAAACGCAATTGAGCTTTTCAAAATCAGCGACACAACAGGTAATCTCGCTGTGCCGAACCCAGACCCTCGTATACAAGCCACGGAGATTTCCCATGAAAACTCAAGCAAGAAAAGAAGAGGCACCACAAAAACCCTAGCCGCCGTTGTAGTTGCAGTTTCTGGTGTCGTTTTACTCTCCTCTATCATTGCTTTCTTTATCATCAAACTCAAGAAAAACGTTGCTTACAACAACGGTTCCAATAAAAAAGACGGAACTTCTCGCGGGGGAGGGTCGTCATCACTACCAACCGACCTCTGCCGTCACTTCACAATTGCAGAAATCGTGGAAGCTACCAACAACTTCGACGAACTCTTTGTCGTTGGAGTGGGAGGATTTGGCAACGTGTACAAAGGCTACATCGAGGATTCTACGCCTGTGGCAATCAAAAGGCTCAAACCCGGTTCTCAGCAAGGTCTGAACGAGTTCATGAACGAGATCGAAATGCTCTCTCAACTTCGTCATCTTCATCTTGTTTCCCTCATCGGTTACTGCTACGAGAGCAACGAGATGATCCTCGTTTACGATTTCATGGATCGTGGAACCCTCCGTGACCATCTCTACGGAACCGATAACCCTCCACTCTCATGGAAGCAAAGGCTTCAAATATGCATTGGTGCCGCACGAGGACTCCATTATCTGCATACAGGTACGAAACAGATGATCATTCACCGTGACGTGAAGAGCACAAACATCTTGTTGGATGAAAAATGGGTGGCGAAGGTTTCAGACTTTGGGTTATCTCGAATTGGACCCACGGGTTCTTCAATGACCCATGTGAGCACTCAGGTGAAGGGCAGTGTTGGGTATTTAGATCCGGACTATTACAAACGACAACGTTTGACGGAGAAGTCAGACGTGTACTCGTATGGGGTGGTGCTCTTGGAGGTATTGTGTGGGAGGCAGCCTTTGCTTCGAATGGTTGAGAGGCAACAGGCGTCACTTGTGGATTGGGCGAAGCATCGGTATGAGAAGGGGTTTCTGGGTGAGATTGTGGATCCAGCACTGAAGGACCAGATAGCACCTCACTGTTTGCGCAAATTTGGTGAGGTTGCATTGAGCTGTTTGCATGAGGATGGGACTCAGCGACCATCCATGAATGACGTCGTTGGTGTGTTGGAGTTTGTTATGCAACTTCAGCTTCAGGATGGTGCTAATGTCAATGCCGTCTCGGAAAGTTGTGAGGATTATGAAAACAGCACTACTGAGGACATGTTTAGCAGTAGCCATAGTAGTGTGAATGTTTCTGACTACAGTAACAGCAGTGGATTGAACACTACAAGCTACGCCAGTAAAGAATCTGAGAGGCTCTCAGAGCCTGTTTTCTCCGAGATTAAGGATCCAAAGGGACGATGAGGTTGGAGCAGTTACTATAGCTGCAGGGTTGAGTTTGGTCTTTATGACAAGTAATTAATTAATATGGTTGGATTGCCACACAAAATTTGTAATTAGATGAATGTAGAATTACGATTTTCTCTAAAAAATGCAATTAAAGGTTTCTAAAGTTTGAAAGATTATATATTCCTAAAAAATATTATTTAATTCTAAAATATTATTTTATTTATTTTTATTAGTTAAGTAAATATTTTATTATTAGAGAGAGTTATATAAATGAAAATATGAGAAGGGAGAGTGTTAAATAATCATTTTCCTTATAACTCAATATTTTAGGCTAAATTAGAAATGGAGAAAAAACTTTTTTCTTATTGAATAAAAATTTAAGAATTAATTATGTTTTTAGTTTGGAATTGTTTCTGTCTAAAATATTGATTTGATTTATTCCTTATATTTTAAAATGAACTACCATGTATTAATAACTTTTTTTAACCATTTTTTAATAATAAGTTGTCTCTCACTATTTTATTAATTTTTGTAGTTAAAAAAATAAATTACATTAAATTTTGTAAACAAGTTATCAGAAAAATTATTAAGAAAATATTTTTTTAACTGTAATATATTAACAATTTTTTTACAATAAATCATGCATCATAATTTTATTGGTGTAAAACAGTTGTAAGAAAAAAAAAATTGTTCAAGAAAACATTTTCCTTTCTTTTAAACTCCATTCTTTTCCGCTTCTGCACTCTCACCAGTTGTTGCTTTCCCTTTCCCCAACCAATCCACCCACCCAGACCCATAACACACACCTTCATCACGCGACACATCCTCACATTCCATCTCCATCCCCT
The DNA here is from genome assembly GCA_027742785.1 of Vigna reflexopilosa. NCBI lineage: Eukaryota > Viridiplantae > Streptophyta > Magnoliopsida > Fabales > Fabaceae > Vigna > Vigna reflexopilosa. The sequence continues at coordinate 3,333,880 of CM050913.1, forward strand.
TCTCTCTTGTGCACTGTGCACAACACACAAGTCGACAGCGTCAAAGCCTTATGCCACCGCTACCATTTTCGGTGCTCGCACATCATCAGTACCAATCACTCTAGCAACGTTAAGAAAGGATAGAAATTGTATTTTTTATTTCATTAGAAGAAAGTATAATTTTTCATATATATAATTGTTTAAAATAATATATAAATAGAATATAAATATAAAAATAGAATATAAATATATGAAGATAAATGCACAGATACGAACAGAAAATAAATTAAATCCAATATCCCCCTCAAGCTGCAGCATATATATCCTTAATGCTCAGCTTGGACAACAAAGATTGAAATTGTGCTGGATGCAAAGCTTTAGTATGAATGTCTGCAAGTTGTGCTGAAGTAGGAATGGACAGGAGCTTAATTACACCAGCTTGAACTTTATCTCTTATGAGATGACAATCAATTTCAATATGCTTTGTTCTTTCATGCATGGCTGGATTTTGTGAAATTTGTATAGCAGATTGATTGTCACAAAACAGAGAAACTGGTTGTGGTAGAGGTTGTTTCAAATCATGGAGCAAATACAGAAGCCATTGAATTTCACATGTTGTGGAAGCTAAAGCTCTATATTCTGCTTCGGTTGATGATCTAGATATAGTACCTTGCTTCTTGGATTTCCAGCTAATTAATGATGCACCATAGAACACATTAAAACCAGTCACAGACCTTCTAGTGTCAGGGCAAGCAGCCCAATCAGAATCATTAAAAGCCTTGAGAGCATGTTCTGTGTTGGAGGGAAAGAATAATCCTTGTCCTGGATTGTTCTTGATATATCTCAGGATTCTTATTGCTGCTGCATAGTGATCTTCCAAAGGATTGGAAAGAAATTGACTGAGAGTACTAACAACGAAACATAAATCTGGTCTTGTGTTGGTTAGATATAGTAACCTGCCAAGAAATCTTCTATAGGCCTGCACATCTGAATAGGGTTTCCCTTCTGTCTTGGAAAATTTTGTGCCTGGCTATATAGGAGTAGAAACAGGTTGACACCCCAACAATCCTGCATCTTCTAGTAACTCTAGAGCATACTTCCTTTGTGACAAATTAATGCCCTATTGAGATCTTGCAATTTCTAAGCCCAGAAAATACTTGAGTTGGCCTAAGTCTTTAATCTTGAACTTTGCATTCAATAGAGCCTTCACAGTTTGGATTTCTTGGATGTCATCACCTGTCAAAACTATATCATCTACATAAACAAGTAAGATGGTAATATGAGCAGAATCACTTTTGACAAAAAGTGAATAATCTGATTTTGATTGTGTGTAGCCCAAAGGAAGTAAAGTAGTTGTCAACTTGTAATTTCATTGTCTAGAGGCTTGTTTGAGTCCATATAAAGACTTCAACAACTTGCAAACTTGTCCTGGTTTTTCAGATTTATAACCAAGAGGAAGAGACATGTATACTTCTTCATCTAGATCCCCATGTAAAAAGGCATTAGTTACATCTAGTTGATGTAAATACCAATGTTTGGAAGCTGCTAAAGCTAGAACCAATCTTACTGTTGTGAGTTTGACAGCAGGTGAAAAAGTCTCAAAGTAATCTAAACCTTGTTGTTGTGTGTAGCCTTTGGCTACAAGCCTTGCCTTGTATCGTTCAATACTCCCATCAGCATGCCTCTTTATTTTGTATACCCATTTACATCCGATAGGTTGCTTTCCATTAGGTAGATCAGTCAAAACCCAAGTTTTGGTATTTTCTAAAGCTGCAATTTCTTGATCCATGGCATTTCTCCAACAATCATGTTTGATGGCTTGGTTATAGGTTTTAGGTTCACTAACTTGGGAAAGATTAAGGACATATGATTTATGAAGAGATGATAATGCATCATATGATAGATATGAAGAGATAGGATATAAGGTACCTGTGGATGACTGAGTGGCGGAAGAAGTAGATGACATGTTGCAATGATAGTCCTGCAGATAAGATGATGTATGTTTTGGCCTAATTGATTTCCTTTGTGGAATAGCAGTGACAGGTTCAACAGAAACAGGCTGAGAAGAGAAAATAACAGGGTCGGAAACAATAGAAGGAGGAGATGTAAGTGGTAAAGAGGGTTGATTAGTAACTTCTGAGAAAAGAGGTGATGGAGGTGAAATAATTTTGGTGACAAAATCCAAGGAATTTTGTGTATTAATAGGTGAGTGCTTGTCACTAGTAAGAAAAGGAAATATATTTTCATAAAATACTACATTCCTTGATAGAAAAATTTCCCTAGAATTGAAATCTAACAAAAGGTAGCCTTTCACTCCTGTTTTAAAACCCAGTAAAACACATTTTCTTGCACGAGGTTGAAATTTTGTTCTATGAGTTTGAAGAGTTGAAGCATAGCAAAGTGAGCCAAAAACTCGTAAGTAAGTAATGTCAGGTTTAACATTGTGTAACAGCTGAGATGGAGAAAAATATGTCAAAGCTTTGGAAGGTAAAATATTAATGAGTTGCACAGCATAACGAACAGCAAAAGACCAGAAAATTATGGGCAAATGGGATTGAAACATTAAAGATCTAGCAACATTGAGAATGTGTTGATGTTTTCTCTCAACGACTCTATTTTGTTGAGGTGTTTCAACATATGATAATTGATGTTGTATCCCTTTTTGTCTATAAAAATCTGTCATTGCAAACTCATTACCATTATCTGATCTAACAGCTTTTACATCAATGCCAAATTGTGTTTTTATATAAGAAACAAAGCCAATAAGTTGTGATCTTGTATCTGATTTACTTGTCATTAATTTAATCCATGTGTATCTAAACATATCATCCACTATAGTTAAGAAATATTTGAAACCATCAACAGAAGAAGTATTATAGGGCCCCCAAATATCAACATGAATTAAATCAAAAGGAGCTTTTGAAACAGTAGTACTTAATTGAAAAGGTAATTTTCTTTGCTTAGAATAATGACAAGCATCACAATGCGTGTATTTTGTATTGGGTAAAGTGGCATACATGTTGCGTAATTTGGTATAACAAGAAAAAGAAGGATGCCTTAGTCTATAGTGCCAAATATCTATAGAGTTATGTCTTATTGTAGAACAAGCAATAGAATTCTCAGAAGTAATAGCAGCTGGTGAACCAAGGGGTGTGGGTGCAGGAACTATCATGACATACAAGCCATCTCTTTCTTCAGCTTTGCCAATCATCTGCAGGGTTGACTTGTCCTGTATTTCACAGGAAAATTCAGAAATGTTAAGTTTACAAGATAGAGATTTAGTTAACTTTGTGACCGAAATAAGATTGACAGAAAAATTAGGAATAAACAAGACATTATGTAAAGTAAGGTGTGGGCTAAGTGAAACAGTGCCAGAAAAATGAGCAAATGAAGAGTTCTTGTTGGGTAGTGATACTGTAATTGGTGAGATTCTATGATAAGAAATAAAATGAGACAAAGAATTAGATATATGATCAGTAGCACCTGTGTCTAGAATCCATTTGGAATATATATTACCTTGAGCCTGGGAAGAAGTGGAAGCATTATGAGAGCTCACTAGATTAGTAGAATGTGGGATTGTGGGATTAGATTGAGGAAGAAGTGCCAATAAACCATGAATTTGCTCTTGAGAAAGTCCCAAAATTGCGAAATGTGACTGTGCCGGAGAATTATTATAAGAAGGAACTACTGTAGAAGAATCTGTTGTAACATTGTGGACTCTTTTGGATTTGAGATCAGGTGGTAATCCATGTATTAGAAAGCAATTATCAATGGTGTGGTTTGTCCTGCCACAGTGAGTGCATTGTCGAGGTGCACCAAACCTTCCCCCTGAGGAACGAGCCTGAGAACCTTGATAACGAGCCTGAGAACCTTGATATGAAGATCTTCCCCGGCCATAATCATTGACAGGAGAGGGTTTACCTCTGCCATTGAAGGTAGAAAAAGAAGGTTTAGATTGAGAAACTTGTCACGCCATGACTGGAGGTTGAGAAAGAATTCCTGATTGTAATTGTCGCTCATGTTGAATTATCATCGAAAAAATTTTGGGTAAAGAAGGCAAGGGATCCATGAGAAGGATCTGAGAGCGAACAACAGAGTAATTATCATTCAAGCCTCTAAGAAAACAAAGAACACAATCATTTTCACGATATTCCTTCATTGTCTTAGAAACAACACAACAAGAAGCAGAAGATTGGCATTCAGGAATAGGGCGAAAATTGCAAAGTTCATCCCACAGAATCTTCATTTTAGTGTAATATGCAGTAACACTTAGATCAGATTGATGCATTGAATAAAGATCTTGATGCAATTGTGAAATTCGAACAGAATCACCTTGGGAGAAACGATCTTTGAGATCCTTCCATGCCGTAGCAGCAGAGTCAATCCAAATAATACTTGTAGCAATCTCATGAGAAACAAAATGATTGATCCAAGATAAAACTAGATTATTGCAACGCTTCCATGCTTGAACCATTGGATCTGTACCAGCTGGACAAGGAATGGAACCATCAACAAAGCCAAATTTATTCTTCATTTGTAGTGCCATAGACATCGAGCGAGCCCATTCATGATAATTGTGACCTTCAAGAATCGGGGAAACAAGCGCCAATGAAGGATTCTCATTAGGATGAATGTAATAGTCATGTGTTGTATCTTGCAACGATGCGAGAGTAACAGAGGGAGTAGCCATAAAAGGAGAAGAAAAAAGCAGAAAAGCCAAGAACGAAAGGTAGAAAATGAAGATCTGGACATGAAAAGAATTGGTTGCGGAAGAACGTGATAAAAAATTAATTTTCTTCTGATACCATGTTATGAGAAAAGAAAGGATAGGAATTGTATTTCTTATTCCATTAGAAGAGAGTACAATTTTTCATATATATAATTGTTTGAAACAATATATAAATGGAATATAAATATAAAAATAGAATATAAATATATGAAGATAAATGCACAGATATGAACGGAAAATAAATTAAATCCAATAGTTGCCAATTCTTTATCTTTGCATTATGACCCATTTTCTTGTTCATTTGACTCTGGATCCGAATTTGAGTCTTGGGTCGGATCTTGTGTTTCAATTTCTGTAGTCACTTTCTTTTCTCTGTCCGTTATTGCACTCTTCTGAAGTTTTGGAAACTCTAGGAATTGTACAATCCAAAATAAAACACAGATGAAAAACTCACAAATCATTCAATGCAAAGATAACCACCACAATCACTACTCATCGACCACCACAACAAACACCTAAATACTCATCGTCTAAACTTATTTCTTATTTCTAAATACGTAACATTCATTACTGGAAAAATTATTTTTTATAACAACTTTTTTATGTTGTTTATAATTTATGCATTATGATAAATAAAACAATTTATAAATAAAATAACACTTTTTATATTAGTTATAACTATAATCAGAAAGTCAACACACTAATATTTTTATATAATTTTTTTATTCTAATTATAATCACTATAAAAAATAACATTGTGATATTTTTATAACAAAAAAAGAAAATTTTTTATATTAAATGTGAATTTCAACTTGAGTTTGGATTTGGAATTGAATTTGAATTTGGCTAACAAAGTGTGCTTGGGTTTCTGGCTTAGGTGAATATGAATTCATAGATATGATTTTGGAAGGTGAGATGTTGATTGAAGATATTTGAAATGTTTATCTGAGTTTGAGGTGGCGAGATACACGGGAACTTACAAGGCAATTCTTTAATCGTTATTGTTCATCTTCATTGGAAAATTAGAGAGACGAAGCAAATTGTGTTGATTGTCTCCGAAGAAGTAAAGCAAAATTTAAAACAGAAAGTTATGCATGTTCCACCTTAGAGGAGGCGTAGTTCCATGCTCGCAAAGTGGTTCTCTCTATCTAGCGTTTGGGAGAAGCAACCCTCATCCTCCTTTGTGCAAGTCATTGTAGCTCCGCCAATAACAATATCTTTTGAAGAAAATATATTTGGTGATAGGAAAGATGATTATTCTAGTATTGAGGCTAGAACAATGATTTGTAATCAAAATACAAACATTACATATAGAATACTTATTGGGTCGATAAAGGTTGATAGCAGAATAACTCACCATATTATTTGTCATATTTTGGTTCCTTGTACCACTAACCTTGCATAGAAAATGAAAGAATATTTAATTTTGATGTGGACATTTTTGCCTTTAAGGAAGATTAATTAGACTTATCTAATCAGACATCGCATGAAAAAGGCATTAAAGGAAAATGCACCTCTACCATACCCCAACTCATTACGACATTTATGGAGCACTTTGAGGTTCTCCTTGATGATGAGCCTTATGTACTGATAATGCTAAATTTTACCATTATTTGAGCATCATTTCATTAGCAAAATCAACTCCTCTCTAACTTATAACTTGTTAAATCCTCTTCTTTTGTCTTGTTTTCCAAATAATTGTGTTTAGGGCTACTTTGATGTACTTTCATCAATAATCCCTTATTTTGTAGCTAAAAATGTGCTTGGAAGGGTCTCCAATAATGTCTAAGGCTGAACCAACCACTAGAAGCAAGCAGATCTACGGAAAAAGTGAAAATGATGCAGTGCTGAAAAGTCAGGCCGGGCCCCCCTGGGTCAGGGGGCGCCCAGCGCAACCTGCACCAGGGCCATCCTGCACTCAAACTGACTGAGTGGCGCCCAAGCCCCCCTGCTGAGGGGCGTCGGGCGCAAGCTGCACAGAAAATTGACCAGAAGCCAGTTTTACGTGCTAGTTGCGCCCGGGCGCGACTGAGAGGGCGCCGGGCGCGACTTTTTGCGAGAAGCTCGCGCCCGGGCGCGACTGAGAGGGCGCCGGGCGCGACTTTTGCTGATGTGTCAGATCCAGCTTATTTAACCCAGAAACGCGAAGGGGTTTGGGTCTTTGGTTCTTTGGAGGTGCGATTTCACGACTGGAGCTCATGGAGGGCGCGAGGAGCTTGTGGGAACATCTCCTCCTCTTCCTTTGGGTCTCCTTCTTCTTCCATCTTCCATGTTTGTAAGCTTTAGGGTTCTCCATGGAAATGGAGAACCAGATTCATCTTGTTAGGGATTGATGTAGCCTTTGAATTCTTGTGTAATTGTTGAATGATTTGAATATATATATGCCTTTTCTATCAATTGCTAGTATTCTTGTTTCCGATCTTAAAGCTTGCATGTAATGGGGACGTTCATGACTTGATTTTGGGGTTTTATGGATTATGGGGACGTAAGATGAAACCTTGAACTGAAATAGGAGTCCTTGTGGGTCATTGATTCTAGGGATGGAAGATGATTCACTTGTTGTCTTAGATCCTAGTTCTTAATGCGGGTTTTGCTTGTTAGATTGTCCAAGGGATTGAAGTTTGATAAGGAAAACCTAGGCTCTTTCACCTAAGGGATTAGGGCTAGAGTGTTTTAGTGGATTGACTTTAGTAAATTGATAGAGAGGAGATGAAATTGGTTATACACAAGAGTGCATTGGTGAAAACTAACCTTAGCAATGTCATTTCATACCATTTCTAGTTTTTCCATTTCCAAGTACCTTCAATACCAAAGTCCAACCTTGTAATTACTTGTGAATTTATGTTTCTGCACTTGTTTGTAAATTGATGTTATGTTATTGAGTCTATATGAGTTGTTAATCGCACAATTATTTAGTATTACGAGTCTCTTGGGAAAACGATACCCGGTCTTACCGGTTTATTACTTGAACGATTCGGTACACTTGCCGAAATCGAGCCCAACTAGTTTTTGGCTCAACAAGGTTTTGGCGCCGTTGCCGGGGATTCAAACACGAGTCCCGGTCCGGCAGCGCCTTAACAAGTTTTTGGCGCCGTTGCCGGGGACTCGTGTCAATACTTGATTTTTGTGAGGTTTCTAACTTTTGTAGACTTGATTTTGTATATAGAACTAACTCTTTTGTTGTAAATAGATTTTCACTGTTAATTGGGCTAATTTGTGGCTTTAGCCTAGTTGTGTCTAAGTGTATGCTGGGGGATGTTCACATAAGGAGGACTGCAGCCTCAAAAGCATCATGAAGACCCTGAGCTTGAAGGAATTATAGGACACAAGGAGACAACTATGTTGAGCATCACAAGCTGCCCCAAATTCTTCCTCCCTTGAAGATGCTCCAAGTGCTAAGTGAAAGATGAAGAAGAAAGGGAGAAGGAAAAGAGAAAGACTAGTCACCACCACCCTTTTATGAGAGAAAGGAACTCAAGCCTAGCAAGCCAAAGTTGATCAAGAGGATTGAGTATTTAAAGATGACAAGGTAGTGGAAGGGCTAAAAAGAAGAATTTATGCTAAGAGAGTTGATTTGGTGGCTAGAAAGAGGTTCAAGAAGAGTTGGTGGAAGGAGCACACCAACAACAACAAAATCTGCACTTCAATGAGTAATCCGTCAAGCTAATGACGTTAAACAAGCGCTTTTGGGAGGCAACCCAATTTTATTACCTATTTTACTTGTGTTTGTATGATTTTTATGTAGTGTGCATTAGTAACTTATGTTTTGACTATGTGACTTATTGCTTTTTATATGATTTTTGAGTTGTAATGTATTTTTGTGGTTTGTTGGTGTGTTTTCAAGTGTTTAAATATGTTCTGTCATGTTAGAGGTAGCTCTAGGATGTTTTGGTTTGATCTTAAGTGCTTAAATATGATTTGGATGCATAAGTGCAGTTTTGAGTTGTAGAGTAAAAAGCTTTGGAAATGTGCATTCAATTTCATTCCTTATAGTTTAGACAAGTTTCAATGATGAAAACATGATATTCTGGATTGATTTGAGTGTGAATAAGGGTCATTTACCAAAAATCCCAAGTTGGGAAGCTTAATTTCGAAAACTGCAGAATTCTGTAGTTTTTTGCAAAAGTCGCGCTCGGCCCCCCCTGCACCAGGGGCGCCCGGCGCGAGCTGCATCAGAGGCCATCCTGCACCAGATTGACTGAGTTGCGCCCGGCCCCCCCTGCACTAGGGGCGCCCAGCGTGAGCTGCACCAGGGGCACCCAACACCAAAATTTCTGGTTCTATTTTTTTTGTTTTTGTTGATTGATTTTGAGTTTTCTCTTGATTTGCACTCTTTCACACACTCCTTTTGATGTGTTTTTATACCTTTTTGTGTTGTTATGCCTTTGGGAAGCTTAATTCTAAGACTTCCCTCTATGTTCATGTACTTTTGTCTTTGTTTGTTTTGACTTTCATTGTCTTGTTGCTTTGCTTTCTTTTGCATTTTTCTTGTAGTATGTTTTATGGATTCTTATCTTTAGTTGTTGACTATGGATTACTAATTTCACTTTGAGCCCACTTTGTGCAAGATAACATCTTTCTAAGAACTTTAAAGGTATCAAAACCACCAGTGGTCATCCTTTGAGGCATGCGTGAGTTGAGCAACCATATGACTTGAAGATTTTGCTGCTCGTGTAGCATGGCCTGGGGACCAGGTCCCTACTGATGGGAGAGGTGGAGCAGTTGCGGAGTATAAGCTACTATTGGAGGAAGATGTTTCAAATGAAAGTGAAGCTAGTGTCCTACACTGCTGCAGATGCAAAGAGTCCATCTAAATCGGTTTTTTAGTTTTAATTTCTAGTTCTTATTTACTTTCAGTATTTGTGTTTTTGATTTCTTTTTTACTTGCCTAGTGGATAGTTCTTGTGCAATTGGTCTGGTTATTTGAGTGAATCCTTTGTTATGCTTGAATTGAATGCAAATCTCTTGTGCTTGCTCTTTATCCATGAGAATTGTTTTGAAAATCTGATTGAGATTATGTGGTTGAGCTTGTTGAACAGAGATTGTGGTTGCTTGTATATGTTTAGATAGATGCTTGGTTGTAATTGTGATCAATATTCTTGGCATGATGTTTATCAAAATTTGGAACCTTGAGTAAACCTGTGAGATGTTGTGCCTCAGAGTTATTGATGAATGTTATTACTTTGGAATCACAGTTGATTTTGCCTAAGTTTCTCTATTTGAACTATTTGCTTGCTTGTTACAAATGATCAAGGCCATCTTGTTCTTCCACCTCTTCTACATTTTGAGCCTAAAAGCCAATGCTAAACCTTTGAACCTTAAAGAAAACTTTCTCATTCCCGAAACCTTAAGCCTATTGAAAAATCATAAACCTCCTTACCTTGAGTTGAGATGAACATATATGTTAGGATGAGGAACATGGTTTAAGTTTGGGGGAGTTCTTCTTGTAAAAAAGGGAGCATTGAGAAAACAATAAGTTGAGTTAGAAAGAAAGAAAAAGAAGAAAGAAGAAGAAAAACAAAAACATGAATTCAATGAAAAAGAGTTGGGAAATAAGTTGAGAGTGTGTTATTCAAATTTGGAGAAAAAGAGATACTATGCTTTATCATGAATTAAATTGTGTGGTCTCTTATCTCAAGGTGCTTTGTTGCCCTGCAAAACCAATTTTTCTTCTTAGCCCAGCCACAATACAAGCTTCAAAAAGTCCTTGTGATGTAACTTGCATGTTAATGTGTTTGATATTGTTGAAACAAAAGGCAAAGTTGATTTGTGTAACATTGTGATAGTTGAGAGTTAGACACACATCCTTATACACCATTGTGCTTGAGTGAAACACTTTCCTTGGTGAGGATTGGTTCCATGCACTCATTGAAAACATCTTGCCATGTTTGTTGATCTGTCATTTGCATCTATCTTGTGACTTTTTAATTTGTGAGCACCATGGTTGAAGTTTAGCTTGCTATGATTATATTGTCTCTTGAATGTGATTTATAAGTTGAGCAAGCATGATTGATTTTGTTTATTTGATTTAAATTGAATCTTGGATCGTTAGACCATTGTGATTGAATTAATTGCTAGGTGAAGTACTTTTGCTTGAGGACAAGCAAAGTTGTAAGTTTGGGGGTATTTGATAATGCTAAATTTTACCATTATTTGAGCATCATTTCATTAGCAAAATCAACTCCTCTCTAACTTATAACTTGTTAAATCCTCTTCTTTTGTCTTGTTTTCCAAATAATTGTGTTTAGGGCTACTTTGATGTACTTTCATCAATAATCCTTTATTTTGTAGCTAAAAATGTGCTTTGAAGGGTCTCCAATAATGTCTAAGGCTGAACCAACCACTAGAAGCAAGCAGATCTGCGGAAAAAGTGAAAATGATGCAGTGCTGAAAAGTCAGGTCGGGGCCCCCTGGGTCAGGGGGCGCCCAGCGCGACCTGCACCAGGGCCATCCTGCACTCAAACTGACTGAGTGGCGCCCAAGCCCCGCTGCTGAGGGGCGCCGGGTGCAAGCTGCACAGAAAATTGACCAGAAGCCAGTTTTACGTGCTGGTCGCGCCCGGGCGCGACTGAGAGGGTGCCGGGCGCGACTTTTTGCGAGAAGCTCGCGCCCGGGCGCGACTGAGAGGGCGCCAGGCGTGACTTTTGCTGATGTGTCAGATCCAGCTTATTTAACCTAGAAACGCGAAGGGGTTTGGGTCTTTGGTTCTTTGGAGGTGCGATTTCACGACTGGAGCTCATGGAGGACGCGAGGAGCTTGTGGGAACATCTCCTCCTCTTCCTTTGGGTCTCCTTCTTCTTCCATCTTCCATGTTTGTAAGCTTTAGGGTTCTCCATGGAAATGGAGAACCAGATTCATCTTGTTAGGGATTGATGTAGCCTTTGAATTCTTGTGTAATTGTTGAATGATTTGAATATATATATGCCTTTTCTATCAATTGCTAGTATTCTTGTTTCCGATCTTAAAGCTTGCATGTAATGGGGACGTTCATGACTTGATTTTGGGGTTTTATGGATTATGGGGACGTAAGATGAAACCTTGAACTGAAATAGGAGTCCTTGTGGGTCATTGATTCTAGGGATGGAAGATGATTCACTTGTTGTCTTAGATCCTAGTTCTTAATGCGGGTTTTGCTTGTTAGATTGTCCAAGGGATTGGAGTTTGATAAGGAAAACCTAGGCTCTTTCACCTAAGGGATTAGGGCTAGAGTGTTTTAGTGGATTGACTTTAGTAAATTGATAGAGAGGAGATGAAATTGGTTATACACAAGAGTGCATTGGTGAAACCTAACCTTAGCAATGTCATTTCATACCATTTCTAGTTTTTCCATTTCCAAGTACCTTCAATACCAAAGTCTAACCTTGTAATTACATGTGAATTTATGTTTCTGCACTTGTTTGTAAATTGATGTTATGTTATTGAGTCTATATGAGTTGTTAATCGCACAATTCTTTAGTATTACGAGTCTCTTGGGAAAACGATACCCGGTCTTACCGGTTTATTACTTGAACGATTCGGTACACTTGCCGAAATCGAGCCCAACTAGTTTTTGGCTCAACATGTACCAATTAAGAGGTCTTTCTGAATTAATGTTGAAGTTTTATATTCGTTTGGTTTTGTTATACACTCAGATGGTTAGTGGGTTCATAAATGTGATGATATTCAGCCAACTCGTAATGACTGCACACCATCTCCACCTCCGCATGATACTTCTTCTATTATGTTGACAAAAATTGTGAATGAGATTTATGATCTTCAAGCATTTGTTGGAATTAGATTTGGTAACATTGATGGTCGAGTTGCTCACCTCAAAGAAAACATTAATAACCTACACCGTCACTTTGGGCCATCTGGCCCTCTTGAATTTTATTTTATTATGTCTTTATTTCAAGATTAACTTTTTATACTGGCTATTATCAATTATTGAAGTACCTTGAGGTTTATATATACCTTCTCTTTTTGTACTTATTTTGTTCACGAAATTGGTGTTATTTTGTTCTCTTTATGTACTTAAAACTTAATGATAAACTTAGGTACCTTGTATTGTAGATGAATATAAACCACAAATCATTTAATCAACAATTACAACTTGTCTTGTTGGAAGTCCCATATCGACTACAGATAAGATCAATTCATAGTTTATAAGATGTCTTCTACAGTCAAACCCCTCTGGTAATCGATTAAGAAGTCGTATCGGGGATGTAAGATTTCTTCATTTGAAATCATGTAAGGACAATACAATTTGCCTATTTACATAATTATTTAAAACATTACCTATTTAAGTAATATGGAAATCAAATTTATCCATTTACTTAAAAAAATAACAAAGATAAAGTCCATATTGGTCATTGTTATAGGTGTTTTCACTTTTTATATTGATTGTGAAAAAGTAAAAATATTTTATATCATCTTTAGAAAATATATAAAAAATCTTGTTCAACAATATAAAAAAAAACTACCTTATAGTAATGGGATGCAAAAGGAATTTGTCTCATTCTCATACTCTCTTTGAAGGACAACTTTAAAAAAAAATAAAAATTAAGAGGTGATATTTATAAAGTAACATAAAAAAATAGATTAAAGATAAAAAATTAAGAGAAAACTTATTAAATTTAATTAATATTCTAAAAGAAGATGAAAATAATATTGAATTATAACTAGATCAGATCGATAAAAAGAAAACTTCTAGTGAAAGTCTAAACGTAGAAGATGAAGTGATTATTTCTTAGTTCCTAGTTTGTGATTGTATAAATTATAAAAATATAAGTGTTAAAAAAAAGAAAAAAGTTCTATTTTAATTTTCATAAAAAATAAATTGAATTATTCATTACTAAAAATAAATTTTTACAACAATTAAATAATCTAATAATACCTAATAAAAAAATTTCAACAAAATGTAAACCTAATAATAATGATAAAAGTTTATAATAGGTTTAAGAGTTTAAGTCAACCCGTATCAATAATAAAAATGAAAAACTTAAAATAAGAAATACAATTATTAAAAATAATGGTATATCTCTATAATATAGATTATTAGAATTAGAAGAAAAAGGAAATCATAATATTAAAAAAGAAAATTGTTCCTGTTTGGAGTTGAGTCACCTAAATACGTGGGCTTTCGGTCATGTCCGTCCGGTCTCTTCCCGATGCTTAAGTCAGTAAAAGGTCTGATCGGTTGTTTTAGTATTGCAATAAATGTGCAATTAATAAATCTGTTTACCTCTTACCTTTGACTTGTATTTATAGTTTTGGTCATAGGCTTAGGATTAGCAAGGCCTTAACTACGACCCAATCCTGGGTCCAACCCTCTAATCGATATTTTATCTTAATTACCTCCGCAAATCTACCTGTCATGATCGTCTGGGTTAAGTGCTCGAGTTCGACCGGACGTCCAACGTGTTCTGTGTGGAACCGTCTGGGGATCATCTAATACAAAAATAAAGAAGAAACTGGAAATATAGTTAATGATAAATATCATTTATTAAGTTTAATATAATCTCAACTCATATATGTATATGTACAAAATTACTTTAGTAATAAAAGAAAAAATATTCAAAATAATAGTTTTAATTGATTTCAGAGTATATGTAAATTTGTTCAAGAATAAGTAAATCTAATATAATATTATGGAAAAACCTCATAAATAACTAATACAAATGGGGCAAAAATGAATATATGATATGTAAAAATAAGTTTTGTTACAATACTTCCATTATATTATGATTAAGAATACGAATACTTTCATAATATTAGGAAAAACCTCAGAAAAAACAATTGATGCAAATGGGTCAAAAATGCATATATGATATGTAAAAAAAAAAGTTTTGTTTCAATATTTCCTTTATATTATAAGAATATGAATATTTCATAATATTAGAAACCGTCTTTTGAACTTTATTATATTCTTTTTCAAGTAACTGAATTAAGATTAATAACTAACACCTTACTAGAAGAAATGTGGTCTGAATTTATAAAACCATCTATATCCATTGAATCTCTTAAAAGAATAGTCAATAACAAAAATAGATGCGAAGAAAAAACAAATAAATATGTCAAAAGAGAAATAAAGTTTAAAATATTATTATTATAATAATAATAATATATGTCCGCATTTTGTATTAGATGCCTTTTATTATGGAAATTTTTTTTAACAACTTTTATTTAATATTTACACCGGTGATTTGTGATGGGTCCGACCAATAAAATAATAACACGTGTCTGTCCCTTTTATTATTTATGTTTACTACGGTGGCCGAGGTTAATGTGGTGCAGCTGTAGTAGGGTCTGGTGTCTATATATAGCAACGGTGGATGGTGGATATTGATAATGTAGAGTGTGAATTTAGTGAGGAAATATTTTTTAGAAGGGAGAAGCAGAGAGATGAAGAAGCGAGTGATGTGGGTTATGGTGATTTGGCTGTACGGACTTCTAAGCATTGCAACTTCGTCCAAATCCAACGGCACCACTTCTCTGTGCGATGCCTCCGTAGAGGACTGCCTCTTGGACTCATGGCTTCCCACCATCTCCAGCTCCCACTTCCGCAGAGTTCTTGATGATAGCCTTAAATTTCCAACTCCAAATACAGCGAAGCCCGATAAAACTCCCTTTAAGTCGACCTCAGAAGGTTATAAAAATGATGGGCCGCTTCGTGAGAAAGGTCCATCCCAGTGTCCAGATACTTTTAGTAGGCCTTGTCATGACGTCAACTCATCATGATCGCTTTTGCGCGTCAAGCTATTATTTCTTTTAATGCTTTTTCTTTCTCCTACTCTGTTCTAATTCTACTATAAGTGTGTAGTCCAGATGTTAACCAGAGGCCTTGTCATTATGTAGACTCGCAGTGATCGCTTTTGTAGGTCAAGCTATTCATTTCTTCTAATGCTTTTTCTTCCTCCCCTCTGTTTTAATTCTGTTATCTCTGTTTCTCTCTCTGTTCTATTATTGGTCTCTTCGATGCTATTCCACCAATAACTCGGTGTTCTCCGGGATTGGAAGAGACAGTGACCGTGTGTATGTGATATGTATGTGATATGTATGCTTCCAGTTCTACCTTCTCTATTCCTCTGTCTCATCACTCCAAGGACCAACATTAATTAATCAAGTGAAGGACCTTGGCATCTTTAGTTCAAAATGGTTAAACAATATCAAAATTTTAAAATAAAAGAATTATCTGCTAAACTATTTTTCTAATAAGTTCATGATACACATACATTACAGTAAACTTTGACGCCTAACTTTTTCACCTCAAAAACTCATAATACAATTTTTATGCATAAAACAATTATTACGCACATTCAATCAAATCAAAATCTAATAAATATAAAATTTAAATTATATATAATCATTTTAAAATAGGGCATCCCTAGTTACTGACAAGGTTTTTATATTTTTAATAAGCTAACCTAATTTTTTTTCTGACATGAAAGAGAAAAATGGTTTAAATAAGTTTTTCATACTTATTTGAATTGTTTTCTTTTTATTGAAACTTTTCTTTTTCCTGGTGCGTTGACAAATATGCTGTGAGTAAGTAATGGTAAAAACTTAATGTAAATTATTCATAAACACTTTATTCAATGTTACACATATCTTAATTTAATGACATGTGGTTAGTAAAACTAATGTTAGATATTTAAATAAAAAACTTAGTTTATCAAATACTATCATTTTAATTGAATTAGAAATTAAAAAACATAAGAAAAGAAATAGAATGAGAAAATAAAATCCTTATGTACATTCCGTATAATCAATAGTCTTAAGAAGTCGAGGCAAAACGCACCTTTCACTCTTTACCTTCTAAGTTATCTTTTAAAAATAAAATCATTACAGAGTTTCAATCTAAAAACAAGCCATATCTTAAATGTGTGGTGACCTAACAATCTTTCGGCGAACTTGAAATTGAAAAATCAACACCCATCATGACGGAACTCCATTTTCCAAAACGAACAATACCATCTTACAAAAATTGATACAATAAAATAATAAAGTATGAAAATTTAATATTTTAAAGAATTATTAAAATGTTATTATATTAAAAGTAAATATCTAAAGACTTAACTCTTATTAATTGGATATTGTTGTGTGAACACTTTTATATTTTCATTAATTTTTATTTTATTTCATTGTCTTATTTATTTATCTATATATATATATATTAAAAACTATTATCTTTTATAGTTGATATAAAAATTATTTATCATTTTACATTAATTTCAATATAACTTTATATTAATTACAAAATAACTTGAAATTTAATTAAGTATAATCTAAATATTAAAAACACATAATTATAATTTTATAAATTTTTAATATGTAAAGTGAATATGAATTTTAAATTAAGTATATTATGACAAAAAGTTAAGGGAAATATAATTCCCATAATACCAACATCATTATATACTAAAAAAGTATTAATTTTGAAACAAGTTATTATCCTTCATTGCATATTCGCTATATATTATCCATTGGGGTATGTTAAAGTTAACAGTATTTATATTAAAGTTTTATTTTAATTTAATGACCCAAAAGTAACCTAAATAAAATGGTTTATTATTGGACAAAAGCTACGTAGACATACTTCTAAATTGGCATACTTTTCAAAAAGGGCACTAGAAGGTGTGAAGTCAATATCATAAACATGGAATTATATGCACATGTGATCTCGATAATGAGTTTTGTCTTGACCTCTACAAAGTTTAGATACAAAGAATCATTATTTAGTAATAATGAGTTTTGTCTTGACCTCTACAAAGTTTAGATACAAAGAATCATTATTTGGTCATTATTATTAGGGTAAAAATCTATTTAGGGATATATATATATATATATATATGAAACATTTAATGTTTTTAAACTTATTGCATTTATTGGGATTAACTTGAACATTTATTTGAGTGTCAGAGTATTTTTTACAATTAACTAATTATAGAGATTCAATAAAAATGAACGGAAGACCGCAAAGCTGAACGATTAGAAAGTGATAGTAGGATAATGACACTTAGGGATCAAGGTTAATATCAGTTTTATAGGAACATTTTAGAACTCACATGGGACTAAGTGAACATTTTAATCCTAATGGTGATTGTACTGCATGATCATCCAGTCAATCATGCATCAGACAATCCATATAGTCAGGAATACCACAAGAATGACCACGACGACTATTCCAAGACTGAACAACTGTAACCTACGTATTGAACAGTAACCCTTAAGAACGATTAGACCTAATGATGATTAACTTAGTATAAAACATGATTAGTACCTATTGGGTCATGATTAAGACGTTAATAATCCAAAGTCCATTATGAAATCTATAAATACAGGTTTGAGGTAAAGAGGTAGGTGATTGCTTTTATTACACATTAACTACCGAAATTGCCAGATCTTTACTAGCATCAGAGTACCTTCTACAATTAACCTCCCAATTGGACCGAATGAGATTTAAGGACGAACAATGACGAAGAAAAGCATCCAAACACCCTAAGACTTAGTGAACAGATAACCTCGACTCCATAACCGAAATAGTGACCTCAAGAAACATGATGTGCAATGTAGTGGTAAAAGAGGCGAGCAAAGAGCTAGATCAAATGCTGAAAGCTTATAAGGGAGCTAGAGACGTTAAAGAAGAAGAGTGAGGAAGAGTTGAAAACCATTTAAGCCAAAAATGAATGCATGAAAAACAAAATAAATACTCTTGATTAGTGGTTACCTAAGACTATTCAACGAGGACCAACCGAAGTGGCCTAAACAATGAGGGTAGTTGATCGAACGATATAAGAAAGTAGTTATGAGGCCGACAAAAAGTATCAACCCTCAACATCAACCAGTCATAATTACGACACCCTTTTAATGAGGCAATCATGGAGACACCCTTGTTGGACGACTGGAAGATGTCGACTTTCAATAAGTATGATGAGACTACTGACTCCGACGAACATATCAGTGCTTTGTCACTTAAACTGCAATTTACACCATACAAGATGTCATATGGTGTAAAGTCTTATCCATATCCTTAAAGGGAATGGTGCTTGCATGGTTCACTCGTTTACCTCTGATTTATGTAGATTACTTCGACATGATTGCTTTAAGATTTGGAGCACAATTTGCGATGGGTAAACCTCATCACTTGATGTCAATTACAGTCATTAACATCTGTTAGGGGAAGGACGAGTCACTGAAAACGTTTATGGAGCGATTTGGAAAAGTAGCATTAGAAATATGAAACCTCAACGCTAAAGTAGTGATGCACCATATGGTAACGGCCTTAAAGCTAGGACTGTTCTCAGATAGTATGTTCAAAATTCCAACGCTCACTACAAAAAAATTAGATACTACTGACGGTCAAAATCTATTGAAAATGTTACAAAAGTGCAAAGTAATATTTACTGATATAAATTTATATCCATCGATAATTACTCAAGAAATAATTCATGGTAATATCACGAGTTGGTTCGCCTTCTCCCTCCTCTTTCCTTCTTTTTTTTAGCTTTCAATTTTTTTTCTATGTTCTCCATCACCTTTACAATTTATCTTCTTCTCCAACTATGATCCCAACCTAACAACCATCATAACCCAAACTGTTTCAAAATAGAAATCATTTATGAGCAACGACGGAGTAATGAGGTTAGACTATGTAAAGGAGCATTTTTCTTACTTTTCCATGTGATCAAGTCCCTCCAATGAAACTAAAGTAGTCTAAGGTTACCTTTTTGTTAGTATTCTTTTCAGTCCAATCAACATCCATAAAACCTTCCACACGTAGGTGATACTTTATATGAGAGCATTTCCAGATGTGGACATTTCTACACCTTTGTTCACCATTGCAAAAAAGGCTTTTGACGTCGTTATTTTGGACATTCAAGGTCTAACATAGCACCGACTTCTTATTGGGAGACGTCAATTTGATGTTGGACGTCCTTAACCGATGTCATTAGACGTGGGTTTTGACACTAATTGACGTCCCATTTGTTTTTTTTAAACTAAATTTATTTTTATAATAGGTTATACCTAAAATACATAAAATGTTCCCAGCACATCACAAAATGATATATATTATGCGTTTCAAGTCATTATAATACTAAACAATCCAAAATACTAACGAAAATGCTAACCTTCTTAAAGGGCTGAAAATGGAAATCACCAAAAGAGATTGGGCACAAGCAATGGAGGATGGACACAAGTAATGAAGAGGGAAAGCGTCGTCATCGAGGTTTGAGAACTCGCGCACAAGAACTGCACCCAAAAGCCAATGAAAACAAATTTTAATCGGTGCAAATGAAAGATAATGGTTCCAAACGTAATATATTCAGTGCAAAATGATTTTAAAGGGTGCAAAGTGGAAGAAAACTTACCCTAATGTTAATGGCGAACGAGAGAAAGCAGAGGAAGAAGATGAACGCAACGAGAGAGAAAACGCGTAATTGGTGCTCGCATTCTGGAGTGGGTGAAAATGCAGGGTATTTGACGTTAGCCCCCCTCCCAGCCGACGTTAAAGTGATCTAAGACTTCGATCCCCCTTCCCAATCAACGTCTAAGTGGTAAAAAAAAAATTAATTTGGCGCCCAAAATGAGGTAATTTTGCACCTTTTTTACGTTTATGGGGAGGGGCCCCGATGTCTAAGTGGCCAAAAAAATTAATATTAGCACCAAATGAGGTAATTTCACACCTTTTTTATGTCTGTGGAAAGGGGAGCCGACGTCTAAGCCATAAAAAAAATTAATATTGATACTTAAAATGAGATATTTTTGAATATTTTTTACGTCTGTGGAAGGGGGAGTCGACGTCTAATTCAAATTAGACACTGAGGGCCTGTAACCAACGTCTAAAAGCAATAAAATAGTTACTTTTCAGTTCTTTATGCAGACCATTTGATGTCTGGTCCTAGGAAACCGACGTTTATACCTTATTTGATGTCAGAGACCTATTTAACCGACTTCTATAATGACATTTTATTGTTCTTACGTTGAATTTTCTTTTGTTAAAAGTTAAATGTGTGACGTTAAATGTTATTTCTACACTAGTAGTTATAATGATAAATACACCTTTATTATATAATAATAAATAAACCATATGTTTGTGTAAGAAAATAGATGTATTTTTTCATTATAACAGAGGTATTAATTGTGTTACAAACTTCATGCGGATAAACTAATTTTATAGATATGCTATGTTAACAAAAGTTAACCAACTAAACGATACTTATCTCCCTTTTTCTATTGGCACTTAGTTTGAGAATTTCTCCAAATTATAATTATGAACACTTGGAGTATTTCTAAATTTATACTATATGTATATGAGGCTAGCTCGACTTATATATATATATATATATATATATATATATATATATATATATATATATATATATATATATATATATATATTTAAAGTCTTTTTCTAATGTCATTATTACTCTCAATGATCGAGATCTTTTTATCACACATGATTGAGATGATCTCGAACTATATTATATTGAAACATCCCAGACAGTCATAAACATTTGTCGACATCATATCGTTTTGTCTGGAGATGACTAAGAACATTTTGATCTCATTGCATTATAAAAAAGAGAGGTTAAGAGCTAAAGTTTATTAATAATATAATTAAACATATTAATTATGATAATTATCGATGTGTTCCATGTCCAATCAAGGATTCGTAAATTTAATATAAATAATATTGTTATGAGATAATTAATCACGTGCTTATTATTTTGCATTATTTATTAACATCTCATAAATATATTAGGTTAAATGTCAAAGTATCTTTGTAGAAACACTTTCATTTAATAAAGATGAAATCAGAGTTTAAAGCCATCCCTAGAAAATATTTCAAGTTCTTCAAACATTTTTTTTATCTCAAAATTAATTTTCAATTATGTATTGTTATCTTTTTTAGTTATCTTTAATGATGATCATATCGCCAACATACATGTAATTAATTTACCTTGCTTGAGATGCTTCAAAGAAGTTTGATTTTTTTTTTCTGTTGAAAATCATATTTTTTTCATGTTATTTATAGTCATTTTTCTCACAAACGGCTTTATATATGGTTTTTCAAAACTAAGAGGAGTAATATCTATGTGAGGTTGCATAAATTGTTCATGTTGAAACCATTTTGAAAATCTCTAATAAAAAATATATTGCCTTCTTTTCATTTCTATTTGATATTTTTTCTTCACTCAGAAAACATAGTCTATGACCCTTCATGTAAGAAATTCATTAATTATATAAAATAACATGACATGTATATGAAAAGACTAATAAAAAAATAGTCAATCACTTGAACCTCTTTAGACCTTAATAATTTTAAATCTTCCATCAACAGACTAAGAAAAATAAAATTTAGATCACTTTTTTTATTGCCTTAGACATGAAATTGTCATGAATAACATAATTCATTTATGCTTCATGCAAAAACTTAAAATTAAATTATAAATTACTACCAAAATAAACCATAAACTAGAATTAGTATTTAAATTGTTAAAGAGGTCATTTCATTAGTAGGTAACCTAAGCTTTTTTCATTCTTCTGTTTATCAGTATTTATTCTTTACATAATACTTATTTTGTTTTTGTCTTGTCATCATTGTATCTTCTTCCTTCTTTTTATCTAATGTTTAACCACTAAACCATAAATCCTTCAAACTTCAAACATAAATATATAATAAATATTTTCTATATTGCAACCATACATTTTTCATAAAGAAAATATAGAATGGTTATACATTGATACCACCAAATAAATAAACATCCATTTAACAACTTAAAATAATATTATTTTAATTATATTTATTTTACTTTTTAACTTAAAATTCTAAAATATATTAGTTATATTATTAAAGAGCATTGTCTGTCAATATTAGTTCTGTAATTCAAACTGTGATGTTTTACCTTGACAGTTAATACCGTTATTATTTTTTTGTTTCTTTTACCTCTGTATATAAACATTGTTCTTCTTTCTCTGTAATATAGTTTTTCCATTGCATTACTTTCTTACACTCTTTGTCATACCTTCTTTGTATTATCTCTATTCTATATAAGTATATTTCTTTGCATCATCTTTTCTGCTTCTATCATCATACCAGAGAAATCGTGTAAATCCTGCATTGTTGGGAAGCAAACTAGAAGACCATTTTAAGCACAACTGGAAATGAAATCTAAAGAGCAACTTGAAGTAGTACACTCAGATATATGTGGACCTTTGGAAGTGCAACACTGAATGGAAATAGATATTTTATCACTTTCATTGACGAGTTTAGCAGAATGATATGGATATATCTCATAAAAATGAAAAGTGAAACTCTTGAGATGTTTAGAAGATTCAAGGCTAGCGTGGAAAGAGAGACTGGAAGGCAGGTTAAAATTCTTAGAACAGATGGAGGGGGTGAATATACTTCCTTTGATTTTGAGAGTTTTTGTCAGAATTGTGGAATAGCACACGAGGTAACCGCACCCTATATGCCTCAACACAATGGCTTGGCAGAGAGAAGAAACAGGACCATAATGAATATGGCCAGGTGTCTGCTGAGAGAGAAGGCAGTGCCACACGAGTTGTGGGGAGAAGCTGTGTCAACGACTGTTTATGTGCTCAACAGGTGTCTGACGAAGAGGTTGCCAGGCAAGGTGCCACATGCAATCTAGACAGGTATGAAGCCTTATGTAAAACATTTTAAAATATTTAGGTCTTTGGCATTTTGTCACATTGTAGATCAAAAGAGATCAAAGCTTGAAGACAAAGGAGAGGCTATGGTGTTTGTTGAATATCATTCAACCGGCACATACAAGCTTTATGATCTTGTAAAGAGAAAGATGTCGATCAACAGGGATGTGATTGTTCTTGAAGACGAGAGCTGGGATTGGGAATGTAATCAGTCGAGCTTGAAGAGAACGACAACTATGATGCATGTACCAATTCAGGCTAGAGAAGATACTGCAGAGATTTCTGAAAGCAATGTTGGAAATGCAAATTCTGCAGAAGTTTCAAAGAGACCGAGAAGGCAAATGACAAGACCCTCTAGGTTCTCTGAGTACGAGATGTATTCTGATGCAGGAGTAGATGAAGAGGGTGATATAATTCACTTGGCTTTGATGGCTGGAAGTGAACCACTGGATATAGATGATGCTCTTACGCAATCAATCTGGAAGGAAGCCATGATTGAAGAAATTAGATCAATCAAGAAGAATAATACGTGGAAGTTGGTTTATTTGCCACCGGGAAAACAATGCATTGGAGTGAAATGGGTCTTCAAGAGAAAGCTAAATCCAGATGGCATATCAAAGCATAAAGCCAGACTTGTGGCGAGAGGCTTTCTGTGACAAGGAGTAGACTATACAAAAGTGTATGCACCTGTGGCAAGGTTAGAAACAATTCGATTAGTAGTTGCTATTGCTTGTGCTAGAAAATGGATGTTATTTGCACTTGACGTTAAATCTGTGTTTTTGCATGGTCCTTTGGAGGAGGAAGTATATGTTCAGCAGCCTCCAGGATTCAACAAAGAAGATAAGAAGCACTTGGTGTAAAAACTGCATAAGGCACTTTATGGGTTGAGACAAGCTCCCAGGGCTTGGAACAAAAGGATTGATGCATTCTTCCATAGTCACGGGTTCAAGAGGTGTGTTGTAGAGCATAGTTTGTATGTGAAAGAGAGTGTTAGCAGAGAAAAAATGATTGTTTGTCTTTATGTTGATGACTTGTTGGTGACTGGTTCGAGCTTGAAGGAGATTAATGAGTTCAAACAGTTGATGAAAGCTGAGTTTGAGATGACAGATCTTGGGAGGCTCAGCTACTTCTTAGGGATGGAGTTTACGCATACATCTGCAGGTTTGCTAATGCATCAGAAGAAACATGTGAAGGACTTATTGGAGAAATTCAAAATGACTTGCTGTAATGATGCCAGAAGCCCACTCGAGGTTAATGTAAAGCTAAAGGTAGATGAAGATGAAGAAGGTGTAAATGAAACAAATTATAGGCAACTTGTCGGGTCTTTACGTTTTTTAATAGTAGGCCAGACTTAATGTTTGGAGTTGGCTTGATTAGTAGGTTCATGTGCAAACCAAAGAAAAGTCACATGATTGCAACCAAACACATACTCAGATATATCAAAAGGACTTCAGATTATGACATTCTGTTTCCTTTTGGTATGAAGAAGGAAGAGTTGATATTAGTTGGATATACTGATTCTGACTTCGCTGGTGATCAAGTTGAGAGAAGAAGCACATCTGAGAATATCTTCTTACCTATTTCGTGGAGTTCCAAGAAGCAAACTGTCATTGCTTTATCAAGTTGTGAAGTATAATATATAGCTGGTTGTTCTGCTGCGTGTCAAGGGGTATGGTTGAATGAGGTGCTGAAGGAATTGAAAGTTCAAACAGGAAGATCGGTAGAATTGAAGATGGACATGTCTGCTATAAGCTTGGCAAAGAATCTAGTGAATCACGGAAGAAGCAAACACATTGAAGTAAAATACCACTTCTTACGGGATATGGTTAATAGAGGCAGGATTGAGCTGGTGCATTGCAAAACTAATATTCAATTAGCAGATTTGTTTACGAAAGCACTTAATCTTGCCATATTTGAATTTCTCAGAAAGAAAATTGGAGTATTAACACTGAAGAGCTTGAATTAAGGAGGTGTATTAGTTCTGTAATTCAAACTGTGATGTTTTACCTTGACAGTTAATATCGTTATTACTGTTTTGTTTCTTTTACCTTTGTATATAAACGTTGTTCTTCTTTCTCTGTAATATAGTTTTTCCATTGCATTACTTTCTTATACTCTCTGTCATACCTTCTCTGCATTATCTCTATTCTATATCAGTATATTTCTCTGCATCATCTTTTCTGCTTCTATCAGTCAAAACATTATTTTTCCAAAATATAATGTCTCCTGTTATTATTTTTAGTTAATTTATATAATTATAAATTTATAATATTTGATCAATTGTTAGATTTTCTTTATTAACTTAACATATAAATTTAAATATTTTATTTCAATCTCCAAAATTAAGTTCTAGCTAAACGCCTTAAAGGGCATTAAGGGATTTGTTCTTTCTAATTTTTTACAAGCAAGCATATGCTACCTCTCTTTTCACTTGGGATATTGATGGATTCTTCTTTAAACTATATAAAGGAAGTTTGAATTTACCACCCAGTTCATTTTATTAATAATGGAGGTTCTCGATCATGCCTGTTGATATGCTATCTTTGCCGGTGAGTTCATCACACGCAATATAGTTTTAGTGACTGAAAATTGACAACAATCTATTGCCTGAATTATCTGCAGATGGTTCCTACGGATTTCCTATGATGATGAGCAAGCCTGTGATGTTGATCCAGGCTGAAAGATAAAAATCAATATAAGTGTTAATAGAGAGAACTGTATACTAAATGTTTATTTATGCTTTCCGGAAAAAAGAAGTTAATTGCTTTACCACACAGGTATGAACATCATCACATCCACACAACAGCTTTCCATTGAGAGTGTCTACAGCCTGAAATGATCCTCCTCCCTCACTCCTCTGCATAATGAGTCCTCCATATTATAAGAATAATGATTATATGGGCTAAAAAATGTCTATGCCTTAGAAACAGAATATAGAAGAAGAGAACAAAACTAGCCTAAAACCAACCTTGTAATAATCAACAGCAACAAAATTAGCCCACCGGTTACCAGCAGCACCATAACAAGTGTGTATCATGTTAATTAGTTCTCCTGAGTTATCTTCACATGTGATTGGTTTAATTGGAACGGATCGAAAGTAGTTTACCAACACCAACGATTTGCTTTTATCGTTAAGAGGAGATGATTCTGCCCTGTTTGGACAGCTTCCTGCTTTCCTACCACCATCTCCATCTGCACAATTCAGGATAAGAACATGATCAAAAAGAAAGTTGGCAACAAGAGCAAAAGCAAAATTCTAAGAACGAAATTGGTTTAATGGGTGGTATCTACTCACACTGATTTTCAACCATGAAATTCCACTGATAAGCAATGCCTTCACTTTGTTCCTTAGACTTGATAGAAGTGAAGACTAGTAATCTTTGGTTTTTGGCAACCATATCACTCACCAGAGGCCAATCTTGACCATTTCTTGGCATGCTTGCAAGTGGAAACCAATACTTCATCAGACCAGCTTCAGTGAAGACCTTTGTCAAACCATTTGTGGCATGAACATAATCTTCCAAAATAACCGTGACAATTTCAGCTGGATTTGCTGATAGAAAAGCTTCAATTTCCTTCAGTGTGTCTATGGCGGGTTCCTGCTAGTTCATCACAAGTTAGGATCTTGTAGTAACCAATGATTTTTCAAACTTGTTTCCTTCATAAATAAGCTTGCAAAACATAGAACAAAAACAATTAGGTGGATGATTTTACATACAAAAGCTGTGACGTCATGACATTGGCCTTCAAATGAATGGCATAACCACACATCTCCGTCAAAATCATACGTATCTAGCATTAGTGCCCGCACTCCATTCTACAAGTCAAACATTTCTTATGAGAATCCTAGCATTAGAAAAGTAATGATAGTTTAAGCTATAATTAACTGTAGTGAATAGAATACATTTAGCTGTTGGGTGACTGTGTCTTCCTGGTTTGTGATAGTTATTCGAGGCACGCCTGTGTGAGATGGCTCCCCATCAATCGCATAAGCGTTGTGCGTTGTCAAAAATGCATATTTGTTGAATGGTAGAGAATTATTCTATCAGAAAAAAAAAAGCAATTAACGAGAGAGATTATGATCAAATATCTTTTTTTTTTCTTTGACCAGATGAAAAAAATAAATCAAACATTTTTTTATCTATCTTTCAAACTTACATGACTGATAAATTTACTGATCTCATTTTATTTTTCAGTTGCTGAATAAGCAGTAAATTTTTAACAAATAGTCAGTATGATCATTTCCACATGATCATTTGTATCACTACATTAATTGGTTCACTATGATCGTGCCTATTGTTAATGATTGTGACGAAATATAACAGTGGTGATATAATATAGTGGCTATGAGACCAATTTCACCCAAACAAGAACAATATAATCCAAGTTTGTCATACCTATAATTATCTCCCTTAATCAAATTATTGGTTTTCTTCTCTTTCCATCTTGCTGTGAAAGATATTTTGAAAATTAGGTTTAAGTCTTTGTCAGTTATGCGTTTGCATAATCGAAGTCAACGCGTTCGTGAAAGTTAGGGAAAAGGTATAGAGAGATAGATATCTTACTATGAGTTTGAATTGATTTGTTACAGTTGATCTAACACACCTAGAACCTGAAAACCCCAATGGACAGGAAAAACAGTAGAGCCCAGTGCCACAATCTCCATCTGACGAACACTCATCAAGAAGCTACAATGTTCAAAGATTAGTTTGAAACCAACAAGAGATGAAAACAAGAAAACATAAACAACGTAATAAATTGACCAAGTAGTAGAATGGGAATACAAACCTTGCACGTTCCATTAGAACAAGCAGCAGCAATATTGTAAAGAAGCGGAAGAATAGCCACAAGCAAGAACAGAAGAGAACTCATTGGGACAATGATCCAAGAAAAGAACAACCGCACGGAATACAATGACGATACGAATAATGGGTTTTATTCTGTCTCGGCTGAGAAAACTAAGGAAATCATAGGAGCGAACCATTGTGGTCCCTGAACTTTAAATTAATATTTTCGGTAACGCTTATTATACAACATCGAATAATTAATTACAACGAAAAGCTAAAGTTTTGATTAATATTTATCATGGACGAAGGTTGACAATGTATAAAGCTTTTAGGATAACATTAAATGTTTTATGTAAGAAAAACATAGTATTGAACGAAAACACACATAACTTATGGAGGTGAATTTCTAATCCAAATTGAAAATATCAAAAGTATGGAAGTTCACTGCATCTGAATTGACCTTGAAAACATGATTTTCCGGATATATTTGATGGAAATTAACTTGCTTAACCTTTATATTAAGAGGGATGATTGTTTCAAAACCGTTTAATTTTTTTTACCGTTATTTTACAATTAATTTTGTAATTAATAATTTAATTTATATTTTAATTAAATAACTTAATTCAATATTTTATTATTATTTAGAATTGTTAAAAGGTTGTAAATAAAATATGAAATGTCAAAATAACTTTTTTCCTTATATTAAAGACTAAGAACTATAGTAGAAAATGTGGTTTTTTATTGGAGAAAAAAAATGAAAATTAAGAATTTTGCAAATAATTTAATTGATATAATAAAAATAATATATATATATATATATATATATGTATATATATTATTTTATTTTTTAAATAATTATCAAAATGTTCCTTTACTCAAACATTAAATATAAAATTAATGTTTAAATACTTATCTTGCTAAACAATTATATATCTGATTATCGGCTTAAAAAATAATCACGAATTATTTTATACCCATCATAATCCCACATAATTTTATTTTGCTAGTTTGCTTATCCACTCAACATTCGCCAAAATTGTAATTACAGAACATAATTTGTCTACTTATATTTGTATTTTTAGCTTTAGCAACACATATATGTGCCATCAATATAATCCATTATTTTTGGCATTGAGTGGTCATTTAAATTTAAATGAATGTTGAAGAATGTTTATTTCATATATCTCATTATATTAACGAAGGCTATAATCCTTTGGTAACAGTCAGAAGTCCTCAATAATGACTATTTACCAATGACCTAGCGACGACCAAGAGACCATCGGTAAATCTCTTGTCGTTAATATTTATCGACGGGTTTTGACTCTTGGTAATTAACGAAGGGCGGAAGCCTTCGGTAATTACGGAAAGACGGAAGTCTTCGGTAATTACCGAAGGGCATAAGCTTTCGATAATTATCGAAGCGCATAAGCCTTCGGTAATTATCGAAGTGCATAAGCCTTCGGTAATTACCGAAGGACATAAGCTTTCAGTAAGTTACAGGCAAATCTCAGGCACAATTATATTTCTTATCAAACCAAACAAACCTGTATAATGTGTTCACAATACAAACAGACCTGCACAACATTTTCTAACCACATACAGACCTGCATAACATTTTCCAACCACATACAGGCCTGCATAACATTTTCCAACCACATACAGACCTGCATAATTGCATATCAATCATGCAATCATTGATCGGAAAAACAATATAACATCTGAATAATCCAATCATCCATAGAACATGTATTTATAAATGAAACATAAAACAATCTAACATAATGTTTTAACATCCAAATCATCCAATAGATCTAACATCCAAATTATCTAAACTCCAAATGTTCTAATATCCAAATGTTTCTATAACAACTATAGTCCAATTATGCCATTCTCCAAACCCTTCTATCATATTATGACCACATTTAGTGACTTTTGGCAAGTCTTTCACTCTTCTCCAAACTTGTGATCCAGTTAACTTCGGTGGGGGCATATCCATTTCAACTTGCCCTTTGCGAAATGCCTTTTTGTTTCTTCTAAAGGGGTGATCAATAGGCAAGAACCGTCGATGACAGTCAAACCAACTACTTTTCCAACCATAACTCAATTGGAATGACTTTATATGTTCCATGCAATGTGGACAAGCTAATCGACCATGCGTGCTCCAACCAGATAACATGTCATACACTGCAAAGTCATTAATAGTCCACATCAAAGCTGCCCTCATAAGGAAATTTTGCTTCCTTGAAACACCATACGTCCAAACATCATTCCATAACTTCTTTAAATCATCAATTAAAGGCTCCAAATAAACATCAATCGCTGATTTGGGATTAGATGGACCTGGTATTATACACGTTAAAAGCATGTAAGGCTTTGTCATACACATCTCAGGTGGTAGATTGTATGGGGTAACTATCACCGGCTAGCAGGAATATGGTGATGCAGACGCCTAAATGTATGGCGTAAACCCATCAGAGCATAGACCAAGTCTGACGTTACACGGTTCACTAGCAAATGATGGATGTTTACGAAATAAGTGCTTCCAAGCTTCACCATCAGAAGGATGATGCAAAACTCCTTCAGTTTTGTTATCATCATGCCATGTCATGTGTTCTAATGTTTGCATTGAAGTAAATATTCTTTGTAATCTTGGAATTATAGGCAAGTAAAACATGGACCTTAAAGGAATTGGTTTTTTTTTGCCTCCGTCCAGCATGCATCGTATTTTATCGAGGTGAGTCACAAAACTTGCATTCAACAAACAATGCATCATTTTTGTCACTATCATTGTCATAGAAGAACATACATCCATTAATACAAAAAACAATCTTTTTGGCTTACAATCCCAACTTTGACGCACATCTTTTGGCTTGATAATAATTTTTCGGCATATAATTGTTTGGTGGTGTCAAATCTAACATCAATTTTGTATAGAAGTCCACTGCTTGATTGGGAATGTTCCAATTAGATTTACCATCCATGAGTTTAATGCACACTGACAATTTTGACTCAGATGAACCTTCAAATACAGGTAGATTTGTCTCTGTCAATAAATTGTAAAACCTCTGAGTGGTTTCATTTGGAGACTCTTCATCATGACTATCATTTGCTTCTTGTTCAACATGTCGACAAAGAGCATTGTCGACCATCTCTTGCATATAGGCAAATTGATCTATCTCAGATGTATGTACAATAATATTCAAACTTGATGCAAGCCGTTTTTCAGCTGTAGTGGAGGTTGAAGGAATTTGTTCACCATGAAATGTCCAAACCGTGTAATTAGCCATGAACCCTCTTTAGTATAGGTGAACTTTGACGACTTCATCTTTCAAAATCCTTGTACATTCGCACTTGATGTAGGGGCATCGAATCCCTCCATTAAGAGCATAATATTGATATTGTCGAGCCGTCTCCACAAACTCTTCAACTCCGATGACAAAAGCTTCCTTCAAACCTCTCCTTCCACTATAACAACGGTCGTACATCCAACCACGGTGGTTGGGAAAATGGGCCATGTTCTGTGACAAGCAAAACAAAGAAAAACTTAGCCAAAACAGCAACACTCCATGTGACATAAGTAATAGACCTATTACTACTTAAGTTGAACATGGAAGGCAATTTGAACACTACTGTCAAGTATACAATAAGTATATGCAAAGAGAAGTCCTCAGTAATGAATGCCTTAGATATCCTAAGGGGCTTGTAACACCGAAAATAAGCAGCAAACAAGATGAATAAGATATCAATCACTAAGGTGAAGATAACTTGTCATTTTGGGCAGGTCACACAATCAACTAATCAAGGAGCTTTACACAAAATGCTCCACTAATATTTTCCATGGTAAAATGGTTTAGAACAAGTTCAGAACAAATTATAAAAGCTAAAAATTAAACCAAAACAGTGAAAAGAAGATGAAAAATAGGAAAAATGAGCAGTGAAGAGACTTACATATCGACGCGAGAGAAGTCGAGCAGGTGTGTTGTCTTCGGTTGTTGCCTCCTTCACGAATCCCACACCGCTCTCAACGCACCAGGAAGCCCCTCGTCACCGTTGTCACTCCTCCACAAAGCCCTCCTGACGTAGCGACAACCACTTGGTCACGTAGCACCTGCAACCACAGAACGAACCGCCACCGAAGAATACTTGTGCGAATGAAGTGCGAATGCCTTTGTGAAGGAGGGAGACGATGTCCGTGAATGAAACCTCGCAGATTTGGGGAATGTTGGTGAGGGTTCGATGGCTCGAAGAAAGGGGGAATGCTGGTGAAAGAGGGAATGCTGGTGAGGGTTTGAAGAAAGAAAGGGGAACTTTGGCTCGAAAAATGAAAGTTGGTAGAGGGAAACCCAAGTCTTTTGGGGTTATTTACACCGGCACCTTACCGAGGGTCATATATCCTTCGGTAAGTTTAGCGCTGTCAAAACGCGTAACTTGGCCCGACCCGACCCGACTCACCACGGGTTGGCCACTTAGTGAGCCAACCTAACCCGGCTCATTTATTAGCGAGCCAAAAATATTCGAACTCGACCCGACCCACCACGAGTTGGTGGGTTAAACGGGTTGGCTCATTGGCTCACTTAATTAACTTTTTTTTCACCCTCTTCTCAGATTCTTATAAAATGTTACTTTGATCGATCAAATTGAAACAGTAATAATTGGACCAATTGATATAAAAAAAATGAAACAAAAGAAATATATTGTTATATATATATATATATATATATATTATAAGCTATCAAACATAAAATTTTGCCAATTTAATTTAATGACATACACAACCGTTTGGCCAAGAAACTACATATAGTCGTAAACAAAAATATATAGCACAAGATAAAACTATCATGCTTATAGATAGGTCTAAAAACAAGATAAAACAAATGATATATTCCTGAATTATCCAATCTATAATATTATCCATCTATTAAATTGGAGTCTTGAATGGATAAATCCACAATATTATGCTCTCTTGAAGTATCTTTTTCTTTATCTCCATCAATAATATTATCCAATCTATAATCTTAGGGTTTTATTTGCAGAGGGAAACTTTTGGAAAGACACCACCGCGAAAGGCTATATTGCTAAGTAAAGGTTCTGCATTTTGAATAATTAATTTAATTAATTTGATTTCAATAAAAAAAATAGGATTTGAATAATTAATTTAAATAATTTAATTTAATTAAAAAAAATAGGTGGATTAGAAAGCCAACCCGACCTACCACGGGTTCAACCCGTGTGAGCCGAATTCTTAGTGAGTCAGGTCAAAATTGACTCGCATAAGAAATTTTGCATTTTTTTCCAACTCAATCTGTCTCAAATCTATGATGAGCCAGGTTAGCTCACGGATTTCAACTCATTTTGACAGTACTAGATAAGTTAATTCACCAAAGTCAATACCAACGACCTAAAGACCTTTGAAAATAATCCTTCGATAATAAGCGTGATAGATAATGTTTTCCAGCCAAATCTAATAGCATCAGCATGGATGGAGAGACAAGTGGAGCTTCGCATCTTTCCATAATTTTTTTCTTCCATAAATAACAAGTCAAACCCAACAAAAATACATGTAAATCCACTTATCCCCTTCTACAAGAGTAATGGATCCCTTAATCTAAAGAAGTCTTTAACTTTAATTTAGAATTACAAATATTAAAAAAAAATTGAATAAAAATCAATGCTTTTAATATAGAAATATTAAATTAGGACTAATTTATTATAAAAGGAAATAATTTCTTTTTCTAAAAATTCTGTCTATAGCTACATCAAACTAAAAAGTCAATAAAAACATTACGTAGATGTTTGAATGTCATTGTTGAACAAAAATCAAGCTTAGAATATTATGAAAATTTTAATACGCACTTGTAATGCTAAGGCTTGGCAATTCTGATATAAAAATATCTACATATGCTGTTTCTTTTTTACGTATTAATTATTAACCTAAGACTTGGCACATTAACCTTTTCGAAGTACAACTTGGCAGGAACCGCAAGTACCAAGTAAAAGAGTATTTTTCACGTTGACAATTGATGCAATGTCGTTCGTTCAACGGTTGGAGTTTAACCTAAATATGTTATTATTCGACAAAACGTAATTACCATGGTGCCAAGGGCTGAAAGACCCGGAACATTAACGACCACGTCCAAGACTTCATGTAAATTGGCTTTTTCTGCTTAGTCTTCTACTCTTACTGGGACAAACCAAGACTCAGCAACATGGAACATTTATTTTTCTCTGTACACAATTAAGAATTTCTTTTTCTAACGTGTGACGAACTCCAAAACCAAGTCTTAATTAATTTAGCTATTTGTGGACAACCTTATACATCAGTAACAGTCCTTGATATAGATGGTTTATTTATGCCCTATACTTCTTCAACACTGCACGAATGGGTCTTCTTTCACTTTTGTCATGTTTCTCTAAACCTGAGGCAGCAGGGGAAAACAGATTACTCATGACAACCTTCAACATCATGGGAGAACATTGCCAACACTTTTCACTTGCAGAGATACACTGTAACAATGCTAGGGTAGAAAGAATGATAATAAAGAATTATAGAGTGCTATTATATGAATAAGAGAATCAAGTTTGCATTGACAATCAATATGCAACAAAAGAAATTAAAATTGCATAGGGAACAATCACACCGAACTAATTCCTTCTACTTTATGTTTTTTCTCTTCATACATGTACTTTTACGAAGGTTGTTATTTTGTGTCTTACTTGCCACGTGTCTACCACCGTTACCCCCTTCCTCAACACGTGTTACAATACTCCCTTCTTTAACAACAACTTTGTCTTCAAAGTTGAAATTGAGGTAGGATTGCTGTAATTCCCAAATCTTCCCATGAGTTGTCAGCTGCACTTAAGGAATCCCATTGCACCAGTCTTTGTTCAACTTGCTTCTCATTCCTAACAGTTGTTTGTGAGTCTATGATGCTGATAGGTTGAACAAGAGGTCCAAACTCACTTGTAGTAAGGAGTAATGGTAGATATTGTTGCTTCTGATTTCCATGAAATTTTTTAGTAAAGAGATGTGGAAAACTGGGTGTATCTTTGCTGATTCAGGAAGCAACAGTTTGAAAGCAACCTGTCCGAATTTTGCAAGGACTTCAAAAGGGCCAAAATATCTAAAACTTAATTTCTGATGCTTCTTTAACACTTCTAAATGTTGTCTATAAGGTTGAAGCTTGACCAAAGCTAAATCCTCCACTTCTAAAGGAACCTCTCTTCTCTTTTTATCTGCTTGGTTCTTCAAGTAATTTTGGGATTGATGTAGTTTGGCCTTCAACTTGTTTAGCAAAGCATCACGAAATTTCGGACTCTCTTATAATGTAGGTGGATCCTCTTCATTGTATTCATACGGATGAGAGATGCTGGAGGTTTACCATAAACAATTTGATAGGGAGACATGCCCATATGGTGGAATGCAAAATTGTACCAATATTGTGCCCACGGAAGCATCTCAAACCAAGTTTTAGGATGATCAAATACATAGCATCGTAGATACATCTCTAAGGTTTTATTGAGATTTTCTCTTTGTCCGTCAGATTGTGGGTGATATGAAGAACTCATGGTTAATTTGGTGCCTTGTGAATTGAATAAATGTGTCCAAAAGGAACTAATAAACACCCTATCCCTGTCAGAAACAATTGACTTGGGAAAACCAAACAATTTGACAATGTTTTGGATGAAAGCTTCAGCTACCACCTTACTATTAAATCCAGGCTTTAATGGAATGAAATGGGTAAATTTGGATAGCGTATCTATCACCACCATTATATTCAAATGACCATGTGACAAAGGTAAATTGGTGATAAAATCCATTGCAATCTCTTCCCAAATAAGATTAGGAATAAGAAGGGGTTGAAGGAGGCCTATTGGCAAAGATTGACTAAATTTTGCTTGTTGACATTTGACACATTCTTTGATAAATTTTCTGATATCATCCCTCATCTTGAGCCAGTAAAACTGGGCTCTAATTCTAGTCGTGGTTCTAATGGTACCAACATGAGGCATCATAATTTTCCCCTTCTTTACAATGACATCTTTGTGCAAGGTATATTATTCAAATTTGTCGGCATTTTTAACACACTTCTGTTATATATGTGATAATGTTGCATCTTTTTGTGTCGCATCTGCCACTTGTTTTAACCTCGAGTTCATTGGTTCTGACCATGCCATTGCAAGGCTTCTGGATAAAGCATTTGCAGGTATATTTTCTTTCCCTGGAGAGTATTGGATAGTAAAATCATATCCAAGGAATTTAGGCAACCATTGTTGTTGGTCAGAAGTCTGTAATGTCTAATCTAGCAGCTCTTTCAATCTTTTCTGATATGTTTTAATGATGAACTTGTGGCCTAGAAGATATTGTCTGAATTTGGCCAATGATTTAGTAATGGCATAGAACTCTCTTGTGTAGGTCGACTGTTTTTGCATTCCAGGTGACAATTTCTTAGAGAAATATGTTATTGAATGTTAATGCAGACTTAAAACAGCTCCTATTCCGGATTCTGATGCATTAGTTTCCAAAACAAATGGTTCAGCAAAATTAGGAATTGCTAGCATAGGGGCAGTAGTTAAAGTTGTCTTTAAAGCTGTAAACGCTTGCTCAGTGGTATCATTCCATTTAAAAGCCTCTTTCTTCAATAAATCTGTTAAGGGAGCAACAATATTGGCATAACCTTTTACAAAGCGCTTGTAATAACCCGTCAATCCCAAAAAGCCTCTTAATTGTTTCAGATTTAAAGGTACAGTCCAGTTCCTGACCGCTTCTAACTTGTCAACATCCATAGCCACACCATCACCGGATAATTTGTGAGCTAAGTAGTTTATCTTCTGGACTCCGAAAGTGCATTTAGAAATTTTTGCAAAGATATTATTATTCTTGAGAATGGTGAGCACTCTTTCAAGGTGGTGTAAATGATCCTTCCAGGTTACGCTATACACTAGTATGTCATCAAAGAATACTAGTACAAAGCGTCTCAACAAGCCTATAAATATTTGATTCATGAGACTTTGGAAGGTTGCTGACGCATTGGACAGCCCAAAAGGCATGACCAATCACTCGTATAAACCCTGATGTGTTTTGAATGCAGTCTTGTGCCTATCCTCAGGTTTCATTAGAATTTGATGATAGCCCGATCTTAAATCCAACTTAGAAAAATAGCAAGCTCCATAAAGTTCGTCAATAAACTCATCTACTGTTGGGATTGGAAAGTTATCCTTAATAGCAATTGCATTTATAGCCCTGTAGTTAATACATACCCTCTAAGAACCATCTTTCTTCTTGACCAAGATGATTGGAGAAGAGAAAAGACTACTGCTTGGTTGAATGATGCCTTCCTACAACATGTTTGCCACCAACCGTTCAATTCCTTCCTTTTGACTATGATGATACCTTTAAGGTCTAACTTTCACAGGGTTGGAGCCTTCTAACAGTGGTATTTGATGAACATGAGATCTAGGTAGGGGTAGTCCAAAAGGATTGCTAAACACTGAATTGTATGTATGCAACAAAAGAGTCAAGTTTGGTTCTATTTCAACAGGAAGTTCAAGCAAGGGAGAAGGAATTACATCCTCTTGACCCATTTGCATGTTGTACACTTCCACTATAACATTTGTATTGACCATTCTTCTTATGTAATGTAATTGGGCAATATTAAGAAGATGATCATTGTCACCTTGTAATGTACTAAATTTTCCACCTTGTAAAAACTTGATTTGAAGTGTCTCATAATCTGCCAAGTGAGGTCCAATAGTTTTGAGCCAACTAGCACCTAATATGAGGTCTACACCAGAAATTGGTAACAAAAATGTGGATAATTGAAAGACATTACCCTGAGCGTGTAATTTTAAGTCTTGAATCAATCCCTCTGACTCCATATAATTTCCTTTACCGACCATGACTCAAAACGTTGGAGCTTGAACAATTAGGACCTTCAAGAACTTTGTCACCCGTGGCTGGAGAAAATTATTTGAGCTTCCCCCATTAATCAACACTGTGACTGACAACGTGCCTATAGAAGCCTTGAATTTGATATTCCCAACTCCCAAACCTCCTTTTAAAGTATTCAAGGATAGGTGATGGGCGTCCATGGTTGATGTATCTTGTTCTACTGTATCATCTGGGGGTTATTTCTTCTCTTCCTGATCTTCTTCACCAAGTTGCAATACAAATCATTGTCTATTAGGACACTTATGGTTGAAGGAAAATTTTTCATCACAGAAATAGCATAGACCTTTTTCACGTCTCAATTGCATTTCATCAGGGCTTATCCTTTTGACATTGGGGTTTTTTAGCTGAGGACCCGGTAGTGTGAGTAATAAGGGTGGCGTAGTGAAAGCACCAATGTAATAGTGCTAGGGTAGAAAGAATGATAATAAAGAATTATAGAGTGCTATTATATGAATAAGAGAATCAAGTCTTCATTGACAATCAATATACTGTAACGCAATACAAGAAATTAAAATTTGTGAAAACAGAGCACTGAAATAGTGGTTGCAGTGGTCTTTAGGATATGTGAGCATCACATAGGGAGATTCATTCCTGAAAAGGAATTTTCCTTAGAGGAAGATTAGGTCAAGGAGACAGAGAGAATATTCAGCGAAAAAGATGCAGAGGGAAAAATCATACGCAGATGCCTTCACCAAACGAATTTCTTCAAATTTATGCTCTCTCTCATCATACATGTACTTTTACGAAGGTCGTTATTTTGTGTCTTTCTTGCCACATGTCTACCACCATGACCCTCTTCCCCAATGCGTGTTACATACAGTCGTCAAGAACGAATATTAAGATGGTGTATTAGTTTTTGACATATCAAAATGTAATTGGTTATTGTATTTAAAATAATAGATTAGGGATTTGGGTACTTATTTCTGAACTAATTAGGGTTTAGAGCATCATCCTCCTTGAACCTCTTCATCTCCTCACTCAGAGGGCATCTCCTTCATCAAACGCTGAAAAAAAAAGTGAAACCTCGAAGCAATCATGGTCGTTTCGCACAATTGTGAGCGAAGCAGTCCTCAAAGTCGCTCTTTTGTTTAGGCTTTCATTTTCTTGTTTCACGCACGAGAACTCCTTTTCTACAACATTTAA
Organism: Vigna reflexopilosa; assembly: GCA_027742785.1. Classification (NCBI taxonomy): domain Eukaryota; kingdom Viridiplantae; phylum Streptophyta; class Magnoliopsida; order Fabales; family Fabaceae; genus Vigna; species Vigna reflexopilosa. The sequence goes on from CM050913.1 coordinate 3,373,121, forward strand.
GGCACCAGTTCTACAACTCGTCACCGACAATGGACAGGAAAGTGTGTCTATCACATTTGGAAGAGGTGTGACTCCTTCCTTTTTCATCGCTATGATTCTAGTTCGTACTGGACTCCGATCAGGGCAGTGGTGATGTTGCATATATTGCGCATTTGCAATTAAAACGAACCTTGATTGTTGGGTCTATGAAGATTAAAAAGGGAGTGGATCCATCGGTTCCTACAAAAGAGAAAACAGAAACACAAAGACCCCAAAATCACACCACATAAAACCCCAAATTCGTGAACCCTAATCACAAGGAAGAACCCTCAAATCGTGCATTGCCTCCATCTTCGCATCTCGAGCTCTGCAAAGCAAAAATCTAGAAACGCGAGCCCCTTTGCTTGGTCGCAACACCAAAACAAAAAAGAGGAAGGAGGAGAATGTCGCCCTTGCGCGATGACGAAGGACTCTCTGATGTTGGGGTTTGTCCACGAGGAAGAGGAAGCCAAATTTGGGGATAAAGTGTCTTTAATTAGGGTTATTATGTGAATTAGTATTTTTGAAAGCTAATTGGGATAAATAGGGTTAAGAGGATTTAATTGCATTACTTAATTAAAGTCAGAGACGTAATTGTTACGATTTTACAAAAGTTAAGATACAATTGAAATTGTTTTCAACAAAAGGACCTATTTAAGATTCCTCAACGATCATCAGAATCTTTTTATATTATATTATCATTTCTGAATCTCTTACTAATTTGAATATAAAACCCTTTACTTTTCCAAAATCTAAACATTCCCTTCGGCTCTAACAATATTATTAAGTATGAAGTTGTCTATAATGTATTTTCATAACACTATACATTCAAGTTGTATTATTATTTTCTATATAACATACGTAGGGACAAAATTATAGTTAACATTCTTCTTCATCACTTTATTTATTATTTTTCTTGTATATTTGAATTTTATCAAAGTTAGCTTCAACGATGTAATTTTAGAAGATAAAAATTTATTATGACTTTTAATATAATTAGAAACTCATATATTGAAATTTTAACAAAATACACAGATACCCATCATAATAAATCAAGGAATTATTCAAGTTTTGGGTATTTTATTTTCTAATTAGAAAGGGGATTTAGCTGTGAGAAATTAGAGAAATATTATATTACTAGATCTTAACTATAAGTTTGAAGTCTTTCCAGATATTTATTCAATTATAATATATATATATATATATATATATATATATATGTCACATCATAAATAAAAAATAAAAGGGGTAGACTTACTAAGAAGACTTGGGTTGGATAAAGGATGAGGGAGAATTCTGTATGGCCTCAAAGGAACGCGTCCCTACTTAATCTTATGTCTTTCTTTCCATTCAACATTTTGTTGCACCTATTATTCAGCTTTATCGTCTTCTATCAATTCCAGAAGGACAGGGAATATCGAATTATATATTTTAAGCAAATAGTGTCTAGTTAGTAGTTTCTAGCCATGTTTCGTCTTCTTGATAAATAGATAATTGCATGACTTCATGACTTTCTCGTTGACTTGTTCACTCACCTTGAAATGTAAATTACTAACTATTTTATATATTATTAATAACTATTTTTTAATTGAGAAAATTTGTTATACATGAACTTGAAAATTGATATTTTATAAGGAATAGTGGTTTAAAAATAGTGAGATTTAATTATTTCAATATTAAATGACTTTAAATATAAGTAGTTCCATTATAATTGAGATTTATTATTTTAAAACACACAATCTCTTTAAAAATTATTTTTCTAGAGTTTTATGATTTTTGTTTAGGAGTTTGTCCTCTTTGTTGGTCTCATTGAAAAATCGAGATCGTATGATTGATCATTGTGACAAACTCTTCAATTTAGACCAATCAATTTCTATAATAGAGTAAGTTTATTTTTTTTCCCTTTTTCCTAGTTTGTTTATCCTTCATATGCATGTGGACCATTTAGGATCACATGTGGTGTTTGAGCTTTCTCTAAGAGTATTTACTTATCAGTGGTTCTAATGGTGTGTCTTGATCGTATTTGTGTGATTTTTAGGGGTAAATAGAGTTTTTTTATGTTTCAAGGGGTGTTTATAAGATTCTATAACAATTTGTCGTCTTTTAGGTAAAAGAAACTAATTGCTTTATTTTAGAGTTATAGGTGTTTCATGTATTGTAAATTGCATATTTGGTTGGTTTGAGAATGTTGGATTTGCTTATATTGGTGTTATAGTTGTTGAAATCTGAATGTGTTATATGTTTGTGTCTTGTTTGTATTAATTGAGTTGGTGTTGAATTGAGAAACTTATAAATATGATCAATTGAGCAAGTTGGTATGTGTCCTAACATTGAAAGTTGTTTTTATACCAAAGTACTAAGTAGGAAACACCAATTTGACCATTTTGAACAAGTTCATTTTTTTCTCAAATCACAATTTTAAGTTTCCTGAGATATATATATATATATATATATATATATATATATATATATATGATATAATGTTGAGCGGTGACAAGTTAATGTTGAATGCCAATTCATTGTGCAAGTCTGGAAACATTTTAACTTCAAACCATTGAGCGTCATACTTGCATCGCTGAACGCGCATAATTGTGAATGCTTTGGCGTTGAGTGATAGAAAGGCATCATTGAGTGTCATGTTTCACTACAAGTCTAGAGTACTTTTGTTTCAAGACGTTGAGCGGCTGAAGTGTTTCACTGAGAGACTTTTTTTGCGAGCAGAATGGCACTAAGCGCCAGGACTGTCGCTGAGCACTAGGACTATTGATGAGCATCAGAATTGTCATTGAGTGTCACCTTTTTGTGAAAGGTTTGTCACTAAATGCTAGGAGTATGTCTTTGAACGCTAGGACTGTGCCGTTGAGTGCCACCTTCTACAAGAAGCTTGGTTTTGGTTGTTTTGAGAATGTTGGTTATTTCCTTTTCCTTTTTGGTTGTTTGAAACAAATCTTTTATAAAGCAAGAATTTGTGGTGATGATTATGATTGTAAACAAGTATGGTGATGATGTTGAGAGAATTTCAAAAAGAATTTTTTTGTGGTTATTATCTTAAGGTATGCATTGACATACGGGGTCAGAAAGAAGGTATATATTTTGAACTCTAATAATTATTTACACTCAAATTAAGTAGAATGATTTATATAGTGAGAGTCGTAGGAGATCCTAGTTTATGGACAATGTTTACTCCTAAACGCAAAAGGGACTAACCTTGTAAGCGATATGATGATAACCCCTTTATTTATGACTCTACAGAGGATAATTATATAGTTGTTTTTATGAATGAGTGATGTATTATGATATTTTTATGTTTGTTTTAAGAAAACTCTTTTCACGCATTATCTTACCTTGTTGCATGTGTTGTGGTTGTTGCGTTGTTTTTTTTTTTTGTAATGATCATCTTATTGGTATGAGAAAAATTGATAAGTGTGAAAGCATATTTGGTAAAGATAGAGTATTTTTTATGATTGTTTAATAGTTTTTTTTTAATTGGCTTAGAAATGTTTTTTTTATTTGATAACTGTATTAATATAATATGTTTATAATTTGAGATTCGTTTTTATCAAACATTAAAGATATTAAAATTGAAATGTTACATTTTTCAAAAACTAATATTTGATTTTATATATCAAAATATAAAAATTAAGAAATCTAGCATTATATATCAATATTTTGTTTATTATTTTAAGTCATATTTATAACTTCCATTCTTTTTACTATCCCACAAAATAATAAATCAAATAAATATTGATATATATTTGGTTAATCAGTGGATTTCGTGTCGTTGATAGATTATTATATTTTTATATTACTATTAACTTTTCTTTAAAGAAGTTTCAACACTATAAAATTATAGACAAATTTATATAAGAATTCAGGACTTAAAATTTTAAAATAAAAGTAAATGAATAATTTTCTTTTTAAACTATCCATTTTATTCATTTTTAACTATGAAATTTTCAATTTATTTTCAATTTTTAACCATTTGTTTATATGTAAGTTTGCCTAATATATTTTTTTTTTCTATTGCACTATCTGTTTGACTTTTAAATATTAAAATACAAATCAACATTTTTATTCTATCCTAATAAAAAATCAATAAATAATCATCATGGATTCAGACACACGCAAATCAACAATTTATTTTCAATTTTTAACCATTTGTTTGTATTTGAGTTTGCCTAATATACTTTTTTTTTCTATTGCACTTTCTGTGCGACTTTTAAATATTACAATACAAATCAACATTTTTATTCTATGCTAATAAAAAAATTAATAAATATTCATTATGTAATCGGACACTGTCGAATTATGATAATAAATAATCCATTCCTTTCTACCCATCCAAAATGGAGAAAATAGGAGTCTTAATGCATTTCTTCATGAAAAAAAAAAAAGTTGAGTAAGGTCTTCCCAAAAGCGTGTCATTAGCAAGTATACAATTTTGCATAAGTATACAATTTAGAATTATTATTAATTAATTCAAAATTTAGTTATTACCAATATTATATAAACTTATAAGAAATATTTGTAGGGGACAGAAATTATTTCTGGGTAATTTTTTTATGGTATTATTGTGTTTATTACATAAAAATAATCATTAGACAAACACCAAAGACGTGAATTTTATATTATATAATTTGATATATTAAATTAATTTAACGATTAATATAATTTAATTTATATTTTTTTTATAGAGACATAAGTTTGTTCAAGATTGTGGAGACTAAAATAAGTGATAGTTTATTATATCTAGTGTAAGCTATTTGTCTCAGTATTGTGTATCTTTAATTTATATTTAGCACTTCAACTATAAGAATTATGGGTATAGGCATTGTACGGTAAAGCACATGTATAGAAATATATATATATATATATATATATATATATATATATATATATATATATAATCATATATATATATATATATATATGATTCTATATATATATATATTATATGTGTGTGAACATTATAGACTCAGAAAGAATGCAAAATGAGATCAAACATCATAATTAGTTAATTAAAATTTTGAATTTGATTAAGTTAAATTTGAATTTTTAATTATTCAACAACTCATTATATGGAAATCTTTATTGAAAGATGAAGATAAAGAAGACATTGAAAGACAAAAAGCTTCATCTTTAAATATTTTCATTAGTTGTCATGAAATTCATTCACATTTTCAATATAGTTTTTCTCCTTACACAACTTTTATGCATTCAAATGATATGTCAATTAAATATTTTTTTTTCTCACCTATGAATATTTCTACTTTTTTTTGACATTTATATTTATTATTTATTCTTTTTCACATAATGTATAACTCTCAATTTAAATTTAAGTCTTCAAAACTTTCATTTACCATATAATATAAAAAAATTATCTTCTTTATTCTCTTATTACTAATTTTTGTTTTATTTTTTAAGAATTGTTTTGTTTTTCTAAAACAATTTTCACTATCTCTCAACCATTCAACTAGTATGATATTTTAAAAGTTTTCTTAGATCTCTAATGTATTTTCATTTTATTACACCCTTAATTATATATTTGTTTTCTTTTGTGCAATTTTATTTAAAGGGCTATCAAATTGTTTCTAAGATACACATTTGATGTTTTTAAAATATTTTTATTTGTTCTTTATTTTTATCATGTAGAATACTATTTTCTGTATTTTTTTATATAATTATTTTTATTTTCTAACTCATCTTAATAAATGTAATTTTATCACTGCAATTGTATAAAAAAATTATTTGCTATAATATAATAATTTAATGTAATTGTCATTAATTTTTTTACACTCTCTAATATATATTGGAGTTTAAAAGATGAAATATAAATACTAAATTTTAATTATTATTAATTTTATCTTTCTTTCTTATGTGATTTTGTTAAATGGTGTATTATATTATTTATTAGTGTACAAAAAGAAAACTATTTCATTAGAATTTAAAGAATAAAAGTAAAGAAACATTTAATTTTTTTAATTTTAATATTTTTTTCTTTTATAATTTTTTTAAAATATTTTTAAATTTTATCAAATAGGTTTTATTAAAGTTTGTAAATTTAATAAATATTTTGGTTCTCATAAAATTTTAATTGGTACCTAATTTGAAATGTATAAAATTATAATTTCTTTTAAATATTTAAAATATAAAAAAGATAATATTTTCTTTTGATATTGAATATTAGATAATATTATATTTTAATTATTGTAATTTTATTTTATTTTATAAAAATTAATTAATTGATATTAAAATAGCAAGAAAATAGGTACAAACATGAGTATGGCACGTGTACGAGCATACTCGTTATCAATTGAAGATGGGGATGAAACAAAAGTTTGTACTGCTTAGGTTTGGCGGTATGAAGATATGGATGAATATTTTTTTTAGGAATGAGTATGGAATAACAAAACTGGTTTCCACTCCGTCTTGTTAATGTTGTTGGCTGCAAAGGTCAAAACTTAGCAAATGATAAATATTATTCTCTCCCAAGGAATTTATGCAACACACAAAAAATTTTCTTTTTTTAACTTAATTAGACATCAAAGTGACGATACAAGAAACTCTTTTTGGTATTATCAAACAGTTGGTGTGCAAGGAATTTAACATAGTATATTTATAATTTGTTAAGACTAGAATTCATTCATTTCATTCTCATGCATTCACAAACATCTCAATTTCATCCAATAGGTGTTCAATTTCAATTCTAGGTTCAAATCATATTTCTCAATACATTAAGAACCACAATTCATGGATGGGTGATCACTCCAAAGCAAGCATTAAGCATAGAAATTAAATACTAACATGAATTGGAAAAACATATATCATTAACATCACAAAATACAAAACAATTTCATGTTTTACAACTAATCTCAACAAATAGGAAAAGCCCTCCATGGTGGAGAACTTAGAGTTCTACAAAATTGAAGAGATGGGGAAGAAATTGGAACCAAAGAGAAGATGCAATTCCATCTCCAATTCATGACTCATGTTCTTCCTCAACCCAAAAGAGGCAAAATCACCATTGATGAAGCTTGAAGACCTAAGGAGGAGTGGGAGAGCTTCCCAACACCCCAAACAACCTCCAAGGGCCTCTCCCAGTCTCTCTAGGTGAAGAACAAAGTGTAGGAGGAGAAGAATCCCCAAAACTCGTGAGAACCATGCTTTAATATCTCATTTTGACATGTCATCCTCGTCACTGCTCAATTGTAGACTCTGACGCTCAGCGCCAGCCTTCATGACAACTCTCTGGAAATGTGGCGCTCAGCGCTCAGTCCCAAGCAATTTTGACAACATTCTAATATTTAAGTTCTTGTGCAATTCCAAAAGTGTCCAATATGAGTATTTGCTTCAAATTGATCTTTTATTGTCCCAACCCTGCTTGACCCCGCAGAACAACGGGCAAAAGGCCAAAAAACACATAAAATAAAACAAGATGGAATGCAAATCTCCCAATTTTTATATCACTCCAAGCATGGCTTAGTTCTCACTTTTCACTCGCAAACACTAATCTCTTTTCCGCAATATTATTTCCTCTGCCTTGGTACCAAAGAAAGGACAAATTAAAAAATCGACATCCGCATCCGATAGCCAGTGGAGGTGGTGGTTGTAGCAGCATCCTTGGGCGAGGGAAGACGACATTTGTTGTCTCTACGGAGAACGATGGAGGAAGCGGCAAGCTCCGGCAAGGGCAAGGGCTGAGGTGTGTCGGGGAAGGGAAGGGTGGTGAATCGTCATCGTGCCACCTGGCGTTGTTCTCGCCATGACAGGCGCATTTCTTGGATGAACTACTGAATAGCCACACCTTCCGGCAGTGGTCGGCGCAGGCGGCTGAGGAAGATGAGTGAAGCTTGCTGGAACCAAATAATGTACCCCGAAACTGAATCCAAGCGTACACCATGTTGCAATGAAGGCCTGGAACCGAATCCCATAAAACTGTAATCGAATACTCAACCCAGAACCGAATACAACGTTTAGCTCAATTTTTTCTGCGCAATGAAACCAAATACTGTATTTCTGGAACCGATTCTACAGTTTGTAATGAATAGCGTAATTTTGTAGGTGATATACGAAGGACAAACATGAAATGCCTTCAATTCACCCCATATCATCTCATAAAAGCGAGTGATAGAAAAATAATATCTCGCAAATCCGTTTGATTCCGTCTTTGCAAATCTTCAAATGTGAACACAGTTTTGCCTTCCATTCCTCGCTCCCGGTAATGCAAGTCACCCTCAAGTAAACAAGAGAATTTTCTCACATTTTCTCCCAACTTATTTGCGTTTGTACTGTAATTCTTTTGTATCCATTATTTACGATTACTATGACATTTTTTTATTGTTACTTTTCACATATTTTTGCAAGTTTGAAAAAAAATTATTTATATTATATTTTGATATTTTTTTATTGTTGTATTGTCATTTTCCATCATATTTTTAGGACGTTACCTAAAGGATTAGAATATTTGCTTAGAAAATTATTATTATTCTTCTGAAAGAAAATAATATATAAACCAACAAAAGAAAGGTGAAGACAAAAGCTCGTGATTGAGATTAACATGTGCACATAACTCCAAGCAACACTTTTAGGGCATTAACTCAAAGGTTAAAAGTTTTGGATGAGAAATTATTAATATACTTAATTGTACTTTGATGGAGTGGATTTGGCTTTATGCTTAGCAGAAATAATTTTAGAAAACGAGAAGTTAAAATTTAAATTATATTTATATAAATTATATTGTTAAACATTTAATTTTTTTAATTTTTAAATCTTTTTTGTTTTTTAATTTCTCTTTAACTTGATTTTAACTTTTCAGAACTAAATTCATCATTTTTATAATAAGAAATTGTCAATGAGATAATGGTGAATTGATGATCAATTTTAATTGATGATCAATTTTAATTGATCAAAATTTTAATCTGAGTATTTTTTTTTAGTGATCAAAATATTATTTTATGTTAGAATATGTGTGTGTGTTCAAGTTATTATCACATTTTGTTTTTCTTAAAGAACATAATAATTAAGGTAAGGAGGGGAGTTTACTTTTGAAGCATTTTGAAATGGTGAGTCTATAATGATTATGAATTGTGTTAGTGATATGATATTTTGTTAAGTTGAATGAGCAAAGAGTTTTGATTAAAGTGATTAACTTAATGTATCTTTATAATTTAAGCATGCGTAAATGATTAAAGTTGGTTTGAATTGTCGTGTGTATATGTGTGTATTGAAACATAACATCAATAATGTACAGTGTTGTGTCAAATGTTAAATCGTATTTAATATGAATATTTCAGATTTATTTGTTGTTTTCTATTCTATGATCATTTGTGTTTATGTACATTATAGATTTATAATACATGAAAATGGTTTAAATAGAATTTTGTTTATTTTAATGAATATTGTATATTAACCTTAAAGCGGTCACCTTTTTATGTCACTAGTACAATAAGGAGAAACGACAGCGGTTATTTTTGGCTATAGGCAGCGGTTTATGAACCGAGGCATATTCAGGCGAGGTAAAAAGTCAGACACTTTTGGTCTCGGTTGTCAACCGAGGCATAAAGTCCCACTCTACGGCCTCGGTTGAGCCCCACCCGAAGCATAAAAGATTTACGTTTTTTTTAATTTTATTTGTTCGTAGCACATTAGGCCTCGGTTCTTCTCAACCGAGGCCGTAAGTTCCACTTTACTGCCTCGGGTGTGTCCTGAACCGAGGCAGTAGATTCCATTTTTTTTTCTCCTTCGCTACACATTCTGCTTCGGGTTTGACCACAACCGAGGTCGTAAGTGGTCTTTCGACATCGGTTTTGACCAGAACCGAGGCATATAAGTACGTTTTTTTTTTAAAATGGTGTCTGTTTCTGCAACATTCCCATTCACAAAAACAGACCTGCATATTTTTCAATAACCAGAACAGTCCAGAATGTTGCAGAAACATATATTTTAAATGAAATCTATATTAAAACATAAATATATTGAATCAAATCATAAATCAAATTCTTAGAAGCATAAATAAATCCAATGCAATCATAAATCAAGGGACCAAGCATAAATCAATGTAATGTACATGTTCAATTTATAGTAACGTAGAAAAGCATAAAATAACTTAGAAACATAAACTTAAAACTTAGTATATCCTAATATCTACTACTACATACTATTATATAAACGAATTACATATCTTGCAAGTGTTTTCCTCACAAGTTGGATTGACTTCTCTGGAATTGGAGCAGTCCTATTAAATCTCTGCATAAAGTACAATGATTTCAATTAGTGTATATGAAATCCAAATATAGAGAACATAAAATTCAAACCTAAATATTATCGTTTCCCATCCAGTGGTGTAATGTGCACGAATGATGGTCATCATCCAAAACATAACGTAGTAACCACATTCGTATGACCCCATTTGTCTATTACACTACAATATATCATCATAATTATAAAATGTTAAGTAACATCATTTGAATGGAAGCAAATGTAACAAAGTATGGACTAAAATACCAAACCTTAAGAGAAACCCATGCAAGCTTTTTAGCTGTAGCAGTAGATCTCCCAGATAACATCATATGTGCTGCAAGGGAACTATCAAAAGAAATTTTTTTAGCATACATTTATATAAAACAAAGGACCAGACATTGAGATTCTTACCAATCTACTGCATGTCTAAGAGGGCTGGGAGGAGACCTATGCAACGAACAAAACCAAACAGCCGTGTTCTCCGGTACGGAGATCACAAGTAGCTGCCAATGACACCTGAAATTGGTAATAACTTATGAATGATATACCAAAATTAATAAATGAATATGTTGAAGTTAACAAACTTCACTTACCCATGTATATAAGGGAGAAAATATATCTCCTTCCCCGTTCCAAAGCAGGTGGTGATGTATGTCTGGATATCATCAAATTTATTTCTCTCATGAGTCATAGAAGGGTCAATGAACCCATATACATCGTTGAACCCCTTCTTGTTACTAACATCAAACAGATACCTAAAATGAAGAAATAATATGATGTAAGTAAGTTCATAAAATACCAATATATATAAAAGTTTTCATAAACTTACATCATCCACAGCTGAATGAGTGTAATATTAATTTCATCTCTCCCCGACGCAAGCTCCCTAACATCTTGCTGATGCAAGTACAATGGGATATGAGATTCTCTTCCAAATGTAGTAGGATCCCAATGTACATTCATCGGCACCTCTGAAATGAGTTTAGCAAGGTCGTCTAACGCACCAAGAGGGTCATCCTCAGATAAATGAGTCTTCTTCGGTCTAGGACTTCCCTCTTGACCTATCTGCTGTTAAATGCAAAAATGGTTGTTATAACGTCAATTAGAAGTAAATATTAAAATTGAGAAGTATATAGTACGAGTGTTTACCGGGGGATTAGATACATGACCAACCAAATGTCTAGGCCAGGCGACAAAGGACCTAAATGCTTCTTCCACAGTGAAGAACTCATCTGTAGGCACAGGAAGAACGGCATCCGCTATGACAACTTCATCGACCGTGACCTTGACCTCATCTTCTGCAAGCTGTACCCCATGCACTACAGTGGCTGTCTCATACACTGTACCACGAGCCACTAGCATGGTCCCAGTATCAGAGAGAATATATAACTCACATGGACGAGTGTCATCCAAGTCGTCCCCTGGGGCACCGGCAGCTGAGCAACTTCCTTTACCGCTTCTACCTGTCAAATTAAATGTTAGTTTATGCAAAAAGTAAATTAGTAAGCAAAAATAAATAACCTTACCTGTAGGGGGCACAGCATGTTCCGCTATAGGAGATGGTGGAGGACGATTGCCATAATCCTCATAATGCTGCTGGAACTGGCGCGCAACCATTTCAGCAACTTCATCATATAACTCTGCTCGAACCTTCTTTGTGATCTACTGCGTCATCTCTTTTCTTATTTTGTCCTTCATCTTTTCATATGAATATGGACGCGAGGAAGACCCAAAAAAATGTCGTATGCCTATGCCAGTCCCAGCAGCACGCACCCGTCCTGGGTGCTCAGGTCGTCCAATAGCTGTGGCAAGAATATCTTGACGACCTTCTTGTGTGAATTGACCTTGGGAGCTCTGCTCAACCAAGGACTCCTGTCACATGACAAAAGTTCAATGGATTTTTAATATACATGTTAGATATATAACAAAATTAATGTAATATAATAAGAAATGACATCTTACAATTCTTTCAGATATTTCTCTGGCAGACTCGGAAGTGTAGGAGCCCGATGGTCTCATACGGGCTAACTTCCACTTGTCGTGCCGAGATGGTGGTGAAGGAGGAGGAAGAGGGTCATCACCCTCAGAAAGTGGAAGTCTACTATCTGACTTCTGCTTCATTATTTTCTCTTCAAGCTTCCTATATCCACCACGAGACAGGAGATGTGGATTTTTATTCTGAGCGCTTATTCCTTGTGCTTTTGACCTTTTTTCCTGTGACAAAATTAAACAATTGTCATGGTAAATAATTATGAAGGAAAAATTGAATTATTTTACTACAGTTACCTGCCACGCCTCAGAAGAACGAAGCTCTACAAACTGACGCCATGTTTCTTCGTCAATTGCTAAATATTTGGAACATGGATTTTCATCACTTTTTGGTCCAAATATATATCTAGACGTCAATTTTGTCTTAAACCCTCGAAAGCATTCTGCAATTGCAGATAAACACCTATTCCTTAAGCTCTCGACGTTTGGCATATCAAATGTTATCTGCAACAAAGAAAGTAATAACCTCATATAAATACAGATTTATCAATATACTGAATATAGAAGATTGAGCAATATTGCTTAACTTACCAATAGATCTTGCCAGATGAGATTCCGATCAGCCTCAGAAACATGGTCAAATGATGGAGTAAGTATAGAGATACGATCACGTGCCAATACTCCAAGGTAAGACCTAAATACATCTGCATTTGGGCCAGATGCAACTCCAGTGACCACGTCAATAATGACAGGTGTCCTCTCACCTGCATTTCTTCTAAGTATAAGCTGTCGTAACCTCGTTGCTCCTCTCGTCCGTCTAGAAGTGATGGGGACTTCATCGCCCGACAAATGAGGTGACTCAGCCATATATCTGTCACAATAAATAAGATGAAATATAAATAAAACACTTACATATATTACTTAACAAAAGCCATAAAAATTTAAACAAACATGAAATTCATACATAATCATATGGATTGGTCATATATATATTCCCTCATTGTGATCTTCTCGTATTGCTTGTATATCATCAATTAGAGGGTCGTCATCCAAATTTATTGTCGTTTTAAATGGATGGTTGTCAGCGATATGAATATAACTTAAATTCTCTTCTTTATCTTCAATTTGCCTTTTTCCTTGGAGAGCAACATACCAATGGTCAGATGCAGGATCTTTGACATAAAAAACCTGACTTGCTTGATATGCCATGATGAACGGTTCGTCTCTATAACCAACCTTTCGAAAATCAACAAGTGTCATACCAGATTCATCTATTTTGACACCACTCTTATTGTCTACCCACTTACATTTGAAGAGTGCAACGGAAAACTTAGTGTAATCAACTTCAAATATCTCTTCAATTCTACCATAGTATCTCATGGAACCAACTACAGGATTTTGATCTTTGGATGTGGAAAACTGTAGCGACTCAGCTTCTAGACTGACGCCACTATTTTGAACTGTGCTTTTATCATCCAAAGTTTTCGTATAGAATGTGCAATTATTAATTTCATATCCTGTACAACATACAACATCAAACTTCAAGCCATTTGCTAACCAGAACAAAGTCTCAGAGGACCGTGATTCTTTCGAAACTTCAGATTTGAACCAGGACAAGAATGTTCTGTTATGCTCCATCAACTGCCATTTCTCTGATTGTCGTGGATACTTGTCCCTTACAACGGCTTTGTGAGCTTCCAAAAATGGGATCACTTCATCTGTGTTGTTTAATATGTATAGATGTGCTTGCATCAATTCTTCACGACTTTTCGTCACCACATTCACACCTCGGATGCTTTTACTTGTAGAATATCTACTCAACCATGATGTCCGAGGGACTCCTATCGGATTTGCTTTAGCCATATACTCAGAGCAAAACTCAATACTTTCTTCAGCAATATATCTTTCAATCATCGAACCTTCTGGACGATATTGATTTTTGACGTACCCTTTCAAAATCTTCATATAACGCTCAATAGGGTACATCCATCTTAAGTATACTGGTCCACACAACTTTATTTCTCTGACCAAATGAACAAGTAAATGCACCATGATGTCAAAAAAGGATGGAGGGAAAAACATTTCTAGTTGACACAAGATGATGATAATTTCGTTTTGAAGTTCATCTAACTTTGTAGGATCGATGACTTTACTACAAATTGACGAAAAAAATGAGCACAATCGAGTTATCGTCAGCCTAACTTTTTTGGGCAAAATTCCACGAATTGCCACTGGTAACAACTGTTGCATTAAGACGTGGCAATCGTGAGACTTCAGTCCAACAAGCTTTAAGTCCTGCATTGACACTAAGCTCTTGATATTTGAAGAGTATCCTTGTGGTACCTTGATACTCTTTAAACAAAGACAAAAACTTATCTTCTCTTGTTTGGACATTGTGTAACATGCAGGGGGCAAATAAGTACGTTTACCAATCTCTCTTGGTGCCAATTCTTCTCGGATCTTCATGTCAACCAAATCCAAACGCGCATTCACTCCATCTTTTGTTTTTCCCTGGATGTTTAGTAGTGTACCAATCAAGCTATCACAAACATTTTTCTCAACATGCATGACATCTATGCAATGTCTAACATCTAACTTTGACCAATATGGAAGATCAAAGAATATTGATTTCTTCTTCCAAGGGGTCGCTACAGAAGACTTCTTCGACGTTTTCCCAAATTGATGATGTACTTTATTAACTTTCTCAACAACTTCAAGTCCAGTAAGTGGAATGGGTGCATTGTCTTTCTCTTGTTCTCCATTGAATGCTTTCTTTAACCTTCGATATGGATGATTAGATTGTAAAAATCGCCGATGACGCATATACACTGTCTTCCTTCCGTGTTTTAATTGTTGAGCTGCAGTGTTTTCTTCACAAATAGGACATGCTTTATGACCCTTCACACTGTACCCCGACAAATTACCATAAGCTGGGAAGTCAATAATGGTGCAAAATAACATGGCATGCATCATGAAAGTTTCTGAAGCAAAGGCATCAAATATTTCAACCCCATCAACCCACAACAACTTCAAGTCTTCAACTAGTGGCCTTAGATAAACATCGATGTCATTTCCAGGCTGCTTTGGACCAGATATCAACATTGACAACATCATGTACTTTCTTTTCATGCACAATCCAGGAGATAAGTTGTAAATTATCAGGATAACGGGCCAACAACTGTGATTAGTACTTAAATTACCAAATGGATTCATTCCATCAGTAGCTAAGTCAAACCTAAGATTTCTACATTCTTCACCAAATTGGGGGAATTCTTGATCAATAATTTTCCATTGCTTGGAATCAGCCGGATGACGAAGCATCCCATCATTTGTTCTCTCATCTGCATGCCATCTTAGGTTTTTAGCGTCTTTGGGATTCGCAAACAAACGCTTAAGTCTGGCAACTAGTGGAAGGTACCAAACTACTTTCAAAGCAGAACCATTCTTTTCTGTGATGCCACCTTCTTCACCGTTTTTCGACTTGTATCGTGATAACCCACATTTTGGACACTTTATCAAAACTTCATTCTCATTCCTATATAATATGCAATCATTCGGACATGCATGTATCCGTTTATATTCCATACCCATCGGACAAAGAATTTTTTTGGCATCATAATTACGATTAGGTAACGTATTTCCATCTGGCAGCATTTCATTCAACAACGACAACAATTCTGTAAAACTCTTATCACTCCATCCATTGCTCGCCTTTAAATTCATGAGCCTTAACACCGCTGACAACCGTGTGAACTTAGTTGAACCCGTATACAAAGGAGTCTCCGCATCAGTGGACATCGTTTCATACACATGCGCTTGGGCAAAAGCTTCTGCGCCAACATCGCGGATCATGTCCTCTAAGTTGTCTTGTTCTGCTTCATCTACCATATCCATTGTGGAATCATAAACATTTTCAGTTGGAGAGACAGTTGGAAAGTCTGTTCATTCGCCGTGCCATATCCATGTTGTATAACTTCGTATGAAACCATCACAGATAAGATGTTCCCTAATATCAGTTGCGTTCAACTTCCTCCCATTTAAACAGTTCACACACGGACATCTGAACTTGACTTCATCATCACCACTTGTACTCGCATTACGTTGCGCAAACTCTATAAAGTCTTCTACCCCTCTCTCGTACTCAGTGCTGATGCGGGGTAAATTAATCCACCCTCTATCCGTACGCATGTTTACTGAAATTGTTTACACAATTTCAATAATCTTGAATGATCACTTTGATCGTGTTTGTATTCAAGGTTTGACCCTATCCCATTCAAGAAGATTCACTTTTTTTAGTTTATTAAACATATCAATTTTAAACAACATATCTTAAATTTCACGAAATTTTGCCAGCATTTCGCATTGGTCTTCAGGTTACACGAAATGAAAGTGATTATAAGTCACAATCAAATATGCACCCGAAGATCAATACAAAACACAACGACAAATTTTCATGAAATTTAAGACATGTATATTAAAATTGATATGTTATAATAAACTATGAAAAAGTTATTACTCTTCTTAAACTGTCCAACCGGACAATTCAAGATTCAATACTTGTAAATTATTATTACCATCTCCTCTATTTTCATTTGTAAAAAGTACATTTGTTCAAAAAGTCTGGAGATAGTAAATAATTTTTGTATTGAATCTCAAACGGGAAACTAAGGCTAAATTACAACAACAATATATATTCAACCAAACAAATAATAACATATGCAACATGCAATATATTCAAGCAAACAATATATTCAACCAAGAGTAAATAACGTCAATTCTCAAAATCTATCTATCTTGTTATTGTTTTATGTCTTATATTTTGTTAACTACCTTGAGTTACACTCTTTGAATCAATTCTTTTTAAAATACTCAATCTTTACTTTTTTAACTAACTTCACTTCCATTTTTTGAATTCCTTTCTTCTAAGTTCTGTGCATAAGTTATTCCTATCAACATACATATACAAAAATTACTATAAAAAATTTCTATTTTCCAAACACCATTTTTCAAACAAATGCATAATCAATCCATCTAACTAATTCTTAGTCATACAAACACATAAATTATTTAGATAATAATATAACAACACAAAATCAATATGAATCCCAATAAAAATTACCAGTAGAGAATGGCGACAATGGGGAGAGACCACGGCGGTGTAATGGACACAGTAGGGAGCGTGCTGGCTATGGGGACGGAGCGCTGCTGCAGTGGTGGGGAGACAGCACGCCGGCGACGTTGCAGACGGAGCGCGGCGGCGAGGCAGACGGAGTGCGGTGGCGAGGCAGCGACGAGGCACCAACGCTGTTGCAGGAGAAGACCGGAGACGAGAAGCTGGCCACGACGTTGCCGAGAAGCTGGCCAGGAAGCACTGCGATGCTCCTTCTTGCGTGAGAACACCGGAGGTGTGGTGGGGACTGAACGGCGTGGTGGGGCGACGATGACGGAGAACGAACGAGAGGCGAGAGTTTGCGCGAGAAGAATGGAACCGTCGCGGGACAGGGGCTGATAAACAGGATATATTGCCTCGGTTAGCAAGAAAACCGAGGTAGTAAACGTATACTGCTTCGGTTTTTCACAACAACCGGTGCATATACTAGCAGAAAATAAAAAAAAATAAAAAATATAATCACTATATGCCTCGGTTGCACCCAAACGATGCCATAGCTTAAGCTTTCTGCCTCGGTTCTGCCGATAACCGAAGCAGTATTCCTGTCAATCAGACGTTGTGCAGAGGAGTAGCAGAGAAGCAGGCTACGTGGCAAAGGTTTCGGCCTCGGTTCTGAATGTAACCGAGGCAGTAAGAGGAATTTAAAAAGTTTGTCGGCTGATGGTCAACGTGGTAATGCTTTAGGCCTCGGTTTTTTCGTCACCCGAGGTAGTAGACCCCTTGCGCTTCGGTTCCGTTTTAACTGAGGCATATATAGCGCGTTAGAAGGTCTGTTTTGTACTAGTGTGTGAGCATTTGTTTTTCTTTGTAAATTGTAATCAAAATAAGTCTAATTAATTTCATTTAAGAGTTGAGTAAGAATGATTTTAATTTTTAATACTAATTCAATTAATTAGCATCAATTGTTTTTTTTTTCTGTCTATCTATTCGATCTAAATTAAGTTAGGTCGAGTAATTAAAAAGAATTCTTAACTCTATATTTTTCTTTTAAATGTCTCAGCTTTTAGGAGTTTTTGATAACAATCATTTTTAAAATATTAAAAGTTAAAATGATAATTATAAATTTATTTTATAATTTAGTGAGTGTAATTTTATTAAAAGGAGTTCTAAAAAATTTTGTAATAATATTTAGTCATAATATTATGAATGATATAAAATATTTATTTACAATAGTTATAAAAAATTGTAACATCCCAAAAATACACCATAAAACCATATCCAGAATATCCACATATTAACAATATTACAATTCAGTTTTGAGGTTACGAAGTATAAGTCTGGTCGAATGGCCTTACCAAAATACTACAGAAATTAAACTTTACAATAACACCATCTATACCGAACAATTCTACAAAACGTAATCAGCAATAATCACTGAACGGTTCTAAGATTCGGCCTTCACTTCCATTTCTACCAGAGCTTCTTCCAGTAACTCCTCTCTTTCTGCTCACATCCACAAGATGATCATTGCAACAGGACAATACGACCGAACGGACAAACATATCAGACAAAAAGTATAAGGTAAGCTTATGTAATTTAATTAATTCTATAAAACATTTAAATTCACATAAATTTAATATGCATTAAATAATTTATCATGCAATCATCCAATCATACATTTACAACCAAAATCATATGTTAAAACATGCAATGATCGACCACTTTACTCTGACTGTCCAGACTGTATGAATTCTGTGTAGCTACGACGTTTTTGCACCTGGGTGATGTAATAGCTGTGATACCCTCAATAGCTAACACCCAAGGTTAGTCCGTTTTCATTATGGTCTAAGACCTCCTGTCATTCCCACACATGACTTATCCTTCTTTAAGTGAGAACGAGTAATCACGAAATATCAGGATAAACGTCAGCTAAGCTTTATCCACATTCATACTTTACCATTCCAATACCAAATCATGAGATATTCCTCCCTGGAATACTCTTTCATATCCATCATACTTCATTATCAATACATCAAACCGAATCAATAGAAATAATTTCCATCTTACACTTAAACTTAACAATAACATCCACCCTAGAGACAAAACCGAACACTTAGAGTGAGACCGAGTGGTCTTCCACTTATACACAGAACAAAACTGAAAGAGTTAATATCATGATTATGAAAAAGACCAAATGGAATAACACTCCCTAGTAATTAACAGAACCGAACGCTAATTACCAATTTAACCACTTCACTGAACCGACTCCTAATAGTGTAAATTGAATACTATTAAGCCTAGACCGAATACTAAGACTCTAGGCGGAACATCATTTATTGAGACCAATACTGCTTGACACCAAATACTAGTAACAGACTAGATACTATGAAGAAACTGAGAGTTAGTACGATACTGAGCACTAATAATACTTAGCTTTTTGTCTAGGACTAACATTGAAGAGACCGAGTGCTAGTCTAAGACCGAGCACTGTAGAGACCGAACACTATTGAGTTTGGCCGAACACTCTTATTTCAAAATAGTAATAATATATTATTTAATGAGACCAAGCGTCTGATTTATGACCAAGCACTACTGAACTTATAGAATAAAGGTTTTGTATATATAATATAGATACAAATAACTTGTTTTTAATGGAGGATAAATATACTAATATATGCTTAAGTAATATTGAATACAGTCCTAGACTTATTACCAAATATAAAGGGACAGCTACACTTAGACCGAACACTTATTTACAAGTATACTAAGAGAAAATTGATTGGTCATTGACTGAAATTCTCCCTAAAGGAAGAATCTAGTCCAGACCGAATCATCAAAGAAACTGAACGATCAATAATGACTTTCAGTGACAAACATAGAATTTTGCAGAGAGCTGCAGACCTAAGATCAAACCTTATATCAATCCAGTTCCTCATCATTTATATTCATACACTCATACAGCCAAAAATGCAGTAACAACCATACTTCATATTCATCCAACAATCAAACAAACATGCAATCATTCAAAATAAGAATCATAATCAAATTATATAAGCTTCCCTTACCTCTAAACGTAGTCGAACGCTCAACGATGCAAAAGATAGCTCACCACCAGAAATTCTTAGAATCCTATGGTCACGTGTTATGAAACTAAACCAAACACAAGACCAGAAATATTCAGAATGAGAGGATATACTCATGCAACCAGAATTTGGGTTTGCATGTGATAGAGAACGAACGATGCAGTGAGAGGGATGAACTTACCAGTTCAGAATCACAATATGATCGGTTTAAACGAAAGCCCTTGATGTAGGGAAAGTTCAAACGGTGCGTGAGTGGTGATCGGAGAAGAAAAGGTTAAGAAAATCGTAGAGAAAAGATGGAGATTGTAGAGAGAAGGAGGAGAAAATGGAAGTTTCTGAAGGTTGAAGATGAAGGGTGCATGCAGAGAGTGACACGAAATTTGAAATTTGGTTTTAGATACTACCGTCAATTAAACCGATCGGCCATTCTCATGCAGCCACCTGTCTTCTACTTTCAGAAATTTTAAACCCTTTCATAGACACCTGGCTTCCACTAACTTGGGGTTTTTAAGGGTTCTGACAAAAATAACATTTATTATGAAAAATACAATTATTTTTACTACCAAATTCTTAGAATAATAATATTTTTATTCTATTCTCATTATGCATTTTATTGTTCAAATTTTTATTGACTTTTGACCGGTTGAAGGAAAATATTATTACTACTCAACTCGATTCTAATTGAGTGTAAAATAGGAAAATTCTAATTAACAAGGATTCGGTGGATTTTGAAGATTCCAAATTACACCACGAATAATTTCTAGCTGATACAATTTTAATTCACTCTAGACATTTGTATTAAAAATCCGGATTTTCTCTTTCTTCATACTTTGATGCTCTGTGTAGATTAGATGAAAAATATAGGAGTGGTGTAGATTAATTAATTAAAAGTGTCTAAGTAAAAAGTAACACATAAAAGAGAAAAGAAAGAACGAAAGAAAAAAATAGTTAAAAGTGATATCCTTTTAATGTTGAACTAAATTTGTATTATAATTTTTTATTTATTACTTTAATATATTTATTATTATTTTGTTTGTTATTTTATAATAAAATATAAATATATGTAAAATATTTAATTTATAATTGATTATAAAAATAAATAATTGATGAAGTATAATAAATATTGATATAATTTATTTTTAGTAAAATAATATAATATAATTTTAACATAAAATTCTGTTTCCATCAAAATAAAATATATAATATTTAAACCAAAGAAACGTAACCTCTCTCGTTGTCTTGTTTGTAAACTGGGTGTCGGTGCGCTAATTGACAAGGATTGTTTTTCGATATGTCTTTTAAATTTAACGTTAATTTAAATATTTTTCATGTTTTATTTCGGAAGATTAATGGAAAAGGATATTAATTTATTGGCAGTGAACACCCCCAAATCAACTAAGTCAGAGTCTAATGCGACTACTGGCGTAGTAATAAACGCTGAATCAGTGTTATACATTTTTAGGGGTTCAATGATAAGTGATAAATTGTGATGTGATGAAGAAGATAATATTTTCTATAACAAAAAATAAATTAAAAGAATTAAAGAAAAACCTAAAAAATTTAAAGATAAATTGTAAATAAACAATTTCGTAAAGAATTTAAAGTAAACTTTTATAATTTGTTAAAAATCGAAGAACACATGTTGGAGAATAAGATGTTGCTTTCTTATTATATATATTAAAATGGAAACGAGAAGGGTCATATACAAATATACAATGTTGACAATCTCTATCTTCCCAAAATTTGTCGAGTTCGGGAGATGGAGTTATTCTTGAAATAACTGAAAATCATACCAAATTTTAGGGACATAGCACAACTACAATCGTGGATGAGTAGAAGGAAGAAGCAAAAGCATTAGAACACATAAATAGTGTGACCGACGATATCGATCACAATCTTACATATTTACTGTCCGCAATTCCTTTTGAACTGACCGCATTTTTCTGGTGAAACTACCCCCGGCGGAGCCAGGGGCTCACAGTTACGATATCCCTCGGGCTCTTCTCGAGGACAATTGATGACCTTCATCTTCGAGGAAAGTGCCTTGTTAGAGAACGGATCGGCTTGTCCAAGCATTCTGCCGAAGTGGGAGGAGATGATGGTGGGAAACTGTGAGTCGGATTGATGGACGATGAGTGGAATCATGGTGGCATTGAACTCGGACATAGCCAAAGCAGCAATGCTGAGATCTGAGTGGAGCGAGATCACTGTAAAGAACATCAGGAAACTGGTTATTGATATCTTCTTCATGCCAGCTACTATGTTTTTCACTGCTCCAAAATATTTTTCCTAGATAGATATCTTCATACACCAATCAAGACCTTAATATATAGATCAATCCGTGGTCCCAGTATAGTCACCAATATATAGAATAAATAAAGTAATAATGATAAGAAGAGCACGTGGATACAATAAATATGGATACATTTTTTTTAGTATAATAAATAAAGAGTAATTTTAATATAAATTTTTTTATTCTATTAGATGACTAAGGTAGTTAATACAAAAATTTGGTTTGTAATAATTGTCAAATCTGTTTATTAAAAGAAAAATAATGTAATATATAATTAACTTTAAAAAAATTATTAACAGTTTTCACAAAGAGTTAAAACTGTCATTTGTTATTAAGGTTAATTTTTTTAATAAATTAGTCTGTGAGCCGTGCATACATATACAGGCCGGTTATTTGTGTGTTTTTTCTATGTATTTTTTTTTAAATAATAAAATTGCTATGATATTTTTATAAACCAGTTAAGATATGTATATTAATTGCTACATTATATATAATATATAGATATTATTGAGAGGGAACCATTCAATATAATCCAAGTAATTTAAAACGGGAAAGATGTGGGCATCAACTATTTTAAAGAAATTAAAGGTTTCGAGGCCAAAGGAAAAAGAACGATGAACCAAGGATTTTTATTCTCTCTTTTTGTAAAACCATTTATGGTGTACCAAGAAGTTTTATTTTTCTTTATGTATTCTTTGTATTAGTTTGGTCTTAATTGTATAGGCAAGATTTGTAAAGAGTATGTGTGTAGTCTCTTTTTTAGGTTGATGTTTTTGTTTTTCTTGAGAGAAGTCAGAGTACATAAAGTGTATATTATATTATGTAATTCTTGACTATCAAAGTTAGTGAATTCTTTTCAATTAGAGTTGTTGGAAGATGACTCAATATAGATTCATTTAGAATTGAACTAGTATAAAACTAGTATAAATCTTGTAATGTTTATTTGCTATTGCTTTGAAGGTATATCACGTGTTTAACTTTGATTGATAATATTCATTTTGATTGAGATATATTGTCTTTCAATTTTATATAATCTAATTATGTATATAAGTAAAATATATATTATTATATAATAAGACATTAAAATATATTGATAACGGTAATTCTTATCATTATCTTTGATGTAATTTTCTTACCAAATCGACTCTTTTGAAGCTTGAAACATGTTTAACCCTCTATTTTATCTAACTTTGTGAATAAGTTTAGCTTAGGCTTCACATAGAAGTTTTCATCACTAATTCCTCAAGTTGTAGGCAATTTGTGTGCTTTGGAGGAGTATTTTAACTACCAAGAGTGGGAGCCGAGGAAAAGCTACAAAAGCAAGTTTTTTGAAGGAGCAGCGAAAGGTACTTCGCGCTGCCCCAGAAGGGGGCCTGGGCGCCACTTTCTGCGAACACCTCATGCTCGGGTGGCCCAGAAGTGGGGTTGGGCGCCACTTTTAGCGCAGGCCTCGTGCTTGGGCGCCCTAGACAGGGGGTCGGGCGCCAGTCCCCAGCACAGACCTCGCGACTTTTGCTGACTTGCAATCCTAGACCTATTTAAGGCTTCCGTGAACTGAGGGTGGCATCTTCTTGGCGGCTGAAGCTAGAAACACCATTCTTGGACCTCTAGGAGCTAGTTTTGGGCAGTGGGAACTCTCCATCCTTCCTCCTTGAGTCTCCATCTCTTCCATTTTCTTCCGTTGTAAGCTCAAGCTCTTCATGACTATGGAGAGCTAAATTCATTTTGTTGGGGAATGATGTAACTATGAAACTTTCTTGTAAATGCACTTGTGTTCAATGAATTTAAGCTTCTTTCCTTTATTGTGACTTGATCAACCATAGCATGAATCTTAGGTTTGCTTGATATTGGGAAGTATTATGTAAATCTTGAAATGGAATAAACACCTAAAGGAAATTGTATCTAGGGATAGAGCTTGGCCCTTTAGTTGTCTTAAACCACTATTCTTAATGCAGATGAACTTTCTAGGTTACCAAGGGATTGGAACTTAATGAGTAAGTCTAGACTCTCTCTACCAAGGGATTGGGTTTGAGTATTGTAGGCAGGTTGACATGAGCAATTAAATGAAGTAGTAGTAATGTGCATTTGCATGAGAGTGTAGTAATTACAATCATTCTCCAACATCTCCATTTCATATTGTATCATCTTTCATTATAAACTTTCAAGTGTTTTATCTCCAAGAAGTTCAATTTATCACGTATATATGATGTTAAATTTTATTGCACTAAAACCATATTAAGAGGGAATATTCTTTAGTCTAATTTAATTAGATAAGTATACGATTGTAAAGTGTCATACGAGTTCCTTGGGATACGATACCCAGTCTTACCGGTTTATTACTTAAAACGATTTGGTACACTTGCCAAAGAGTTAACATATATTTACATGTTTAACTTTGTAAATTAAAATGTATAATAATTATTAAATTGATGAATGTTTATCTGTTCAAGGAACTACTCGAATGTAACAATTACCATATGTAATAATATAATAGTAAAACCTAAGTTAATAACTTCTAATACAGTCTAACTTAATCTCACAAAATCAGTTTATATGATGAAATTTGCACGATTTATATATTCTAAATTGCTCTTATATCTAGTCAACGTGGAATTTCGTATAATTGTTATTATTATAATGACAAAAACGTAACGATTATAAGCAAAAGTAATGAATAAATTCATATGACATATCAATATGATTTTTTGAATTAGACTTTAATATTATAAAATGAAAATTGATAATTGTTGCTTGAGTTCACAGAATATTAATTACAAATATATAGTTATGATTTTTATCAAAATAATGAAAAAATGAATGTAATTTGTTATTCATCTTGTTCATACAAGTTTTGGAATTTGACTTAAATATGGAAAACGTAAATTAATGATTGTTATTTGAGTGGACCGAATATTATAATTGTAACTTTTTAGTTTAGAAAATGTACATGTAGAATATATGACATCCAAGTTTTAGTATTAGATCAATTTTACGGTGGGCGTGTATGTTATTATGGTTGCAAACGAATAAGTTTAAACTGTATATTACGTGTGTAGGTGTTAAAAAGAAATTAGAGAGTTGAACTTGTAAAAGCTCATATTGGTGTTTGATTGTTGTAGACGTGTGCTGGTTATTAGAATGCGAATTATATGTGTGCTTTAGTATAAAAAACAAAGAATATTAATTTTAGAATAAAAAATTGTATTCTATTAATCTTGCATGATGACTGAGGTAACTAATAAATAATTTTAGTATTTAGAAATTGTAAAATGTATTTATTAAAAGAAAAATATTGTTAATATATAATTAATTTTTTTAAAAATTATTACCAATTTTAAGCAGAGTAAAAAAGGTCATTTGTTACTAAGGTTAATTTTTTGTTAATAAATACATTTGACGATCATTACAAATCACATTTGCTATTAAGGTTAATTTTTTTCTTAATATAACAAAATTAAAATTTTTACAATACATTTCTTTATTTTTCTTATTATACTAAAACAAAATATGTTAATATTGATATAGTATCAAACCTACTATTTATCCTAATAATAATAATAAATAATGTTAGTATCTTTTTTTCACAATGCATATAACCTTCATGTATTATTGTTAGTGTCATTTTACGTAACGATAGATCACAAGTTTTTTATACATATTCAATTATATATCTCAACCAAACATAATCACGACTTTATCATGCAACGCCAAGATTTTTGAATGATTGGATGATGTTGTTGCAATGGTTACTTCATATATTATCATGAAATTGATTTGTCCCCACTTTGTGAATAAATATCGTCCTGTAATGAACCATTGCGATGGTCTGACATATGCATCTCTTCGTAACATATTAGATATAATTTGGGAACATTTAAATTATGTCATAAGTCCATATTAGATAACAAAATACATGTTTTACTCTAATCCAATGACTCTCCGTTAACTATATATTGGTAATAAATTTATAAAAAAATTCTATATTAAATTCAATATAGAGTGCAAGATACATCATTTCTCAATCACACTAAGATATGGTAATTCAAGTTAAAATTATTCTTCGTCCTTTTCTGTCTAAAGAAATCTTTTTCTTTCTTTAAGTCTAAAAGAAATATTTTTCTACACTGAAAAACCTTACGACCATTGGAATGCACAATAAATATAATTTATTCGGATAGAACTTGCACTATATATTATAGTCTACAAAATTATCTTTATTTAAATACTTAATTTAATTATAATCCCAAACAAACGTCTTTCTCCTATCTTCATCTCTTATTGTTTTTTTAAACAATTAACGGTTTCTGTAAGATCTTTAGGAGTTTAACATATTTGTGTCATCTTCATAAATATCAGTAAATTCATTTTTTTAATATTTTCCTATATAGTATAAGGATACATTTTACACTTTTTTTTCTAACAAAATACTTATTGAGATTATTATGTGTTTCCGTAGGGATTTGTAGGGTTAAGAGACTAACTTTTTCTGACGTGACTTTGCTGCTTTTCGACGTTGGAATTGAGTGCTCCGCTCGGTTGGACTCTGGGTGTCATTCAGTTCAAGTTGGACTCTGGGTGTCATTCAGTTCAAGTTAGGAGCGATTTTATGAACTCTTTATTACAGTTTAGTATTTAAGTTCTGATCAGACGTAAGTAGAATGTAGGGGAGTCTCAGTTGAACGTAAGTAGAATGTAAATAGAACGTACCTGGCTTTTAGCATTGGTCCTGTATTTATAGGTTATCACAAGCCTAATAAAATATAAACAGACTTATCTTAAAATTCGGTCGGTTGCTCATAAACAGTTTTATGAATATCTTTAATCAGATATCTTTGATTATTTTATCCTCTGCTGGATTATTAGCTTAATAACTTAAATGTTGGTCTAATTGTGGCCCAACATATTTTAACCTGGTTGACGAGCGTTGTTGTTGACGAGCGTTGTCCACGTTTGACCTTATTGACGAGCGCTGCTACAGTAGATAGATCGATCGATCTCGGATGCTAACCATTCTATCTAGATATCATACTATACATTATGCAACATGAATCCTTCTTTGAATTTGATCAAATGATCCTTTTTATAATTTGCTTTGTTGAAAACAAATTAAAAACTTCAAAAATTCAAGAGAACCATTAAAGTAAATCATTACAACATCCCTAATGTAGATTTAGACTTCCCTTTTCAATTGAGTTA
Source organism: Vigna reflexopilosa (assembly GCA_027742785.1). Classification (NCBI taxonomy): domain Eukaryota; kingdom Viridiplantae; phylum Streptophyta; class Magnoliopsida; order Fabales; family Fabaceae; genus Vigna; species Vigna reflexopilosa. Next base: position 3,401,049 of record CM050913.1, read on the forward strand.
ATCAAATATCGATCTTTTTTCTCTTTAAAATCAATATTAGAGTCTTCGTGAAAAGCTTTGAATCACTAATATTGTTTTATATATAATAATTTACTTGATTTTAAACCTAAACCCATATATATCAAATTTATTTTATATTCTTAGGTGTATAGAGTATAGATCCAAACCTTTTTTTCTTAGTAACTGAATCTAATACTACTTTAATTATATCTTTCCATTTTCATCAATAATTTCTTTAGTGACAATCATTAATGGACATTGGTTATTGATCTTCAATGTCATTATATTATGCAAAAGTATAATTAACTTCATTTCCTTTTCATATTACTTTTCTCATACAAATAATTTACTTAGATCTCGTCATTTAAAACAAAATTCAAAGTATTAGAGGTTTGTCTCGAATTAAATAATTATTTATGTTTAAGGAATTATTTGAATTTGTTCACTTGATCAAATTAATTTTTTAAGATTTTTATTTCTTGAATTGGATCTTATTATTTTAGCTACTTTTTCTTAGTTGGGTATTTTTTTTTTCTTATCTATAGAACTAAGAGGTGTGTCACTTCAAATATAACTAGACTTATTTGATATATTAAATCATTCAAGAATGTGAAATCTAACCAGTGGATTAGTTGTTTGTATATATGATTTAGTTAACCTTTTTGTATTTGTAAACTCATCTAGTAATTGATTGGTTAACTTTTGTAAATAAGTTATCCTCTAAACTCCTAGTTCATATTCTTTTCTATGAACATCAAGATCAGATAATGATAACAAAAAGTTTGAGTTATTTTTTCTTTTTAGTGTTGGGAACATTGATTCATCAAAATAATAGATAAATCGAGTTATAAATAAATTACTTGTTAATGGTTCAAGATATTTTATTATTGATAGGTATTTACATTAATCATATATTTATTATTTCTTTGAACTTGTTATGGTCATTTTGTGCGTGGTGTCTTTGGAACATAGGCAAGATTTTCTCTCATTAAAATCTTGCAATCAACTTTAAATGTTTTATTAATGATTCTACAAGTTCATTTTGAGTATAAACATGTGTTACTAGATATTAATTTCAATCAAATAGACATGCAAGACTCGTTAAATATGAAATATAAATTCACCAACATTATCAAGATGAATCATTTGTAATTGGATAATTTGGAAAATAAGCTCTTACCCTATTCATCCATCATCATCACTTATCACTAGCATCAAAATCTAGGCTTTGTTCATCAGTCTTCGTAGTAGTCACTGTATCCTCTGGCATCCACCATTAGTCCTTACTGAAATAGGATTCTGTCAACGAGAACCATTGTTTGTTAGTCACCTGCCATTCCTCCTCCGTACTTGCCACGTGAGCACAACTTAGGTCTTCTTCTCATGATTTAGCATCCTCACCCTTCGATAAGAAACAAGTTCATTTGCTCCTTTCCTTTCTTTGTTTCATTTTTCATTCATGTTTGAGTGTTAACAAATTTGTCAAAATGATTTTTGTTTCTATTTTTCACCTATTTGGGAGTTTATGTTTTGATGGTTATTTAGATTTTGTTATTATGAGTGTTGAGAGAATATGAGAATATTTGATTTGCTTGGTAGAAGCGATTTTGATGAAGTACTACAAAGTGTTGATTTTTTTTGTGAATGATGGGATGAAGCTTTGAATATTGAAGTTTTAAAATATGATTTAGTCTGATTTTATGATTGGGTTAATGTAACATATTTTTTTATTGATAATTGTTTAAAAGACCGGGGAAGAAGGGTTTTATTATTTGAAATACTTTTTATACTGATTGTGTGTTTAATCGGTATGCAAAGTAACACTTTTTACATCGGTGTTTCTAATTAACTCTACAATGAATATAAAAAATCTTTTTTAACATGTATAAAAAACTTTTTCTATAATAAATGATTAAAACCTAAACATTAATCATATATATAAACTAATAATTAACCAAACAATTTCAACAAATTCAAAATTTTCTTCCCATTCTCTTTCAAACCGATTCTATAAGTAATTATATATAACTCAAATTAAATCATAGAACACTTATAGTAAATTATCTCAGATAAATTCTCACAAACAATAAATTATCCACATAAAAAAAAACCCATTAAAACTAAAAATAACCCGGTCAGCAATGTAAGCGGATAGTTTCTAAAAAAATAAACATTTTATTAGTATATGAAGTTTGATGCTAAATAGAAATTCGTCTTTTATTAAAGTTTTGATACATTTTATTCTTCAAACTTTAAAAAAATATATATAATATAAAATATGTTTAATATATAAAAAAGTAATTGTTAAATTAAAAAATATATATTTATTATTTTTTAAATTTAAAAGTCAAAATATAACAAATTTTAAATAAAAATGAATTTTAATTTTGAGTTTAATTTAAAAAAAAACTGCATTACATATAAGTACTTTGTATCCAATTTTGGTATTGGTAATGGTGACTGTTAGAAAGAAATTTTCCTTAATAATGTGCTTTGTATCAAATATTGATGACTGTTCTTTAAGGTGCTGATATAGCTACCGTACAATTTTTTAAAAATAAGATAAATATTTAAACTTTCATTTATATTCAATTATATTTAACTTTTAATATAAAGAATTTTTTTCTTTCATGCTAACTAAATTGTTTAGATTTTTTATTTATATATTCTTACATTTTTTCTACTCTAAAAAATATATATTTTTATCTCTCTTTTTTTCTTCCTTCCCATAATAATCAAGATATTTTTTTCCTTGGCCGAAATTTCCACACATTAGACATCGACTTATTGCAGCCATTAGAAAAGAACAAATATAGACTTGGTGCATCCCTGCAGACTTGAAGTCTTCCGCTTCCTAATTATATAAACAGTCTGAAACCACACTGCATCTCATATTTCAGAAAGGCTTGTCTAAGTTTAGGGATTGAAAGTCTCTAATGCTGCTTCCCGACGGTTATCGATGGACACAACAACACGATTTGCTTTAGTAACCATCCTACTCATCGTGTTGTCGTGTCTTCCTTTCCTTTCCGTAGCAGATGTTATTTATCGGCCCAATGAACTCTTCAGCATCACCTGTGGCTCACCAACAAATTTTTCTACAGGTGATCGGAATTGGACCACAGAGATGACATTCCTCTCAGAAAACCTCGACTCAGTTGCTTCGACTACAATACTAACACCATCTATCCAACAGCCTCCTTACCCTTACACCTATGCTCGTCTATCTCGCACCCAATTCACCTACTCATTCCCTGTCTCCGCAGGCCCAAAGTTCCTTCGCCTTTTCTTCTACTCAACTTCATACCAAAACCATCCTTTCAAAGCCTGTTTCTCAGTCAAAGCAGGTCCATATACCCTCCTTCAAGATTTCAATGCCGATGACTACGCTGGAAAAACCGTGATGAGAGAGTATTGTATCAACGTTGAAGATGGTCAGAGGCTGAATGTAACCTTTATTCCAAGCACCACAGAACAGCATCCAGATTCTTACGCCTTCATCAATGGAATCGAGATTGTTTCAATGCCCCCTTATCTCTATTACTCTAATCCTGACGACTACTTTAAATGGCCCCAATATGTTGGGCACATGACCCAATATACCATTCAACACAATTATGCTCTTGAGAAAAAGTACCGTTTAAACGTTGGGGGAGAGCAAATTCGCCCCGAATTAGACACAGGTCTGCTCAGGATCTGGGATGATGACGATGAAAAATACGTAAAAGGTCAAAGTTCTCAATCTATCAATTATAAGAACCTAATTAAGCTCAACTTCACTCTGATTGATAATTACACGGCACCGGATGCTGTATACCGATCCTTAAGAAATATGGGACCTAATGGCTCTTTCAACCTGGGGTTCAACCTCACCTGGCAGCTTCCAGTTTATTCTGGCTTCTTCTACTTGTTAAGGTTACACTTTTGTCAGCTTTACACGGATGTTAAGGAGCCCGGTGACCAGAGGTTCTCCATCTTCATTCAGGATCAGTTGGTTGAAAATGGGGCAGACATCCTTAGGTGGAGCGACAACCATCTAGGAGTACCAGTGGTTAAAGACTACGCAGTTTACATTCCCGGAAACAGGGAAAAGGTATATCTTTCGCTGAAAATGCATCCTCTCCCTGTAAGCATAGTTAAAGACGCAAAACTAAATGGAATTGAACTCTTTAAAATCAACGACACAACAGGCAGTCTCGCTGAACCGAACCCAGACCCTCTTCCACAAACCCCCAATAAGCAAATCTCGAAGAAGAAAAACAGCAGCACCACGAGACTCCTAATTTTCGCCGTCGCAGGTGCAGTTTCTGGTGTCGTTTTGCTTTCCTTTATAGTTGCTTTATTCATCATGAAACGCAAGCAGAACGTTACCGACTACAATGGCTCCAACAAAAAAGATGGAACTTCACGCGGGGGTGGCTCATCATCGCTACCAACCAATCTCTGCCGTTACTTCTCAATTGGAGAAATCATAGCCGCCACCAATAACTTCGACGAACTCTTCGTCGTTGGAGTGGGAGGCTTCGGCAACGTGTACAAAGGCTACATCGATGACGCTTCAACACCTGTTGCAATCAAAAGACTCAAATCGGGTTCTCAGCAAGGTCAGAACGAGTTCATGAACGAGATCGAAATGCTATCTCAACTTCGTCATCTCCATCTTGTTTCCCTCATCGGTTACTGCTACGAGAGCAACGAGATGATACTCGTCTACGATTTCATGGATCATGGAACCCTCCGTGACCATCTCTACGGACCAAATAATTCTCCGCTCTCATGGAAGCAAAGGCTTCAGATATGCGTAGGTGCTGCACGAGGATTGAATTATCTGCATACAGGTGTGAAACAGATGATCATTCATCGCGACGTGAAGAGTACGAACATCTTGTTGAATGAAAAATGGGTGGCGAAGGTTTCGGACTTTGGGTTATCTAGAATTGGGCCCACAGGTTCTTCAATGACCCATGTGAGCACTCAGGTGAAAGGCAGTATTGGATATTTAGATCCAGAGTATTACAAACGACAGCGTTTGACGGAGAAGTCGGACGTATACTCGTATGGGGTGGTGCTCTTGGAGGTATTGTGCGGGAGGCAGCCTTTGCTCCGAATGGCGGAGAAGCAACAGGTGTCACTTGTGGATTGGGCGAAGCACCAGTATGAGAAGGGGTATCTGAGTGAGATTGTGGATCCAGCACTGAAAGGCCAGATAGCACCTTACTGTTTGCGCAAATTTGGTGAGGTTGCGCTGAGCTGTTTGCTTGATGATGGGACTCAGCGACCTTCCATGAACGATGTCGTTGGAGTGTTGGAGTATGTACTGCAACTTCAGCTTCAGGATAGTGCCAATGACAATGTCGTGTTGGAAAGTGGTGGGGATTACGATGACAGTACTACTGAGGACATGTTTAGCAGTAGCCACAGTAGTGTGCATGTTTCTGACTATAGTAATAGCAGTGGACTGAACACTACAAGCTACGGGAGTAAAGATTCTGAGAGGTTGATCCCCGAGAATGTTTTTTCTGAGATTAAAGATCCAAAGGGACGCTGATCGAAGTAACTGTGGTCAAGTTCGGGTAGAGTTTGGTGAAAAGAAGAATGTTTCAATTATTATATCCCTCTAAGACTTCAACAATTCCTGTCTTCTTGGTATGTAACCTTTACATTTAAATTTAGAAAAAATGCAGAATTATATATATATATATATATATATATATATACACACATATATATATATGTGTATATATATATATATACATATATATATATATATATATATATGTAAAGTATTTTGTAGAATAAAGAAAATTATTGAAAAGTGGTGGTAGAGTGTAGTTATAGAAAAACTAATATCACTTAAAAAACTAGAAATATGAAAATTGGTTGAGTAAATGACTTGTACTTTCAAATTTGTGGTAAAAATAGTTATTACTAATTCATCTAATTCATGAAAACAAACCGGACTTTTAAATTACGGACGTGATTGGTTGAGATCTCATAAATTTTTACTTCTATTCTATAACTTATTTTATTAATTTTATTCCATTTGTACATCTTAGCCTGTGAAATTGGGTTAGTTCGTTTGATTAAAAAAAATTAAAATATACACTGACCCAGTTTTTTTACCCTACTCATCTAACAGAAAATATTGATGCTCTTTTTATAAAAAAAAAATAGTTTTTTTGAAATATTAATTATTTTTGCTTTATTTGATTTTATTAAATATCATGAATATGTCTGTTTTATATTAATAATGTACAAAGAGAACTTTACGAATCTTTAATAATAAAGGTAACTGGGATATATGAGTAATATTAATTTTAATTTTTTAAAATGTTAATTGAGTTAGCTATTTTTTATTAGGATGTGTGATTTAGTTTAGAAGTTTAGTTAACAACAAACAAAAACAAGTTTATATATAAGTATCAGAACTAGGTCCTCAATATAAACATCTTTTCATTAGGTAACTAACTAGAAGGCTTTGTTTTTATATATTTGAGAGACTATTTTTGTTTGTAATTGAGCTTTCAAATGTGAATAATATCTAGTTCTAATATTTAAGTTTAAAAATGATTTAGTAGGTTTATGTCTCATAGATAATGTTTACTCGTTACTTAATATGGAAAATAAAAAATTCAACATGTTACTTATCTTGTTATTCATTATATATTCATTTAAAAAATATTTTAAAATTTTTAAATATATATAAATTTTCACGGATTTTCGTCTTAGAAAAAGATATTTTATAAACTTTTAAAATAAAATATAAATAAACTTATAAAAAATATAAAATATAATATCAATTATTAAATATAAATTAAATTTTAATTTTAATTAAATTTAATCTAATAAAAAATGTATAAAATATTAATTTTTTAATTAAATTTAACTTAACAAAATATAAATTAAATTTTAATTTTAACTTTTTCATGGGTAACAAATATTAATACTTGATGTTCATCATCTAAATGTAATAAATATTGATAAGTACCAACTATTTGCTGTAAATTTACGTGTGAATATACGTGAATACACTATTTTTACTATCCTTAATTATACATTTAAGTCATTTAATTAGAAGAATTCAATAGAATTTAAGGTTTGTTTAGTGTAAAGTTGGAAAGGAGTATGATATAAGGTATGGGAAATTATGCAGTAAAAATAGTCCATGACAGTAGGAAAATGAGGTGTCAATGAACGAAAGGATTAGGAACTATTAAAAATGACTCAAAGAAGTTTGAATGTACATAAATAACCTACAACTATAAGGCTTACCATCACCAATCTGAAAATACAACAATGAAAGAGTGATTCTGCATTCAATAATAAAAAGTGGTACAAAAAGTGGTCCCGGCCTACTTTAATTAACACTACATGTGCTACTACAAGACAAAAAAGTGGTCCAAAATATTATGCCCACTACAAATGGTCTGTCTAAGTAGGTCACATTCAATACATTAAATACTTCTTTATAAAAAGTCACATGGTTACACTACAATTTCAATTGCTACTAGCTTGAGACCCTACAATTTGTGCAGTCAGTCTTCTAGATGATCTTCTTCCCCCTTCACGCATAATTGCAGCCCCTACATCTGTGCTAGCTCCCCTTCCTGATGTTCTTCGACCATGTGAGCTTGATGCAGCCCCTCCATGTGGTCTTCACAAACTTCACTTCTTTTCCATTTAAAATGTTATGCTCTTGTAGCGCACTTTTAAAATCTTTCAAAGACTTAAACTCCATCTCCAATTTAAATTTGAAGCTCTTAGTCATATCATCTGCTCTATACTTTGGAAACTGCCTCTTATTCTCACTCATAGCCTCATCACTATCTACGTTTGAAGACAACTCATCTGTATTGTAATCTTCATTTTTTTCATGCTCTCCAACTTCTTTGTTAATCATAAATGACCCCTCACTATCTTGGATTCTTCTCCTAACAGTTTTTTTCCTCTTTTTCATTCTACTCCACCTATCCAAAAAAGGATTAATATTTCTTCTCTCTTCCTCCACCCTCTCATTCTCCATCCCAAACCAAATCATAAATGACACACAATGCACACGCACTAGAGCCACAACAATCGTGAAAGGAAATTGAGGGAAAGAACACGAACCCTAACTAGCTTCAAGAGATTTGTTACTAATTTTAAGTGTAAGAACCTCAATTTCATTCGCGTATAAAAATTCCTAATTTTCTAAGTACAACAATCTTAATTTCATTCGCGTAAAAAAATCACTTAATACCTGTCATCAAACATGCAATCACACGTCGCAATAGGAAGGAAAACTGTGAACACATGTGGTCACACGTTAGCCACATCAGTTGGTTTTTAACAGTGTTAATTTTGGAGGACCAAGAATTAAGGTTTCTTTAAAGAAGAGGACTAAAATGTACCTTACTTTGAAAGAGGAACTAAAAACATATTTAACCCAAAATATATCAGTAATGTTTCATCATAATATTGTATACACATATATAAGATAATTTATAATTCAACAATATGCCCCTTTTATTTATGAAAACAAATAAGTAATGTCATAATACTCTCTTTCTTTTATATTAAGTTTAAAAGAAGAAAATAAAAGAAATATGAAAAGTATGAAAAGATGGAGAATGGAAATAGTATTTAATTGCTGTGAATTTATTGATGATGGAGAAAGAGGAGAAGAAAAGTTGATGCTACGAAGGTAAGAGAAAGTTTCTTCTTACACCTCCCTTTTGCCTTTACCTCCGTACAATCTAAGAACTCCAAATCATCACTTATTAAAATTGTACCTCCATAAAATCTATGAATCCCAAATTATCACTCTTCAAAATTCGCCTTATTAGCTGTTTCTTCTTGCACCTCCCTCATTATTAGATTTTATGGGGTACAGGAAGAAATTGTCAATGACTAAATGGCAACTACGTTAGTACTGAAAAAGTTGTCATCAATAATATCAGCTAATAGTTTTTCATATAAAACCGTTGACTGGGCTGAACTAAATGTAATTGGACTGTTATTAGGCCCAACAGAGGAGTCCAACGACAGAGAGCTTCTAGTACCAGGCACCACAAGAAACAATTATCAGATGAAGCCTTTGAATTTTCAATGTAAAAGGTTCCTCGATCAATTAGCCAAATTTATTTCTTTCAATCATTCAATTCTTATTTTCTTCCAATCTATTTTATCATTTATATTTGGCCTACAAGGCAATTATCATTAGGAATGGTTTAGTGTAGAAACATCAATCTTGACTCTTAGAGAGCTTTTTGCAGTAGACGAAGAACAAAGCTGGTTGCCTGAAAAGGAAATTAATTGTTATCGACTAATTAATTGCAACGGATTACAGCAAGATCGATTACAGTAAAAAAGTGTAATTAATTATAGTTGAATTGGTGCCTCCGTACTGTATAATCCATTACAAGAGCTCATAATCAATTACTATAACCTAAAAACGGTTAAGGTGTACAATTTCACCTTTATTCGAGTTTGAAATAGTGTAAAAATGTACAACTTCTTTATCTAAAATCCTCTATCCTCACAGTTTGTCTAGATAAATAATATACCATATTGATCAGACGGTCCATAAAAGACAATGCTGAATCTTCCTAACGGTTATACTAAACTGGCTGGTAAGTTCTCTGATCATAATTAAAGTAAATAAGGATTAGAGTTATTAGATTAAAATTGAATCATAATTAACTTTTTACTAATCTCAAATCCATACGAAAACTATAAATAAACATGAAAAATAAGTAATAAATAAGTTACAGTACGTTTATTATACTCAGCCCATATAAAATAAAAATAAATAAATAAATGTTTGGATACGTAAATTCGAAAGAATTTCTACCTGTTTCGGTAAAAAAAAAAACTTGTTATTCATAATATCAATGGAAGCATCAGAAGATATCCTATCTTTAAAATTATTCATTATTTCAGAATATATCGAATAGACAAGGTAATAAATTATTGAACATGATCAACTGCTGAAAAACACAAACACTGCTTGTATAAACATCAGACACAACAACAGCACAACATTGCTCTATATAAATCTATTGCTACAACAACAAACACAAACACAAACAACAACGTCACAAACCACAAACACTGTTTATTTCATTTTCACTTTCAGACGAAGCCCCAGAGAATCTAACGCCATGCTCTAACTCAACGGTTCATGCCACCTTGCACTCCCGGTGCTGAAGTAACGCTACGTGTGTGCATTTCCACATTCCCTTCCCAACCTATGCATGCAACCACAAACAACTCATGAAGGAAAACTATCAGAAATTTAAACAACTTTTTAGCACTTAATTAATTACCAGCAGAGATGTCAAATCCACGGGCTTTGAGCTCCCGATAGTTCTGGCAAAGGGATAAATGGAGGCAAAAAGAACTGACCAAACAATCAGTACAATTGTCTCCCTCAATCCCGTACATCTCTCTCAGTTTTTCACGGTACAAGCACGCGTAGATACACCCTCCCACAACAGTAAAACCAGCAAGTAGATAGAACAGTGATCCATGAAGACAACAAGCTGCACTAACAAAAATCATTTAACAGAAACAGAAATTAAGAAAAGATATAGGGTCGTAAGTTATTAGCTACACACTTACAAATTTCTCCTTTGTCCAGGATCTCAGCTACCCTTCCAAAGCTAACACAGGGGCAACAATAAGTGAGACAACCTGCGGATAAAAGACTGAAGATCATAAAATGAAGGTAGCTTAATCTGTTTGATATTTATGAAGCAAAAGTAAGAGTATTATGATATGGTTAAAGATAATGGAAGAGGGAAAATGAGTTAATACAAGAATCGCAGTCTGAGAAGCAGTCGCATAAACCAGTGGACCATGATCCAGACATTTTTTTTTTAAGAGAATCTGAGTGTCAAGCACTGCTACTGTGGTGAAGCATTGCCTCAATGGATCGCTATTAAATACAGGGAAGCCAAGGAAAAATACAAATCTCCTTTTTTAATAAATTTTATTTATGACTGTGGTATTAGGGCACTTATTTTTAATACCGTATATTAATTATGACGTGTATGATAAAAATATTTTTCCTACAACAAAAATCTTCTTTTAGATAGCTTTTAAAACTATGAAAAGAATTTATACTCAAACACATATTTATGACTGTGGTGTTGCGGCAATTATTTTTCTATAAAAACACACATATTTTGGACTGTGGTGTTAGGCAATTATTTTTAATACCCCATATTTATGACGATAAAAAGGTTTTTCCTTGAAAAAAAGAAAAACACACACGATTTTTTTCAAATATGGATAATCTAAAAGCCATTATAAATTTTGACATGATTCGAAATCAAATTTTATCCACTGAAAAATTATTCATTTGGGTTGCATATGAAAGATTATTAGTTCGCAAATCTGTGATAGAAAAAAAAATAACATTTCAATGTGTAATATCAACAGCCCAACATTAAAAAAAGTAAAGGATGACACGTTTAATCTGTATTGTTTATGGAGATACAAGCATATCAAACATGCTAGAGAGAACATGAGATTTTTTTTTAAAAATCTGTATTGTTCGAATTTGAATTATGCGAAGACCAGTATACATGCAACTGATGAGAATAATCCAACCTTGTAATTCTTCTTGAACATTGTACTTACGCAGGTTTGGAACTTTGTGTGGAGGGAAATGTTCATAGCTGGAACTGTTGTATATAGCAATAAATATTTTTCATCATGTATTTGCCAAATGCTGAATCTGATTGCCCAACAGTTTTTAGTTCCACTAAACCAATATCACATCACTTTTTCTACAATAATTTCTTTCATAAAATTCACCGTTGATTTCTTTTATAGTTTAGAACACACTTTTGTATCCAACCACCTAATTCAAGACATGAAACTAGTTTCATTTATTCACTTGTATAAAAATTATAGCCATCAATAAGTATTTTAAAAGAAAATTATAAAACATCTTCTTTTAAATATATCTGAGTATCGATACCCACAAATTTTAAAAAACCTGTGAATAATTTTTAAGTGAATATCTGATAGATAACAACAGGTAAAGTTTTTTCATTATAAGTTAGATAACGAATATCGACTTGATCCGTTGTTATTCATATTCATGTTCACATATATAGTCTTTGAGACTAATATTCTTTTAGCCCCTTGTTTGGAAATCTTTTAAAACGAAGTTTATTCAAAAGTGTGTTACGACTCACCCCATAAACCTCGAGTCCCGTAACGACTCAACCCACCGTGTGTTTAGGGGAATACATAATGACCTTTATAACCATTTGCATGCTCTTTGTATATTGACATTGAATAAGAAGAAGTTTTTGTTTTTTCAAACTTTCTCTTTCTTTTTTTTTTCTCCATTCTCTTTTCTAATTAATATTTTCAAAAGTAAATCAAAATCTTACGTATCGATATAGAGCTCCTCAATTTTAAATGACAATACTTGTTCAAATGGGACTATGATCTTCTCTATTTCTCCTGTTTTCAAAATATTACGTATCTCTATATAAATATTTGTAGAACAAATAAAATAAAAAGAATGAAATAAACTTCTGTTTCACTGTACTTAACCTATAAGTTTGAAGAGTTTTTTTTTAACTGTATTCTATTATTATGACAATATATATATATATATATATATATATAACTACAAGAATAATTAATATTACCGACAGTCGTAGTTTATCGATAATGTATCAAATCCGTTGGTAATTGTCGTTTATTGACGGCTTACCCACGGTCAAAATACCGTCGGTAAAAACATTGTCGGTAAAATCTATTTATTGTTGGGGAATAATGTAACTTTGTGAACTCTCATGTATTTAAATTGACTCTTAATTTATATGTTTTTTGTTAGGAAAATCTTTTAAAAATAAATTTATTCAGAAGTGTGTTACGACTCACCCCATAAACCTCGAGTCCCGTAACGACTCAACCCACCGTGTGTTTAGGGGAATACATAATGACCTTTATAACCATTTGCATGCTCTTTGTATATTGACATTGAATAAGAAGAAGTTTTGTTTTTTCAAACTTTCTCTTTCTCTTTTTTCTCCAATCTCTTTTCTAATTAATATTTTCAAAAATAAATCAAAATCTTACGTATCAATATAGAGCTCCTCAATTTTAAATGACAATACTTGTTCAAATGAGACTACAATCTTCTCTATTTCTACTGTTTTCAAAGTTTTACCTCAGAAATCTATTTAGATAAAATTCTCTATATAAACATTTGTTGAACAAATAAAATAAAAAGAATGAAATAAACTTCTGTTTCACTATACTTAACCTATAAGTTTGAAGAGTTTTTTTTTTTTTAATGTATTCTATTATTCTGACAAAATATCTATCTATCTATCTATATATATATATATATATATATATGTTTGTAAAAATACTCAGCAGAAAAAAAAGCCGAAGACTTGCTTAGAAGACTTTAGCTTGGATAAATTAAGAGCATCCTTCTTTGGTCTCAAAGGAATGCGTCCCTACTTTTGATCCTATGCTTTTCTTTTCCACTTCGACATTTTGTCACTTACTGCACCTATTATTCAGCTTCTACAAGAATAGAAAATATAAATTATATATTTTAAGCAACTTGTGCCTGGTTAGTTGTTACTAGCCACACATGTTTCGTCTTCTTCATAAATAGATAACTGCATGGCTTTAAGTGTTGCTCATTGACTTGTTGAATAATTTACAATTATTTTATCTATTATTAATAATCATTTTCATCTATTTTATATATATATATATATATATATGAATTAGAAATATTTAAAAAGATATATAATTATTTAAATAAAAAAGAGAAATAGTCAGTTATGAATTTAAATACAAAATATTTTTATTTAAAAAAGTCGACTGAAATTTATGTAAGAGTATAAGCACCTGATATTACTAATGAACAGTATTTCTAGTAGAAACGTTTTAAAGTGAATATTTTAAAAAGTTAACATTTGGAATAAAACAATTTCTAGAAGCTAATTACTTAAAAATAACCGATAATGTAATCATGTTAATTAACAAATTATTTCAAAGTTCTAAGTTAACGGTGAATGTAATCTAATTATTTCTAGAAAGCTAATTACTTAAAAATAATTAATTATAAAATACATCCTTCATCATAACTTTGCCACCACTTTTCACTTGCAGAGATACTTACAGTCATCACTGAATTTTAAGGAATATTTGGTAATTGGAGAATATTCATTCAGGGTACTGTACTACTATTCACACACTCTTATTTACAATTTAGATCTCGGCTTTATTAAAAAAATATCAAAATAATATAAAAACTTTGATGGTCTTTTTATAAAAAAATTAGTTTTTATGAAATATTAATTTTTTTTCTTTTTGTTTTTATTAAATATATGAATATGTCAGTTTTATATTAATGGTTTAATCACTTTTGATATCTTTAATGGTGTTAGTTTCGTGAGTCATGTGTCACTTCATGGCTTTTTTTAATTTTTTAATTAATTTTTAATTTTTTTTTATTTTTTTTTAAATAAAATAAAAATGTCATGTGTCAAAGTGATATTATGTCATGTGGCAATGACAGTGTGACATGACATTGACAGTGTCACGTGTCATTGTCAGACCATGTGTCATTGCATTAGTCTTAATTTAGTTCTTGTATTTTTATTTTGTCTCAATTTGATACCTCTATTTTAATTTTGTGTCAATTTAGTCCTAATTTTAAAAATTAAACAATTTGTCTCTCTCCAAATTCAAAAAAAATAATTTGTATATAAATCTTAACAAATATTTTTATTAAAATTGATATTTTTATTAAATATTTTTAACTCTTATAAGTATATTTAAATAACATAATTAACATTTATATAATTAATTAAATAAAAACATAAACAAACTTAATCTTGTTTAAAATAATTAATAAAAATATCAATTTTAATAAAAATATTTGTTAAAATTTATATTCAAATTAATATTTTTTTTAACTTGGAAAGGGAAAAAATTGTTTAATTTTTAAAATTAGAACTAAATTGAGACAAAATAAAAATAGAGGGACCAAATTGAGACTAATGCAATGACACGTGTCATTGTCAGTGTCATGTCACACTGTCATTGCAACGTGACACAATATCAGTTTGACAGATGACATTTTTATTTTATTTTTTAAAAAAATTAAAATTAAATAAAAAATAAAAATAATTCAAAAATTCAAAAAAAAAATCACGAACTGACATGTGACACCTCTTTTAACGGTGTTAGTATAGAACTAACGACAATGACCTAATTGCTTTAATTTTTCGAAAATAGGGATCCAATTGAGAAAAAAAATATCTGAGAACCTATTTGAGACTTCTCAACAAAATTAGAAATATTAAATAAACCTATATTAATAATGTACAAGAGAACTTTAAGGCTCGATTTCGGGGAGAGTGATTGATCTTTTTATTGTTTATTTGAGTGAATTTGGAGGTATGTGAGACTGGATTTGGAAGTAAATTTTTTTAATGTGTCACATCAATCAAATCCTACACTAATTCTCACAAATGTTTGCTTTCAAATTCCCTTTCGGTTACTTCCAAATTCACTCAAATAAACGATAAAAAAATTTATCTTCAAATCTTCTCAAATTCATTTCATCATTCTCCCTCAAATCCATTCAAGTAAACAAAGGATAAGAGTCCTTAATAATAAAGGTAACTGGATACATGGGTAGTATTATCTTTAAATTTTAAAAATAAATTAATTGAGTTAGCTATTTTTTATTAGGATGTGTGATTTGGTTTAGAAGTTTACTTAACACCAGACAAAAACAAGTTTTCTTTAAGCATCAGAACTAGGTACCCAATCTAAACATCTTTTCGTTAGGTAACTAACTTGTAGGCTTTGTTTTTATTATATATTTGAGAGACTAATTTTGTTTGTAAACAATTTGAGCTTTGAAATGTTAATAATATTCAGTTCCAATATTTAGGTTTAGAAAATGAATTTGGTTGAATTATATATAGAAATGAACGGGTTGGGTCATACATAAATAAATAGTATCTACTTGTTACCTTAAAAGAATATTCAACATATTACTTGTAGAGCCGTCAAAATGGGTTGAAACCCGTGAGCCAACCCGGCTCACCATGGGTTTGAGCCGGGTTGGGTTGGAAAAAAATGTCAAAATTTTTATGCGAGCCAATTTTGACCCGGCTCACTAAGAACCCGGCTCACATGGGTTGAACCCGTGGTGGGTCGGGTTGGCTCACCAACCCACCTACTTTTTTAATTAAATCAAATTAATTAAATTAATTATTTAAATTCTATTTTTTTATTAAAATTAAATTAATTATTCAAAATGTATAACTTTTACTTAGTAATATGTCTTTAATTATTTTTCAAAACAGTCGTTTCTCTTTTTCGGGTCGTCGTCCCGTCGTGATTCCGGTTGCGACAGATGGCGACTCCACTGGGGACCAAGCGTATACCAATCTCTTTTTTCAAAACCCGTGTTTTCTTTTTTGGATCGTCGTCCCGTCGCGATTCCGGTTGCGACAGATGACGACTTCACTGGGGATCAAGTGTATACCAAAAATCTCTTTTTTCAAAACGGGCGTTTCTTCCTTTTCGAGTCATCGTCCCGTCGCGATTCCGATTGCGACAGATGGCAACTCCACTGGGGATCAAGCGTATACCTACAAAATTCTCTTTTTTCAAGTCGTCGTTTTTCGTTTTCGGGTCGTCGTCCCGTCGCGATTCCGGTTGCGACAGATGGCGACTCCACTGGAGATCAAGCGTATACCAAAAATCTGTTTTTTCAAAACTGTGTTTCTTTTTTGGGTCGTCGTCCCGTCGCGATTGCGGTTGCGACAAACGCTATACTAAAAGATGCAAAATTGTGTTATGCACTCAATTCCTTTCTAAATTATCAAACTAGTATTCTTGGCACAATAATTGATTTGAAAATAGGTTTTTAACTTAGAGAGAATACCAATTTGCTCACCTATTCGAGAATTTAGTCCATCTAATCAAACCAACTACCCCAAAATGCAACCAAATAGATTTCATATATTCCAAACCATATCTAGTGAACTAAGTGTCTAAACAAGTCTTGAATGACTCAGAAAAAGACTCTGAACCCTAAGTTCCTTCCCAAACCAATTTGTCTAAAATTTCACCCTTCAAAATCTCCAATTTAGACCGAAAATCAATCCAATACTTTCCTTTTTCAATATTCAACATTAACAACAGTTTCTAACCAATTTTAACCTTAAACATAACAACTTAAATGATCAAAATAGATATCATTCAACAATCCTTCAAAGTACTAGCTTTCTAATTTTAGATAAGACACATTTACATCAATTTCAATCAATCATACTACCACATGTGGGAATTTTTTAGCAAGTTATACATATCCCAACTCCATAGCCTAAATCAATTTTCCTAAGTAAAGCATACCATTTCAGATTTACTTAAAAGTCTTATAAATAAACATATTGTTTCCCTTACCTGTTGGAAACTCAAACAACCCTAAGAGATCAAAAACTACCCCCTCAGCTTTGAAAAGTCTATCTGCACCTACACATGAAATCATGACCACGGTACGTAGTTAGAACCATTAATCAACATACAACATACTAGAAGGCTAAGAAGGCACAAGCGACAAAAAATCTCACATGCATGGAAGAAACATACAACTCAAGAAAAGAGTAAAAACTAACTTACTCTTTTTAGAAAACTGATCGGATGGATAGGAAAACCTTGTTACTGTGATCACATAGACACTTCTTGATCTTCAAAGAGATAAATCAATAGTTATAACTTGAAGAGATAAGGGAGATGATACTCAAAGAATAAGTTTTAGAGAGATGGTAGGTGTTTTAAGTTGAGACTTCTTTAACAAAATTTCTATTTATACCTTTTGTTTTTAAATATTAAAATAACATGGTCTCATTATTTAAAACACTCAATCAAGTTTTAAGATTCTATTTCTTTAGTTCTTACAATTTGTAACCATGTATTTTCTTGGATTTGATGTATGCATTTTTTTCTTCTTATATATCATTCAATTTACTTAATTTATTTTTACTTAATTTAGAATCTTCAATTCTTAATATTTTCAACTCCATTTGAAAGATTTGCACAAACGTAAATTGAAAAAAAAATATCAAAGATAAAATAAAAATTGATAAAGAAAATAAATGAAAATGATGATTCAAATTGGAACTATCAACACTCAATTTACCATTTCTTTTTCATTTGTGGTGTTCATACGTTTGAAATTATATTCATAATTTGTCACGTCGATATTATATTTAAACTATCTATTTTTTCTCTTTTTTCTGACAATTGCTTAATAACTAAAATATAAAAAAAATTACACAAATTGAAGTAATTATCCTAAACTACCCAAATAATCTCACAATTCCCATTAAT
Source organism: Vigna reflexopilosa (assembly GCA_027742785.1). NCBI lineage: Eukaryota > Viridiplantae > Streptophyta > Magnoliopsida > Fabales > Fabaceae > Vigna > Vigna reflexopilosa. The sequence goes on from CM050913.1 coordinate 3,419,433, forward strand.
TCTATGTTTTATAACAGCTATGGTAAATAACTACTCTTTTTAATCTCACAGGTTCCCGTTAATTCTATGTTTTATAACAGCCTTTGTCTCAATTATCTTTCTCTCAACTTTCTTTCAATGTCTTAATCTTGCTTAATTTTTCCTTTAATTTTATTTACTTTGACCCATCTTCTCTGTCCTTATCATACTAATCCGCTTTTACTTCTTTTACTCGATTCACCCTCACTTTAACACTTACAAAAAAAAATATATTAACATTCTTCTTCATCTCGTGATTTTTTTAATATTTGTCTTGTTTATTTGAATTTGATCGACTTCTAACAACTTAGCTTTAAGGATGTAATTTTAGGAGATAAAGTTTAATATGACTGTTAATTAGAAACTCAATTTGTGAAATTTTAACGAAATACACACGTACACATAATGAGTCAGAATTATTCAAGTTTTTCTGGATAGTTTATTTTCTAATTACAAAGCGCGATTTAGCTGAGATAAATTAGGGAAAAATTATGTTACTTTGAAGAGTCTTTCTTGAGATTTATTCAATTATATATATATATATATATATATATATATATATATATATAATATGTCACACAATAAATAAAAAATAAAAAGACGTAGTCTTGTTAAGAAGAGTTGGATTGGATAAATTATGAGGAGCACTTTTTGTTTGGCCTCAGAGGAATGCGTCCCCACTTCTAATCTTATGTCTTTCTTTCTACTTTAACATTTTGTCACTTACATCACCTATATTATTCAGCCTTATCATCTTCTATCAATTCCGAAAAGATATAAAATATAAAATTATATATTTTGAGCCTAGTGTCTGGTTAGTTGTTTATAACCACACATGTTTCGTCTTCTTTATAATAGATATTATTGCATGACTTCATGACTTTCTCATTGACTTGTTCACTAACCTTGAAATCTAAATTACTAAGTACTTGACCCATTATTAATAATTAACTAAATGATTTATGTTCTTTGTTATTAGGATGAACCAAGTAGACCAGTTTACAAGCTCGTATGAAAAAGTATGAAATGAATTGAGTATTTTAACATGTTGACCCACTTAGATTTATTTTACATAATTCTTACTTTGTGAAGATTAATGAAGGATTGGTCAGCATTTAATCGCTTAACTCGTATTACTTAAATTTATAAAATAGCAAAACACGCAACATGAGTTTTTTTTAAAACAACTTGTTCATTCGCGTCTATCTAAACATAGATTATTAATTCGTATTTAATCCATCAAAAGTATCTTCTTTATTCACGATTTTTCTTTTATTTCTTTTCATTTCAAAATCTTTCTATTCTCAATCAACTTGTATTTAAAAATTATAATATTTTGAGAAAAATAAACTTTTGCAAAAATTATTATTTTTACTAATTTAACTAAATAAAAATAAAGTTATTAAAACTTTTATATAGACCACAAGTCAGTCTACAAACCTAACAATCAAATACTATGTGGATAAATTAAAAAAAAAAAAATCAGTCCACATTCTTCATATAAAACGGACCAATACGGTCTGTTTGTTTTTTTGCATATCAAATGCGTGAGGCCCAAAATGGGAGACAGCGGCCACATTATTATCCTTATCTTTGATAGATGGGATATATCCTCACACTTCACAACTATCAAATTTCATAGCCATAACATTTCACCGACCTATCATCTTCTTGTCTTCTATATAATCCTCTTTCCTTTACACATTCCAAATATTACACACATATCATCTAACATTTTCTTTACCTCTATATAACCCTCTTCTTCATATATCCTAAATATCATCACCATTCATGCTATAACTCCTTCACTCATAGCATGTACGTAGAAGAGAACATACCATTATGAACTCTATAAAGCTTTCATGGACCTTGAAGATAAGTAATCAATAACAATCATTTAACCCCATTCGTTGTACCTATATATTGCCAAACACCACTCATTGTACCTCACATGTTCACAAACACTTCTTTCTTTGCCTTTATCTTTTTAATTGTAAAATATTTTAGTCTAATTAGTTTGAGACCCATGCCTACATTGATTTTTATTTTAATTAGGAAAACTAATATGATTATTATTATATTTAAATACAGAATTTATTCACACAATTATATTAAATTGTTATAGTTATGTATGGTTATAAATTATCTTTTTTATTTTATTTTATTTTTATTAAATTTTCAAGTGATGAGAAACTATTGGTTGGCATTAGATTATTAGCTGAGATGTCAAATTTCATAATATAACAAAATCTTATTTGGAACGAGTTATAAATAAAATCTTTTAGTAACTAAACCAAAATTTATAATTTATTAGATGCCTAAATTTGAAAAAATGATACTAGTTATTCAAAACAAAAATCAGAGTCCAGATTCTTTGTTGAGTTTTTATTAGTGTTGTCCTTTATTAAAAATACACTGAAATTGATACTATAAAAATATTTTTAATATATTTTAAAACTTCAAAACTCGCGCCTATATATTTTGAAGACACATTAGAATAATAACAAAGAAAAACACATCAGAGAATCAAATTCCAAACAAAATCACTCATTAAAAATATGTAAAATTATTTAACCTTTTTTTTAGAAATTGTAATGTTTTTTACTCATATAATTCTATTCTACATTTGTAGATATTTTTTAGATGTAATTGAGACGACGATAAAAATAAAAATAGAGAGTTGAGAGGTTGAAGGTTATCAACTAGTAGGGTTCACACGACCTAGAAAAAGAAAACAATATTGCCCAACCAAAAGAAGTTGTAGAGGGTCAAGACAAAACTCATAATTGACATTCACGTGTGCACATAACTCCGAAAAATTATGCTTGAATTGTTTTAATATACTTGAAAAGAAGTACACTGATGGGATAGAAGGGACAACAAGATTATCATAATTCATTATTAATCAAGTAATATTCTTAATATTCTTAAAAAAGATAGAATATATTAACCAACCAAAAGAAGTTGTAGAGCTCGAGACAAACGCTCATGATTTTGATTAAAATCTGCACATAACTTCAAAGTTCACATGTTTGGTGTATTCATGAAAAAGTATGTCAATTTTTTTGTTTTAAAAAGCTTGATAAGAAGTACGCATATAGGCTATAAAGCTTGTCCAATAATAAATAAGATTATCAAATTTTATTTTATTTAAAATGTGTTTGTATCCATTGTAGATCAATAATGCATGAAAATGGTTTAAATAGAATCTTTTTTATTTGTGATAAATATTGTATATTGACTCGAATGATAAATTGGTCACCTTCTTATGTGAGTTTTTATTTATTTTATTGTGATTAAAATTATTTTAATTAATTTCATTTAAGAGTTGAGTTAATGAGTTTAATTTTTAGTCTAATTTAACCTTTTTTTTTCTATTCATCCAATAAATTAAGTTTGGTCAAGTAATTTTTTTTAATGCCTCTCAATTTTTAGCTGTTTGAGATAACAACAAATTTCAAAATATTAAAGTTAAAATAATAATTATAAATTAGTTTTATAAATTTACTGTCCTTTGACAGGTTGAAGGAAAATATGTTGTTAGTAACAGTGTAAAATAAGAAAGCTCTAATTAAAAGTAGTAGGTTTTTCTTACTTTTACAGTTAACTATATAATATAATATAGTTGGATTCGGGGGATCTTGAAGATTCCGATTACACCACGAATAATTTCCATCTGATACAATTTTAATTAACTTTTGTTAGCAAAAGTGTAATAAAACATAAAAGGGAAAAGAAAGACTGAAAGAAAAAAATAGTGAAAAGTGATATTATTTTAATTAATTCAAAAAATTTAAATCTAAAAAGTTGAACTAATTTTTTGTTATAATTTATTTATTTATTATTTTAATATATTTTATATTATTTATTATTATTATAATAATAATAACATAAATATTTATAAAATATTTAGATATAATTAATCATAAAAAAATATAAATAATTGATTTAATATGATAAATATTTTTAATATAATAAAATGTAATTTTATTACAAAATTTTAATTACTTTTATTTTAATTCTAACAACTAGATTAAAAATTTTAATAATTGTCATGTTTAAAATATATAATATGATAATAAAATAAGTATTTAATTATATTAATAAAATTTAAACAAAATTATTCATAATAATAATAATTATAATTCTCTCATTAAGGTTTGAAAGTTATAAATTTAATTTAAAAAATTTATAAAAAATAGAAAAAATTGTGAATTCAACTTTTTACTAACAAAATATTAACACCTACCATTTATCCATTAAAAATTATATAAAATATATAATATTTAAATCAATGTCGGAATCCTTCCCATTATTGGCTGTTGCGAGTGTGCTACTTGACAAGGACTTTTTTTTTTTCCTTGTGTTCTTACAAATTAAAGATTAATTTAAATATTTTCTTTTGCTTGTTTTATTTGTTTCTTACACTGATGGGAGCATTAATGGATATGATATTAATTTCTCCGTAAGACCCCAAATCAACTAAGTCATAGAGTCTAACACTGGTACAGTAAAAATGCTGAATCAGTGCTATATAATTTTTAGGTGTGAAAAAATAATGATAAGTGATAAATTATGATGTGATGAAAAATACAATATTTTTTATAATAAAAATTAAATTAACAAAAAACAAACGAAAAATTCTAAAAGTATTTTAAAGACAAAATATAAGTAAGTAATTTTTTAAAGAATTTAAAGTAAAGTTTTATAATTTGTTAAATATGGAATAATGGAGACTAAAATGTTGCTTTCTTATTGTATATATTAAATGGAAACAAGAAGAAGAAGGACCATATACAAATGTTGACAATCTCTATCTTCCGCAGAGATGAGTTATTCTTGCGATAATTGAAAAGCATGCCAAATATTAGAGACACAGCACAACCGTGGATGAGTAGAAGGAAGAAGCAAAAGTCAATAGAACACATAAATAGCGCGACCGACGATATCACAATCTTACATATTTACTGGCCGCAATTCCTTTTGTAGTCACTGCATTTTTCTCCTGTAGGTATTCCCGGCTGAGATAGGGGCCCACAGTTACGATATGCCTCGGGACGGTTGTCAGGACAGTTGACGACTTGACTGGTGGAAAGTGTGTTAGGAGCTAATTGATCGCCTTGTTGAAGTATTCTGCCGAAGTGGGAGGAGGTGATGGTGGGAAACTGTGAGTCGGATTGATGGTGGATGAGCAGAGACGTGGTGGCATTCAACTTGGACATGGCCAAAGCTGCAATGCTGAGATGCGAGTGGAGCGACATCACCGTAACCAACGTCAGAAAACGGGTTGTTGATATCTTCTTCATGTCCGTGCTTTTCACTGCTCTCATATATCTTTCCTAGATATCCTCATACACCGACGAAGACCTTAATATATAGCTCAATTCGTGGTCAGACTGTAGTCACCAATAAATATAAACTGATTATAATAAAAGTGATTGTTGATATATATTCATGTATTTTATTTTTAGTGTAATCAATAAAAAAAATAATTTTAATATTTTTTTATTAACTTTGTTACTTAAATATGTTGTTTATCTAAAGAAAATAGTGTTAATATATTATTAATTTTAAAGAGTTGATCCAATAAAATAGCATGTTATTAACGATTATTAATCTATTATAATAGTAAATGTTTGTTGATAATTTAAGTTTATTGACAAATTATTAAAAATTAAAACACACAGATAAAGTGGTAGTAGGTAAAATTTATATTTGTTAGTAACTAACAACACTAGTACAATATTTGCTTTTAAAATCGCACAATATACCTCATTTCATACAAAACCGTTGTCTATCAAAGCGCGGTGACAGATTTGAAAATAAGGGAACCTTATATGCCTCGGTTGCATGCAGGACCGAAGTAAAACAACGTTACGATCTCGGTTACAGGCAGAACCGGTGCCTAAAACCCAAGACTTTTGGGCTGACAGCTTTTTAAAAATTGATACTACCTCGGGTGCGAGCAGAACCGAGGCATAAAGCCTCTGCCACACTTGCAACTCACTGACACGCTTCTTCCACGCGGTAAGTCATCCTTATGGCATCGGGTGCTATTTTTAATGGAAGCATATATTGCTTTATTGCCTCTGGGGGGTATAATATGCTTTCCAAACCCGTACCTTTCCTGTGTTCTTCTCCTCTCTGCCCCAAAATGAAGCTTCTTTCTTCCTCTTTCTATAGTTCACATCATTAACATTTTATTAAACCCTCTCCTTGCCAATCTCAGGGATGAAGAAGTTCCTCCGATCCCAATCTCATCTCCCATTCTTCCTCTGTAGTTTCGTCCACCACTATCACTCCTTACCTCGCCACGCCGCTCCTGTGCTGCCAATGCCCGTGCCTGCCTCGCCGTGCCGCTACCTCTACGCTCGTCACCTCTATTTCTGTTCTTGCCCGCGCCTCGTCCTTGCGCCGTTACGCCATTGGTTCCCTACCGCCTGCGTCCGGCACTGCTGCCTTTGATTTAGGGTTGAACGGGGTTGCGCGAAGTGAGATTGGGGGAGTTTGATTTAGGGTTTGCTGACGGTATCATTGACAGTGAAGATTGGGGGAAAGATGGTGCTCTGTGGTGCGAAGGAGATCGAGAGATTGGTGAAGTCGCGGTGGTTCAATGCGAAGGAGAGAAAGAGATTGGGGGAAATATTGCAGGTTGCGCGAAGGAGAGAGAGGGCTCTCGCGGTGGTTCTGTGGTGGTCCGGTAAAGGTGGTCTGATGGATGGAGTGTTGAAGATTGGTGGAGTCCCGGCGGCGTCTTGATTTTCTGGTTTGGTTTCTTGCAGGTTGCCTTGGACAGCGGCGTGATTCTGGAGAATGTTGTTGGAGAAGAAGACTTCGCGTGGTGGTTTGTGGTGGTCCGGTAAAGGTGGCACGGTTGTTGGGTGGTGGTCCGAACGGTTGTTGGGTGGTGATCTGAACGGTTGTTGGGTGGTGGGGACCTTTCTCGAGAGTGAAGATATCTTGCTTGCTTGCCTGGAGAACTCGAAGCTTGAGAAACAACGTTTCACAGACAAAACCAAAAAAAAATAAATTATAACCTTTTCACAGACAAAACCAAAAAAATAAATTATAACCACTCTACTGCCTCAGTTCCTTCTGGACAAAAAGTGAAAGGTGCTTGGAAAAAAGTAACCCTACTGCTTCGGTTCTCTGTGAACCAGGGCAAAATCGTACCTTTTTTTGACTCGGTTCCGAACCGAGGCCAAAAACTTATCCCTTTTTACCTCGTCTGTATATGCATCGGTTCTTGAACCGCGGTCTATTAACAAAAAGAACCGGTACCGTTTTCGTTAACTGTACTAGTGCAATCACAAATTTATATGTAAGTGTATGTGGGTTAATATTCGTTAATAATAAATTACATATTCTATTTGGTAATACTCGTCAATAATACATGATTGAATATTCTTTTTTTCTTCTATGAATCTTCTACTATTTCCTTCTTTTTCATCTTTTTTTTTCTTTTCCTTTCTCCTTCTCCTCCCATTTTAGTAGGATCATAATCGCCATTGCATCCTCCAGAACCACCTCCTGTTCATCATCTCATTCCTCCTTCTCCTCTACCTACCTCTCTTCTCTTTCTCTATTTTCTCTTCCTTGAGCTCATTATGTAACTCCAACAATCAGCATTGACACATCACTGTTACCAGCACACCTTTGTGTAATTGTCGAGCCATCGAATTTTATCATTAATAATTAAAATTATAAGTTATTGTTGAACTTTTTTTACAGATTTTATTGACAAATTTGTTATTAATGAAAGAATTTGTCGATAAATTTAATTGTAAAATTTGTCTAAAAAATCCATTGTTAAAATTAAATTTACCAACATATTTAATTCGTTAACAGTAATTAAAAAATTCTTATAATGAATATAAAATTGTATTTGCATATTAAAGTTATTTTTTTAATAAAAGCATGTGAAAATTACTAATCATTAAATATATCTTTAATTATCTCAACCATTAACAAAATTCAAATGAAATTAATGAAATTAAAATATGTTTAACAGGACAATTTTTTATAATACTAAAAATAAAATATATCAATATTTATATTGTTAGATTGATTATTTACCTGATGATAAAAATGTTAGTATTTTTTTTTCAATTGCGCGTAGCCTTCATATATGATCATTAATGTAATTTTACATTACAAGTTATTTTTATATGTTGAATTACATATTTTGACCAAACATATTTACAACTTTACTCATATGATGTCAATATTTTTCAATGATTTTGACGATGTTGCTATAAAGGTTGCTTCAACGAAATCACTTTATTCCCAATAAATATTTTATTTGTGATGGACAATTATGAGCAATGGTGGATGGAGCTTAGTTATAAAATAAGGCTTTTCGCCCATGATAAGTGTCTGGTTTACTTGATATTTTATACCTTTTTGACACTTATAACATATGAAATTGATTTAAACAGACTTTTTTACATTAAATTACAGAATGAAAATGGTGTTGAATCTTAAAGCTGACGTTGAGCATCACAAGGCAATTTAACAAAGATTCAAATTTAGCTCCTAAACCTTCACTGCAACGAAATCTCAAGCACTAAAATTGACATCTAAACTTTAGAAGAAACCCTCTAGAGAAAAGCTCCATTGCTTGCCACCAAACTAGAGGCTCAAGATAAGAGAAAATTAGAGCCTTGCTTTGATATTTGTATGTTGATTTTCAGTTCAGTTTTAGGATATTTTAGAGATAACTAGTAATAGACTTTAAGAGTTCAGTTTTAGGTTGACATTTAAATTTTTTATATGGTATAAACAATTCAAACATCAATCTAAAATACCAGTTAACACGTTAAAAAAATTTAACTCATTTGAATTAGAAGGACTATGTCAATTTATTTTTAAAGTTTGAGAACCAAAATATATCAAAGTTGATAACAAATTTCAATTTACATCAAAATTTAAAGACTACAAACACATTGAACTCATTTTTTTAAATATTTATATAAAGGTATATATTTTTATTTTTTAAAATAATTTAGTTAATAGCTTTTTAAATCTTTACTTAACAATTTTTATAGTTTTTTTAAAAATAAATTAAGGATTAAATATGTATTTAGTTTCTAAATTTTGATACCAAAATAGAATTCGTTTCTTTTTCTCAAAATTTGTTATAATTTGGTCCTAAACTTAGAAAATGAGTAGATGTATTTTTTCTAACCCAATTAAAATGTTTTATTTATGTGTCAAACACGTTTTATACTTATATTTAAATAGTTTAATATGTTTCAATTTAAATGTCAGTTTTAATATATAAAATATATTTAATGTTTTTTTAAATTTAAAAACTAAAATATATCCGATAATACTATAATAAAAATTGATATTACCAACGTTTAAAATCCATCCATAATGTGTAAAATTCGTTGATAAATAAAAAATTACTGACAGTCCAATATTTGTTGATAAAAGTGTCGTCGATAAATTTTACTGACAAATTTTTTATTCTGTCAGTAATTACAGTAGGCATTATCAACGAATTATTGACGAATTTTTTCATCAATAATTCAAAATCTAAAAATTCATCTACAATTTAAATTTATTTTTGTTGATAAAAGTAATATTCTCAATTATTTTTGTATAATTTCAAGTCCAAAGTTTAAAACCTATAACCATATGTAACTTTTAAATTAATGAATTAAAAGTAATTTTTTATTTTTCAAAACTCATTATTTTTTAAATTTATGTATATTTTTTTATTTTAAAACTTTTTGAATAATTTGATTATTAAAATTATAAATGAAAATATTATTTATTAAATATATGTGTGTGAAAATATTTTTAATATTTTAATTTTATTTATTTAATGAAATTATTTAAAAAAATATTGAAAAGAACATTTATCATAAAAAATAAATTTTAAATTAATTTTTTTTAGAAAAATGGAAGTCTTACGTGTAAATCATGACTTTCTTAAAAGTTAAAGAAAAGACTTGGAATAGTTTGATGAGATAACGACTTTTATAAAATATAATTAAATATTGAAATCGTGATTTTTCAGAACAAGATTTTTTTCTTTCACTTTCAAAATCGTGTTTTTAAAGAAAGAATATTTTTGAAAGTGTTATTTTCAACATCAAATTGACCATTTGTATATATTTTAAAATTTCTCTAGTAAATTTAAATCCAAAAATGATATTTTTATGTAAATAATTATTTTACATTCATTCAATATTATTTTTTATTTTCTACTTCTAAAAATACAAAAAATTATATATTTAAGATGATTTTATTTTTATAATATATATTAAATAAATATAAATCCATATCATCTGTTCCTTTAAATTATAATGGAAAAGTTAGTTTGACACTCACTTTGAAAAAATTCATTTGAGAGTAATTTTAATAATATAATAATATATATTATGATTTTAAATTAAAAAAATAATATAATTATAACATCAAAATATTATTATTTGACAGTAACGTAATTAGTAACGTAATTTCTCGTTTTACAAGTCGTATCACTGCTCAATTAGAATATCACTAGTTTGATAAGAAAAAGAAACCTGAATTGATGCCGCCATTAGAAAAAAACGAAATTAAAAAGCAAGTATAAACTTGGTGCATCCCTGAAGACTTGAAGTCTCCGGCTTCCTAATATACAGTCGGGAACAACACTGCATCTCATATTTCTGAAAGGCTTGTCGAAGTTTAGGGATTGAAGTCTCTTATGCTGCTTACCGTACAGTTATCGATGGACACAAAAACACGATTTGCTTTAATATCCATCTTACTCATCGTGTTGTCGTGTCTTCCTTTCCTTTCCGTAGCAGATGATATTTATCGGCCAGATGAAGTATTCAGCATCACCTGTGGCTCACCAACTAATTTTTCTACTCCTGATGGTCGGAATTGGATCACAGAGATGAAATTCCTCTCAGAAAACCACGACTCAGTTGCTTCGGCAGCAATACCACCACCATCCATTCAACAGGCTCCTTACACTTATGCTCGTCACTCTCGCACTCAATTCACCTACTCATTCCCCGTTTCTGCAGGTCCCAAGTTCCTTCGCCTTTTCTTCTACTCAACTTCATACCAAAAGGTTCCCTTCAAAGCCTCTTTCTCAGTCAAAGCAGGTCCGTATACCCTCCTTCAAGATTTCAATGCTGATGACTATGCTGGAAAAACCGTGATGAGAGAGTATTGTATCAACGTTGAAGATGGTCAGAGGCTGAACGTAACCTTTATTCCAAGCACCACAGAGCAGCATCCAGATTCTTACGCCTTCATCAATGGAATCGAGATTGTTTCAATGCCCCCTTATCTCTATTACTCTAATCCTGACGACTACTTTTCATGGCCGCAATATGTTGGGCACATGACCCAATATACCATTCAACACAATTCTGCTCTTGAGAAAAAGTACCGTTTAAACCTTGCGGGATCACAAATTCCCCCTCAATCGGACACAGGTCTGCTCAGGATATGGGATGATGACGATGAAAAATACATAAAAGGTCAAAGTGCACAATCTATCAATTATAAGAACATAATTAAGCTCAACTTCACTCTGATTGGTAATTACACGGCACCGGATGCTGTATACCGATCCTTGAGAAATATGGGACCTAATGGCTCATTCAACATGGGGTTCAACCTCACGTGGCAGTTTCCCGTTTATTCCGGCTTCTTCTACTTGCTAAGGTTACACTTTTGTCAGCTTAACCCGGAGGTTAAGGAGCCCGGTGACCAGAGGTTCTCCATCTTCATTGATGATGATTTGGGTGTAAACGGGGCAGACATCCTCATGTGGAGCCACAACAAGAAGGGTGTACCAGTGGTTAAAGACTTCGTAGTATACATCGGAGGAAATCCGAAAAAGGTATATCTTTCACTGAAAATGCATCCTCTCCCTGCAAGCCCAATTAAAGACGCACAACTAAATGGAATTGAACTCTTCAAAATCAACGACACAACAGGCAGTCTCGCTGAACCGAACCCAGACGCTCTTCCACAAACACCCAATAAACAAATCTCAAAGAAGAAAAGCAGCAGCACGAGACTCCTCATTTCCACCGTCGCAGGAGCAGTTTCTGGTGTCGTTTTGCTTTCCTTTATAGTTTCTTTATTCCTCATGAAACGTAGCAAAAAAGATGGAACTTCTCGCGGGGGTGGCTCATCATCGCTACCAACCAATCTCTGCCGTTATTTCTCAATCGCAGAAATCATAGCCGCCACCAATAACTTCGACGAACTCTTCGTCGTTGGAGTGGGAGGCTTCGGCAACGTGTACAAAGGCTACATCGACGACGGTTCAACACCTGTTGCAATCAAAAGGCTTAAATCGGATTCTCAGCAAGGTCAGAAAGAGTTCATGAACGAGATCGAAATGCTCTCTCAACTTCGTCATCTCCATCTTGTTTCCCTCATCGGTTACTGCTACGAGAGCAACGAGATGATACTCGTTTACGATTTCATGGATCGCGGAACCCTCCGTGACCATCTCTACGGAACCGATAACCCTCCTCTCTCATGGAAGCAAAGGCTTCAGATATGCATAGGTGCCGCACGAGGATTGCATTATTTGCATACAGGTGCGAAACAGATGATCATTCACCGTGACGTGAAGAGCACAAACATCTTGTTGGATGAAAAATGGGTGGCGAAGGTTTCAGACTTCGGGTTATCTCGAATTGGGCCCACGGGTTCTTCAATGACCCATGTGAGCACTCAAGTGAAAGGCAGTGTTGGGTATTTAGATCCGGAGTATTACAAACGACAGCGTTTGACGGAGAAGTCGGACGTATTCTCTTATGGGGTGGTGCTTTTGGAGGTATTGTGTGGGAGGCAGCCTTTGCTCCGAATGGCGGAGAAGCAACAGGTGTCACTTGTGGATTGGGCGAAGCACCAGTATGAGAAGGGGTCTCTGAGTGAGATTGTGGATCCAGCACTGAAGGGTCAGATAGCATCTCACTGTTTGCGCAAATTTGGCGAAGTTGCGCTGAGCTGTTTGCTTGAGGATGGGACTCAGCGACCTTCCATGAACGATGTGGTTCGGATGCTGGAGTTTGTTATGCAACTTCATCTTCTGGATGGTGTTTATATCAATGCCGTGTTGGAAAGTGGTAGGGATTCCGATGACAATACAACTGAGGACATATTTAGCAGTAGTCAAAGTACTGTGCATGTTTCGGACTACAGTAATAGCAGTGGACTGAACACTACAAGCTGCGGGAGTAAGGAATCTGACAGGTTGATCACTGAGAATGTTTTTTCTGAGATTAAGGATCCAAAGGGGCGCTGATAGAAGTTACTGTGCTCAAGTTTGGTCAAAAGAAAAATATTATATGTCTCTAACGAGACTTCAATAACTACTGCCTTATTGAAATATGCTATTCAACACCCGTAACGTTTATATATTAAATTGTTGAATAAATATTCAGTGGCATAAAGAAAATTATTGAAAAGTGGTAGTAAATTGTAATTGTAATAATATTATTAAATGATAACTAATTTAGATAAAAAATAATTAATTTAGAGGTTATTTTACTACTACGTACTGATAAAGTTGGTTTTTTCTAAAGTTGCCTTTTTTTTAATCCTATAAAAATAACAATATATATATAAACACAATCTTGAAAAATATTTTTGGATTTGAAATTACTGAAATGCATATTTTTAAAATTTATTTTTTAATGTATTTGTAGATATATTTTGAAATATGTTTTGAGATTTGAAAATATCTTTTAGATTGTACAATATGAAGCTCATTAAAAAAATAAGGTGCAGGGAATATATTTTATTTTTTATTACAATTTTAAGAAGGGGTAATTTGATGTTTATGCATTTTATGGAAGTGACGAAAAAGAGTTTGTGTGGGCCTTAACAGTTCTTTGTTCTAAGTAGATATAAGAAAATAGGTGATGGGATAGAATATCAAATAAATCTATGTTGATCAATCTAACTTATGTATCCAATCAATGAAATAGTTTGTTCGAAGCGTACGTATGTATGTGTGTACTGATTAAAAAAAATGTATGTGAACGTGTGTAAATGTCTGTTTTAATAAAAAAAAATTACTTTTAACATAAAGTTTTATTTATTTTTAAATGTTAAAAATAAATATTAAATATTCATTCTTTATTTATTTTTATTAAATATCATGAATATGTCTTTTTTATATTAATAATGTACAAGAGAACTTTAAGAGTCCTTAATAATAAAGGTAACTGGGATACATGAGTAATATTATTTTTAAATTTTGAAAAAGTTAATTGAGTTAGCTATTTTTTATTAGGATGTGTGATTTAGTTAGAAGTTTACTTAACAACAAAAAAAAACAAGTTTTCTTTAAGTATCAGAAGGTGGGCTTTGTTTTTATATATTTGAGAGACTATTTTTGTTTGTGAACCATTTGAGTTTTCTAATATGAATAGTTTCAAATCCAGTTCAAATATCTAGGTTTAGAAAGTGAATCCTGGTTGGATTACACATTTATGCCCTTTAATTAGAAGAATTCAATATGATAAAGTGAGCATGTAGATAGATACTAAATAGAATATCATAGACATGTGAAGGAAAAGTGTAACACCAATCTCTTGTATATCATGTTTACAAAGATTTATTCACAATGGAGGTAAATTAATTCAACCTGTAATATTGATGTTTAAAACTATATAACCCCAAATTATCATTCATTAAAATTTCCATTATTAAGATTCCTCATTATTAGGCTTTATGGAGTGCAGGAAGAAATTGCCCATGACTTAAAGGCAGCTATGTTAGCACTGAAAAAATTGCCGACAATAATATCAGCTAATGCTTTTTATTTTTTCATACAAAACCATTGAGGATGTTGTTCCTTCACCACCATCCTGTACTTCCTCCACCTCCCCACATTATTTTAAATACAATTATATCTTTAAGTTAAAAAGATTTTTGCTTTTATCCTATTTTAAATAATTTGAAACCCTAATTTTACTTTTCCAGCACCCATTCACGGAACTCTCTTCCCCTTTTTCCCATTTACGTTTCACCTCCCCACCTCCCACACTTCCATTCCTTTTTCTTCCCATTTTTTTTTTGTTTGAAAGCTTCCATTGCCGCCTGGTGTGAAGGAGCGTCGCCGCCGTGGTGTGGAGGAACATCGAGGAGCGTCCAAAGTATCATCCAGCGTGAGGAAGTATACATAAAAAACAAACTCTAAAATAAAAATAAGTATCCGGAGGTGACATCTTCAACGGATGTCAACATCCGGTTAAGGTAAAACGGATATCGACATCCGTTTTTCCTTAAACGGATGTTGACATCCGTTGAAGGATGTTGATTTCACGTTTATAAAGGTTACGTTTTTTATTTTAGGGTTTTATTTCAAGGTTTATTCGAATACGAGGAACCACTCCACGCATTGCACCACTCCATGCACTGCACCATGAGAGCGATACTGCACCATGAGAGCGATACTGCACCACGAGAGGGAGACTGCTTGATAATTCTTTCCACCACCACCAACCTTTGCAACTTGTAGTATCTCACAACCATGAACGAAAGAGAGGAAGAAATATAATGTTAAAATGAAAGAAAAATATTTTACTCATGTACGGGACTAGAATAGGTTATTAGTGAAATAGGTTGTGAATGAGTAAAATTAAAAAATAATAACCTTAAAAATAAAATTTTACTGAGGAACAAAATAGTAAAAGGGAGGTAGAAACAGAAAGGTGTGGTGGTGGAGGGAGCAACACCCAACCATTGACTGTGCTGAACTAAATTTAATTGGATCTTTATTAGGCCCAAAGAGGAGTCCAACGACAGATATCTTTTAGAACCAGACACAAAGAGAAACAATTATCAGATGAAGCCTTTGAAATATTTGAATTTTCAATGTAAAAGGATCCTCGATCAATTAGCATATTTATTTCTTTCAATTATTAATTCTTGCATTTAGCAATTTTCTTGCAACTATCATTAGGAATAGTTTAGTGTAGAAACAGCAATCTTGACTCTTAGAGAGTTTTTCTTGCAACATAAATGAATAATCTCGATTTACACTAAAAGTTGTATGTCGAATTACATCAAGAGTTTAAATGCTCCTGGTAAGTACAAAAGTTATACACCAAAAGTTCAGTTGACCTGAAATAAAAATATCTTCTTATTTCAACACTAACAAATGTGCTCTAACCACTTTGCAGTGATCTCTTCTTGAATTAACACTGAATATGTGCTCCAAGTGGCTTGCAATAAACAATTTTACATCAATCTCTTATTAGTTCAATACTAAACAACATCTTCCAATTAAATGGACTTCAAAAGGCATATATGAAAAACAAATTACCAAATTCAATTCAATGCAAGAAAATAAATCAACTCAATTTCGGCCATTTAATGTAAGTTAAAAGCAAAATGATTTCCAAAATTGAATTAGAATCACGACAATAGTAAACACACGAAAAACATGAAAATGTTAAATTCTTGCTAATGATCTAATAGAAAATACAGGAACTCAAAAGTCCAGCAGCATGTATTTTGGACATACATAAATCAAAAGTGCAGAAGGACTACTTCTAAGGAATTTTGAACCACTAAATGACTAAACAATACTCTAAATAACATGGAGGATTTACAAAGTTAAAGCTAAGTAAAGGAAGTAAAAGCAGTGACTGAACCTGTGACATGAATCGTGGAGCAGCATTCTGATCATTATGGCACTGATTCAAGTCATACAAGAACAAGTATTTGAATGAATTTTGAACAAAATTTTAGCATTGATTTAAGCAGATCAGGTGGCACCATAGCTACGGCTATTCTTGTGAGGTCTTGTGATATATCTGCATATCTTAATTAGTTATAATTCTTATTTTGAAAAAGTCAGGTTATATTCTATTATTGTAAGGTTTTTACATTAGGTGAGTTGTGTTGTGATGGTATCAAGTTGTGTGCATTATTGACTGTATTGTGATGTTTCGTTGTCGAGTTTTATGTCTATTTGGTCGAGCTGTTTGTGATGATTATTGAGTTGTGTGGGTACATGGCTAAATTGTTTGATTATGGTTGAGTTGTTTAATGTTGGTTCAGTTGATGTTGGAAGACGAAGTTGTATATGTCTTTTGTTGCCGTATAAAATCGGGTTTGATTTCCTTTTGCATGAGGTTTTGGTAAGTCGGCAAAAAAAGTGGTTGTTCTGCCTGTAAGGCTATGAGCTTAAGTAGAGTTGTTATTCATAAGACTTATGGAACTAGAGAAATAAGTCCTGATCGTAAGGTTTTGGGCTTAAGTAGAGTTTACTCATAAGGTTTATGAAAGTCGAAAAATTGAATCTGGTTGTAAGGCTTTAGATTTAAGCAAAGTGTTACTCGTAAAGCTTATGGAAGCAGGAAAGATTTTAATCGTAAGACTTTAATGAGGAGACAGAGTGACGGTAGGTTAAGGGAAGGAAGAGACATATTGTTTTCATATTACTTGGTGGTAATAAGACTTGGTAAATTTCATAGAGATGATTTTATTTTTCTAAGATGAAATTGGTTGATTTGAGTAGTATAGGTGAGTATGTATCTTTTATTGTTTTTCTGGTTAACTCATCCTGACTTGTCTGTGTTTGTGTGATGATCCTATAACTTGTATTATTATATAGGAAGAGACGTATTTATAGATGATGCGAGAATGTTAGAGTAAAGATGCATGTTAAAAAATCTTTTGTAGAATTTTGAAAAATGTATTTGAAACAATTGTTACTTTTTTATTGTAATTTTTTAATAGGATCTTAAATTTTAGAATCGGATTAAAGTTTTGTTTATTAATGATTTTAACTTTTTTTATAATGATCAAAGAAAGTTGTTGTTGTTCACTGATTATTGATCATATCAGAATTTTTTTTTATGTTATTAGAAGTTTTATAATTTATAAGCTACATTCTAAAAAAGGTGTATACACTCTTCAAATTTTTTATTTTAATTAAATTATAAATATTAAATTAAATGTATTTTTTAAATTTATATTCAAATAAGTTTATAAAAAAAATATAAATTTTAAATAAAGTAATTTATTATAAATAAATATAAAAATCTATAAAATTAGAAAAAATGTTGCTGAGAATTCGTTAAAAAAACATAATTTTATCAACAAATAACTTATAAAATTAGAAGAAACATAATGAAAATTTAATTTTTCACAAAAAGAATTATACCTAAAAGTGTCTAGTTTGAAAAAAAAATCCTAAAAATCAATAAACTTAAAAAATTCTATAACAGAAAAAAAAAAGTCTCCTTAGATAAACACGAGCTCAACCATAAAACAATTAACAAAATTAAATACACTGTTTATATACAACTACTTTTATACTATATCAGAAAAAGAATGTTGAGAATTTAAGATCTTTTTTATCTTCATACAAACACACAAAAACATTTTTATCATAGAGAATAAGACTCACTTTTCTTATTATTATTTTCTCAAATATTTAATTTTTTTTCTAATAAAGAGAAAATATTGGATATTATTCCATATGATATGTCCCACATAAGATTAAGTCCACATGCAATTGATTAGGGTCGTTATGATGATAATGAAAGGCTAATAATTGTGGGAAACAACACTAAAACTGTGCCAACGGTGGATCGCTTTCTTCAGTTAAGGATTTCAATTTGGTTTCACTTTAAGTATAAAAATATCTTTTGGCTTATAAGGTACAAAAATCTTACTTCATTCAACAGTCCTTCTGTAAATCTTGTCACAGTCAAAAAATTTCATTAGATGTTAAATTTAAATATACAGAACAACTAAAATAATATATTAAAAAAAGGAGAGGATTGAATAAACCAATTTAAAAATATAAAAACAAATTTTGAGAAAACCACTGAAAACAAAATTATAAATATACCATACTCTTTAGATAGTGTTTATTTAATTAAACTTTATAAATCAAAACGCAAAGACAACGTTTTATTAAATAAGTGCTATAAAAATTATTATATATAGGCAACGCATCATTAAAAACATACTATCTATATTTGATTTATATTATTTTTTTTAAATTAATAATTTGAGATAGACCCGTAGAGAACACTTTTACTTTTCATTGTTATTTACTGTGATATCAATAGACAGTGTTATTTAAAAAAAAAAAAAACCATTATCTATGATTTATTATTATTTTAAAAATTAAAAATATATGTGTTTTGTATTTATCAAAAACACGTTTTACTTTTAACCATCACATATCTCCTTTGTAGTCATCACATAAAATTCTAAACTTTGCATCTATCTCTCAATGACAGTCCCATCCATTCATGTGCATCCATCACCATAGCTCTCAACGACATATGCATCTCATCTCGACCGTGCGTTTCTTCTACAATCGTATACATCGTTTTACATTGTAATTGAGTTAAATTATGTTGCCATGTGTTTTATTGAATGGAGCAAGACTTTATACAACTTCTTTTTTCCATTTCTATATCCCTAAACCTATCAATTAAGCTAATTGTTTGATTATTCTAAAAAAATAAAGGTATGCATGTGAAATAAAAGTTATAAGCTTAAATATAATAAAATAGATAAATTGTATGTGATAAATTACAAAAAGTATTGAAATCTTAATAACTATTTTTTAGTTAATTATATAAAATTTATACTCTTTATTTGCTTTAGGTAAATAATTGATCACGTTTATTTAAATTAAAGAGAAATAAATTTTCATTTATTCAATTTGATTGAAATAAATAAAAAGTGATTTTTCACTGGTATTTACTTTTCTTTAAATAATTACTTAAAGACTATTTTAGTTGTAAATATTAAACTTAACAACTCATTTTGTAGTTATTAAAACGTTATTTTCTTCCTTATTTTCCACATCTCACTTATATATTAATAAATCAAAGATTTCAGATCATTAAATGTTTCGTTAAAAAAAGTTAAATTTCAAGTGGGAACACTAAATTTAACTAGTTCTAGAAACTTAAATCACAAACACTTATTTCTTTAATGAGAAAAAGAAAGGACAATAAATATTGAACTACCCAAAGAACAAAGGGGAAGACCTGTAAGAAGACTTAGATTAAATTATTAGAAACATTTATTTGCACGTAATGGTATGCTTCCTTACTCATTTTCTTTCAACTTCAACATTCTCTCACTTATAGCACTCATAATTCAGCTTTCATCATCTTCTTTCAATGCCAGAAGGATAGAAAAGTGCATATATTGTTAGCAACTATGCTTTCTAGCCACAAATATTTCCTCTACTTAATGAATATATCATTGCATGCCTTATTGATTTGTGGGCTAGCTAAAAATACAAATTTTCAATCTAATTCTTACTTCTATAATTATATATATATATATATATATATATATATATATTACTTTTACAAAGATTAATTCATACATCTTTCAGTTTTCTGAAATTAAACAATTTTGATCTTACAAGAATATGTTAACTTTTTTTTTGTTACTTAGATGATATATTATATTGGATTAAAATTGCTCAATTTTAATTACTTAAATAATATATTAACCTTTGACCCTAATTCATACAAGAGAAAATTTTGGAATTTGAGTTCTCTTTTTTATTCGAGAATATTAGAATTTTAAGCTTGAATCAAATCCTACATTAAATACAAATAAAAAAAATAAACACTATACACTAAAAATTTATTAATTTATTTTCTTAATATTTTAAATAAAAATTGTTAAACTCAAATTTAATTTACGGTGTATCTCTGAGTGAACTTATTTCTTTATAGATCTAATAGAAAAGTCTCCTAAAATGAACTTTTTCAAAAGTGGTGTACCACGGACCCATAAAATATGGATCAAATTCACAACCCCACTTAAAAAATGAACATAGGGTTGGTTTTGGTAGTGATAAAATAATAAATAGCGGCTGCCGACGTTGGTAGTAGAGAGTGGAACGGGAGAGGAGTCTGCATTTAGTGTGGATTTTTGTGAGATAAGATTGTGTAGGAGTGAGAAGCAGATATGAAGAAGAAAGCATCAAGCCGTTTGCTGATGTGGGTTATGATTTGTCTTCAGGTTTATCTGATAATTGCAGCTGTGTCATTGTCGGAGTCCAATGACTCCACTTCTGTGTGCAATGGCTCTGTACAGGACTGCCTCCGCCTCCACCACTTGGACTCACAGCTTCCCACCGTCTCCAGCTCCCACTTCCAAAGAATGCTTGCTGAAGCCAATGGCCGGAAGACGGGGCGTACAGAAGATCCTGATAAACCCTCCGTAAAGTGTCCGATGGCGCAGGCGTACATATCATGTCTGGAGAAAGCTCTGGGTAATAAACCAAATTGTAGCCCCTACAGCAGGGAACAGTTATGTTAATGAGGGGATGAAACTATTTATGTTTGAATGCTTTTCTTCCTCCCTCCACTGTTGCTATGCTACCTCTTATTATTATTGGCCATATGTTTTCGTTATATATAACTAGAATAACTCCATCTCCCGAGCTGAATAAATTCCGGGAAAGATAGAGATTGTGAACAATTATATATATGTATGCTTTTCGGCTTTCAATTCATTCAAGATTGTAACTATAAATTCTCTCTTAATAGTAATGATATTCTAGTTTGTACTCTTCAAGCTCAGGAGGAATGGATAGCCTTTCCTCTTTCAACATTTATTCCATTATTATTTTTTTGTCATGTCAGTTAAGATCTCCTTCTTATGTAAAGTTCATTAGTTTTAACGGATCCTTTTCAAGTTTTAATTAAATTTTAAATATCTAGTCAACTTTTAAAAATTTTAATTAACTTTTTATTAACGATTCTTAAATTATGTAATTGTTCTTTTCATTTTTCATCTCCAATTAGTCGATCAATCCACTATTCATTTCTCTAACCTTCATACCGGTATATTTTTAGAGAATGAAAACCAAGCTAAGTGACGAGTTGACGAGTTGAGATGCTTCTTCATTAGATTGACGAAGATAAATTGTCTGTTTCAATTAATGGTATCGAAGAATAATCTTTAATAAAAAAAATTACTATAGTTTTATAAGCTTTATTGAAAAACATATCATTTGACAAACCTATTTAAGGTTTTATCTTTCCTTTTATTTCTGTCAATTTTATTTTGGGAGTTTAATATTAATTATTTTTTACACATACATATTAATACACATATTATAGTGAAATATTTACATACGACCAAAATTTGCCAAGAAACACAAAAATCTGCCAGTAAAAAATTTAATTGACTTGCCTGCCAATGACAAATAATATGTTGATAAAATTTATCAACGTAACAAAATATTCATCACTAATTACAACATAGGATGAGTTGATCTTGTATATGAAAGCAGGACACTGGACCTCTAGTTTGTTCTTTTACAAGAAACTGCTTACTTCGGTGTATTTAATAGCAACATATGCAAAGCTTACGGTGAGTTCATTAAAATTATAAATATTAATTATTTATTATCTAAAATTATAAATATAATTTCAATATTTAAAATTATTATATATTTTAATCTTTATTTTTATAATTTTAACGTTTAAACTAATTATAAATTAGTAACGTGGAAAGCTCAAATGGTCACTGGATAAAATGATAATGTTATAAGACTTGTAATGTATATTATTTCCCTTTTGAATCTAAATCTCACTGTTAAGTAATAATGTTGAATACTTTATAAAAATAAAATTCATAAATTTAATATTTAAAGCTTTTATTTGGAGTTGATCTTATAAAGTTAAACTAAAATACATTAGGTTTATTTAGTATTAGATTTCTCCATTGGAATCTCTTTTGAAATATTTGTGAATGGTCTATCTTGTGCACTAGACACTACTTTTTTTTTATTTTTTATTTTTTGAAGAGAGTTTAAAGAGAATACATTTAAAAAATGATACAATTAAGTTAAAAAAGAAGATCAGAGAAATTATAGATTCAATTTCTTCTATTATCAATTTATAGATATATAATTCGATTAATGAATTTGAAAAAATAAATAAAAAATATTGTAAGTTAAACTTTTTTTACTAATACTGATAATTAACTTTGTCGATTAAAAAAATTCAACATATTTTATTAGATTTGTATTAATGGTTTATGAAATTAGGTCTTTCTCATTGGATTTGTATTGTTAATTAAAATTTTGTAATGAAACTAAACTCACCTCTATATGAGAGAGAATTTTAGGAGTAAGGGCTTATTTTTGACTCCACTTAATATGCTTCTTAAAAGAGAACTTTTATTAAAATAGGTTAAGGATGACCTATAAATCATCAGTCATTGACATCAACATGACTTAGGATTAAAATATAATAGAATTTTTTGTTGTAATTATGCAGCTTATCTCTTTTCGTCAATAATATGCGTAAATTTTGAATTATAAAAGACTGACCAACAGGTTAAAATTATTCAATATATTACTCTCTTTTTTTAATTTTTCTAACAAAATAATTATACATATCCTATCCAAAATATATTAACACCCTTAAAAATAAAGAAAAAAAATGATATTTATGATAATATACACATAATCTAAGTTATAATAAATTGAATCCAAATATCTTTAGTATGTTGTTATATGTTGTTATACACTGAGCTTATCTTATTGCTTGGTATCATAGCTTGCAAAACCCTATAAATACTCTTAATTACACGGAGTAATATAACTTAATCCTCATTTTTTATTCTCTTACTCATAACATGTTTTTTTATTGATTCAAGTTTTGGATTTTTTAAGGGTGAAGTTCTTTTCACTTTTTAGAGATTAGGAACTGATACAAGTTGACAGAAAATCCAATCATCTCAAATCTACCCAACAAATTTCCGATAAGAACACTAGCCAACGAGTGCATATGCCCAAGCTGTCATTGAAAACGAAAAGTATGTCTCAAACTTTATAGAGCTCTTAACCTAATTATGACACCTCAAATAATAAATTAAATCTTTATTCAAGGAGAAAAACAAAAACGTTGCGAATATAACAGTTCTGTGAAAGAAAAAAAAATCAATCAAGATACTTTTTTTCTTGGCTGAAATTTCCACGCTTAGGGCATTGACTTGTTGAAGGCAGTCCAAGAAACCAGAAACCAAAACCCAAAAGCAAGCGCAGACTTGGTAGTTATAGACTTGAAATGTCCTGCTTGCTAATGAAAAGTAAGAGACGAAATGCCCTGGCTACTGTCACCTCTCAAACTATATATATTCATAGGTTGATTTATTGTGTTTGAGTTGAGCTCTCTTTATTGCTCTGATTACAGATTATCGATGGACCCAACTTGCACACGAACTGCTTTAAGAACCACTCTCCTCTTCCTTATGTGCTGCCTCTCTTTCCTTTCCACGGCAGACGATATTTATCGTCCCACTGACCTATTCAGCGTCAGCTGTGGCTCATCCACCGACTTCTCCACTCAAGACACTCGGAATTGGACTTCAGACAATCACTTCCTCTCACCAACCAACCACTCAGTCGCTGCTCCTTCACTCACACCATCTACCATCGAGGGTCCCTACACCCATGCTCGTCTCTCTCACTCACCATTCTCTTACTCATTCCCTCTCACACCAGGCCCCAAGTTCATTCGTCTCTTCTTTTACTCAACTTCATACCAAAACTTCCCTCGCTCCCTAGCCTCTTTCTCAGTCAGAGCAGGCCCCTACACCCTTCTACAAGATTTCAATGCTTCACTCAACGCCGATGCCGATGATGACCCTAGCCACCCTGACATCTTGTTCAAAGAGTATTGCGTTTACTTTGGAGACGGTGAGAACCTGACTATAACCTTCTTTCCCAGTTCTACTGATTCATACGCTTTCATCAACGGGATCGAGATTGTTTCGATGCCCCCTTATCTCTACTACACCGATCCTCACTCCACAGAGCAGCCGCAATATGTTGGCACAATGACCCCGTATGTCGTTGAGAACAAGTTTGCTCTCGAGACCATGTACAGGTTAGTCGTTGGAAATGAAATTCCCCCTTCAAGGGACACGGGTATGCTCAGAAGGTGGTTACCTGACATCAAGTACGTAACTACTCAATATGCTCAATCAGTTGATTATGGGAAAATTAAAAACCTGACGTTCATTACAACCTATAACTACACGGCACCAGATCAAGTGTACAGAACCGTTCGGAGCATGGGACTTAATGGCTCTATCAACATGGGTTTCAATCTCACATGGCAGCTTTCCGTTGATTCAGGCTTCTTCTACATGCTACGGTTACACTTTTGCCAGCTTGATCCGTGGGTTAACAACACTAGTGACCTGATTTTCGTCATCATCATAGCGGATCAGTTGGCCAGCAATTGGGCAGACGTTCTCATGTGGACTAGTAATCGGAAGGGTGTACCGGTTGTTAAAGACTACGTACTTTTCATACAAGGGAATCTTGACAAAACAAATCTATCAGTGAAACTGCATCCTCGCCCTGCAAGCTGGATCAAAGACGCGGTTATTAACGCAATTGAAGTCTTCAAAATCAGCAGCTCAACAGGTAGTCTCGCTGGACAAAACCCAAACCCTCCTCCTCAAAAGCCTAAGGTTCCCCTTAGCTCAAACAAGAAAAGTAGCGTCTTTACGAAAAGCCGAGAAGCCATACTAGGAGCAGTTGCAGGTGTCCTTTTGCTCTCTTCTATTGTTGTTTTCTTCCTCATCAAATACAAAAAGAATATCGCCCTTCAAAGTGGTTCCAGCAAAAAAGGCGGAACTTCTCGCGGGGGTGGCTCATCGTCACTGCCAACCAACCTCTGCCGCTACTTCTCCATAGCAGAAATCAGAGCCGCCACCGATAACTTCAACGAACAATTGGTGGTTGGAGTGGGAGGCTTCGGGAACGTGTACAAAGGCTACGTAGATGAGGGTTCAGTACCTGTTGCAATCAAAAGGCTCAAACCTGGTTCTCAGCAAGGTATGCAGGAGTTCATGAACGAAATCGAAATGCTCTCTCAACTTCGTCATCTCCATCTTGTTTCCCTCATCGGTTACTGTTACGAGAACACGGAGATGATACTCATTTATGATTTCATGGAACGAGGAACCCTCCGAGACCATCTCTACGGTTCTGATAATCAGTCCTTGTCGTGGAAGCAAAGGGTCCAGATTTGCTTAGGTGCTGCAGGAGGGCTCCACTATCTGCATACAGGTGCAAAGCACGTCATCATTCACCGTGATGTGAAGAGTACCAATATTTTATTGGATGAAAAATGGGTAGCCAAAGTTTCAGACTTCGGGTTATCCAGAATCGGGCCCACGAGTTCTTCAATGACCCATGTGAGCACCCAGGTGAAGGGCAGTGTTGGGTATTTAGACCCGGAGTATTATAAAAGACAGCGTTTGTCGGAGAAATCTGACGTGTACTCGTTTGGGGTTGTGCTGTTGGAGGTATTATGTGGGAGGCCGCCTTTGCTACGTATGGCGGAGAAGCAACAGGTGTCTCTCGTTGATTGGGCAAAACATAGATATAAGGAGGGGTGTTTGGGTGAGATTGTGGATCCAGCACTGAAGGGTCAGATAACACCTCAGTGTTTGCAAAAATTTGGAGAGGTGGCGTTGACCTGTTTGCTGGAGGATGGTACTCAAAGGCCTTCCATGAACGTCATCGTTGGAATGCTGGAACTTGTTCTGCAGCTTCAGGAGGATAGTGCTAAAAATATAGTGATGATAGACACTGGTGGGGGTTACGAAGAAGATAGTGAGGACATGTTTAGCAGTAGTCATTACAGTGTAGAACTTACAGATTATAGTAATAGCACTAGATGTAACACCTCAGGCAATACAGATGATAGCTATGGGAGTAAGCAATCTGACAGGTTGCTCTCTGAGAATGTTTTCTCTGAGATTTGGGATCCAAAGGGACGATAAGGTTGGAGCAGTACACAAGTTCGATGAGTTTGATACCTAGGATAGAGCTACATGTAAAATTTGTTCTTAAGATATAAATCTTAAATTCGGTGGAGGTATTATTCTAAAATTCTGGAGTGGTTATATTAAACGTTACTAAACCACCAATAGCTTATGAAATTTTGATTGTAATAAATGTAATAAGTATTGTAACTATTATTTTGTATTCGATGATCTTCATATTTGTACTTATATGCTATTATTATGTATAAATGAAGAGTAGTTGGTTTAATGGTGATAAACACTTAATAAAATAAACGTTATTATTCGATTAATCCTGAAAAATCCCTTATATATTATTTACTCTCTAGAGTTACACTTCTTGGTAAATTGCTTTCATTGTATATTCTTTCCACGATAATAATTTTCTAGGTTTGTGTTTTTTTACTAAGTGACAATAAACTACTTGTAATCTAATTTTAGGAAGAGATAAAAAAGAAACAATTATAAGTTACGTAGTACACTTGTACTGATTTATAATTTATTTAGTGGAATCGATTAAAATTTTTTTAAAGAAATATTTAATTTAACCCAAGAATTAAGGTGAACTAATATAAACATTTTTAACATTTTGTATCCTTCTTATTTCTATAAACACTAGATGGTTCATTGTATGTTATTTTAGGTTTAAATTTACAAAAAATAAAATGTTTTAAAATGTGATATTTATTAAGAAGATTTTAGAAAAACTAATGTATAAAATACTCATACAATTTTTTTCATAAGTAAAATAAAAACTCAGTGCCCTTTATATAGATAATGATAACAATAAAACAGGACGAAGACATGTGGGAATAAAAAATAATAAGATTACAAATATTAGCCTAAATAGAGAGGATGAAGATACAAAGTACAACCAAGATACAACTATATAAGTATGACAACAGTAAAAGCACTAAATTGTCTTTATTTACAAGCTAACATTTTCCATCTACATTCTATACGAACCACGGAAGAATCCGTCGATGTTTTCACCAAAGCTACAATATGCATATTTCAAGCCTTGTTTCCAAGCTCGGAGTGTTAAATACAAACACTCTAACTTGAGTTTTTCTTCGGTATTGGGCTTTGCGATTGGGCCTATATTGGTCTATTTTCGCTTTTTGTTGTTTAGAGTAGTGTTTCTTCCTGTAACTCCCTTTTTTTTCTCCCTACACCCTCAGAAATTCCAAAGTTTCAATTTTACCTATCATTAAAATGTATTAAAATCCTAATTTGAGAGGGTGCATATTTTCTGTTCCTTTTTCCTCTCTCATTGCTGGTCTGCACCTCCCTCCCTCCGTCCATTGTTTGCCTTTATTCTCCCGTAATTTGGAAGATTCCTTAAAACGGATTCAATTGAAATCTTTCTTATTAGAGATTGAGGAAATTTTTCTTATAAAATAAACACTGAAACCCTAAGAATTATCTGTTTTCCTGTATCCAAACTCATTCTAGGTTCTCCTAATTCAGAACAGAACATTTTCCTTTCACTGTTCGACGTCTTCATCGCCTGCTGAAGTTAAACATGAAACCTGTAAAAGATATAGATAATCTAATGTGATAAAAGAAAGAAAGTAAAATAATTATGATAATAACTTTAATCAGTAATAATTTGGAAAAGAAATATATTTAATTAGCATGTATAATATAAAGATTTTTTATATTGTCATTGGATTAATAGTTTTACGAGTATCTTTTTATTTTGTAATAATTATATAGGATTTGAAAAATATCAACACTAATAACATATATCAAATTTGAACTCAATAAAAATATTACATAGATATTTGAGTATCATTCTTTGAAAAAAAAAATCAGGCTTAGCATAATAACATTTTCAACACGCACATTCAATGCCAAGACTTGGCAATTTATAATATAAAAGTATCCTCGTATGTGCAGTTTCTATTTTCTTTTTCTTTTTACGTATTTAACCATAGACTTGACACATTAACCTTTTCGAAGTACACTTGGCATGAACTGGAAATAGTAAACGATGATGATATTTTAACAACTTATTTTTAATAATTTTTTGATAATTATTATTTTATTAGTTCGTATTAAAAAGTTGTCAAAAAAAAGTTATTAAAATAACATTTCTTAATAGTAAAAGAGTATTTTTACATCAATAATTGGTGCATCTAAAATGTTTTTTTAATATTTTTTTTTACAAATTTTTTTTATTGGTAGCTTGTTATTGATTGATTTTAAACATACGACTAATAAAATAATAATAAATTATCTATGGACAAAAAAATTGTTAAAAAGAAAAAAGTTATTACCATGTCAAAACGGTTGGAATGTGTAAAGCGAAATATGTTATTATTCGACAAAACGTCACCAAAGGCTGAAACAGAAGGAATCATCATGACCAATGTGGCTTTCTCTGGCTTAGTCTTCTACTCTTACTGCCACAAACCAAGACTCGGCAACATGCAACCTTTATTTTTCCATATACACAATCAACAATATGTTTTTCCTAATAACGTGTGACCAAGTCTTAATTAATTTAGCTATTTGTAGACAACCTTATACATCAGTAACAGACCTTTATATAGATGGTTTATTTATGCCCTAGACTTCTTCAACACTGCACGAATGGGTCTTCTTTCACTTTTTTCATGTTTCTCTAAACCTGATGCAGGTGTAAACAGATTACTCATCACAACAACATTCAACATCATGGGAGAACATTGCCAACACTTTTCACTTGCAGAGATACAGTCATCGTTAACAAATGTTAAGGAATCTTTGGTAATTGGAGAAGATTCATTTGGGGCAGTGTACAAGGGTTATCTGAACAAAGGTGCTACCGCTGTTGCAATAAAGTGGTTCAACAAAGGTTCTCTTTCTGGTCTCTCGGAATCACAGTTGAAGAACGAGGTTCTCTTCCTCTGTCAACTCCACCACCCCAATATCATGCCTGTAATTGGATTTTGCATTGAAAGATACCCCCATCTGATTCTTGTACATGAATACATGTTTAACGGTTCCCTCAATGATCACCTTCACCATACAAACAATCACAAATTTGTTCCACTTTCTTGGGAAAGGAGGCTTCGAATTTGCATAGGTGTGGCACGTGGATTGCACTATCTACACACAGGAGGCATGTGTTCTGTGATACACAATTTTTTCAAAACACAGTACATCCTTTTGGATCAAAACTGGGAGCCTAAAATTTCTGGTTTACTGTTGTCCAAAAGGGGAGGCGTTGATGTTGCAAGTTCATCTCTTGTTGCGAGAAACCATGATACTTTCGCATATTGTGATCCTGAGTATGCAGCCTCTGGCATCTTTACTGTGAAATCAAATGTGTTTTCATTTGGTGTGGTTCTATTGGAAGTTCTGAGTGCAAAGCAAGCGCTAGAGTTGTACTTGGAACGTGTGAAGAACCCGAATTATTCAGTGGAGTTACATGCAGAAAAAATAGTTGATCCGTTTATTAAGTCCAAAATCGCTCCAGATTGTTGGAAAACGTTCATTGACATCACTGAGAGGTGCTTGCATAAACAAGGAACGGAACGACCAAACATGGGCGAAGTGGAGATACAACTTCAGCTTGCGCTTCAATTGCAGGAGAAATCCCAAACCTATGTTGACTGCAATCTTGATTTTGTCCGAACTGTTTAAACGCAAAGATGATCATAACGTTAATGGAAGTCCTTACTTCATGCAATTAGTGACTTATTCAGTGTACTACTTTTCTTTCTTCTTTTTTTAAAACTTAGAAATCAATACTGTAAAAGTTATTCTGATAAAATAATTATAAGATTTTTATTTTGTTGTTTTTTCTTACTTTTACATCGATCACAATAAATATAGATAAATAAATTAATGAAAATTAGATTACTTCTTTAAGAAAATTTAAATGTTATTTAAAACTTTAAAAATATCAGAAGAGGGTCAATAACTATGTAAAATATTAAAGAAGGTTTTAACTTGTAAACTTAAACAGGCATGCATAAGATTAGGTTTTAACGAGAAAGATATTAAAATTAAGTATAGGATTCTCTAATTTCTTCTACAAATTTAAGAGAAACACTTGTAACCATGTATTTTATTGGATTTAATGTGTGTGATTTTTTTTTCTTATATATATCATTCAATTTAGCTAATTTATTTTTACTTAATTTAGAATCTTCAATCTATACTTCAATTCGTAATATATTTTTAGAAAAATATAAAATTTTCTTTCTTATTTATTGAAATACATTTATCTTGTTATAATTTAAAAAAAAATCAGCTAAAATATAAATTTATTTAGAATAATGTTTTACTGGCATTATTTAAAAAAAAAAACATTCTACTACTCCTAATAAATTAAGTTTATTAAAACAACTCATTCTACGAGTTCGTGTTAGCTTTTCTTAGTTTATTACGAACATGCTACTGAATTCAAACTTTACATAACTACAATCTAGATCGAATGGTTTTAAAACTAAGCTTACACCGAACGCTTATAACAAATAGAACTCAACCTAATGACCGAATGGTCCTATGATTTAGCTTTCACTCTTCTCCTTCTGTTCACATCCATAGGATGATCATTGCAACAAAAATAATGACCGAACGGACAAAACATACAAGACAAAGAATAGGGTAAGCTTATATAATTTAATTAACTCAGTAAAACATATACTTCACATAATTTAAGATAATTCAATATACAATAATGTAACATCCAATCATGCACTTCCAATCAAAATTATACGTCAAAGCATGCAATGACCAACCACTTTACTGTGACTGTCCGGACTGTATGAATTATGTGTAGCTACGATGTTTATGCACCCGGGTGATGTAATAGCTGAGATACTATCAACAACTACCACCCAAAGTTAGTCCGTTCTGTCCAAGTTCACCTTATGGTTCAGGACTTCCTGCCATTCTCACACATGAGTTATTGTTCTCTACGTGAGAATGAGAAATCACGGAATATTAGGATAAACATCAGCTAAGTTTTGTCCACATTCATACTTAACTATTCAATAACCACTCATGAGATATTTCTCCCTGGAATACTCTTTCTTTCCATACTATTCCATTCATATACCATAATACAATCAACATCCACCCCAGAGACAAGACCGAACGCTTTGAATACTTTCTAATCTAACACAGTTGAACACTTAGTCTAAGACCGAGCGGTCTTCCACTTATACACAGAATAGGACCGAACGGTCCATTCTAGATATAACTCATCATAAGCCGAACACTCGTGATACTATTTGGACACTTACTGGTTACTCAACAGTTACTACAGAACATTATTTTACTAGACAGAACTTCTAAGAATGAATCGAATACTAAAGAATACATATATTTTAGACTTAATTGAAAATCATAATAAATATTGAAGAAACCTAAGAGTTTAAACCGAACCCTACAAGCTTAAACCGAATATTATTGACTTGGACCGAACATTCTTAGCTCAAATAGTACACACTGGAGTATAATAAAAATACCGAACGCTTAGTTAAAGACCAATCACTATGGAGACCGAGCACTTGGTTCAAAATCGAGCACTACTAGGACTGAGTTTTACTGAGCTTATATAAAAATGAAGGAGAATATATATATATATATATAATTACACAACACTTATTTTCAATGAAGGATAAAGATATCGTCTACGACTTTAAATATTATAAAATATATTAACTAACTAATTAGGAAGCATAAAAGGGAAACCATACTTAGACCAAACTCTTACTTACAATTATACTAAGAGGAAACTGATCGGTCATTAACTGAAATTTTTCACAGAAGAAGAATCCAATTCAGACCAAATACCCAAGGATAAACCGAACGGTCAATAATGACTCTCGGTTACAGTTTACCGAATTCTACAGATTAATGCAGAATCACGATCAACTATATTCCTACCTAGTTATACCTTTTCATCAATCAACAATACACCCAAAACAAACATGCATTATCACAACATCAACCAACTCATCAAACATAAAATCATTCCATCCAATAAACCATCATCAATCAAGAACTATAATTAAATTACAAGCTTCCCTTACCTCTAAATGTAGCTGAACGTTCACAATTTGAAGAGAATAGCTCACCACCAAAAATTCTTAGAATCCTATGGTCACGCATTATGAAACTAAACCAAGCACAAAACCAGAAATACTCATAATGAGAGGATAAACTCATGCAACCAGAATTTGGGTTTGCATGTCACGGAAAACGAACGGTCTTAAGAAGAGGAGTACTCACCCACTTAAATCACTTGATCGGTTTAAATGAAAGTCCTTAATGGCGGGAGAGTTCAAACGGTGCCTGATTAGTGATCGGAAGAAGAAAAAGATGAGAATTCTTAGAGAGAAGGTGGAGGAAATCTAGAGAGAAAGAGGAGAAAATGAGGTTTAGCAGTTTGGAGAAGAAGGGTGCATGCAGAAAGTGAGACCGAATTTCAAAATTTTAACTTAAATACCTCCTACACAAATTGATCGGTCCACTCTTCTAGAGTCATCTGTCTTTCACTTTCTGAAAATCTTAACCCTTTCATTGATACTGACTTCCACTAATTGAAATTTTTAATGGGTTCTGAAAGAGCGCCTCTCTTATCATCGCCCACCATCTCCCTGTCAGTGGTGGTAGCACGCCTCCTTCGTCTGCCGCTGTTTCGCACTCAACGTGGTTATTTTCTTATGTTTTTAAGTTCAACTCTACGTTGTTTTCAAAATGGTGTCTCCTCTGTTTGTGTCTCTGTTAAATAAAATGTTGTTGTGTTTAAATTCTAAAGAAAGTCCTCTGTTACACTGCTTTGTTTATATATCTTGTTATATGAAAAAACATATTTGAAAAAAAGCATCAAATTCATTATTATAGGATCACATAATTACACTTTTTTTACAATTCAATTTATGCTTTAATTTATGTTTTATAATATTTATATAAACAATATTTTTATGATTTTATTTATTTAAAATTATATAATTTTTTAGATTTATTTAAATTAAAATACTATTTATATAAATTTTTTTCATCAAAAATAAACTTTTAGGAGTTTACTATTGGAGTCTACTCTCAGTTACATAAACTCTAACTCATTTCAGATTTTTCAATTGTTGCTTATTAAATTTATACCATAAAATTACTCTTTCACAAGGGTAGTAATAGAGTTGGTTCACTTATGTGTCGAGACTTCAAGTTTACACATGCATGTAACACCGATTGCACTATTTTCTTCACACAAGTGTCAACTATGTCATGACATTAGAACACAATACTTTCTCCCCTTAAAATTTTTCTATGATTATTTTTTTCCTAATTTAAATTCTAAGAAAAAAAATTACTAAGTGAAGAAAGTTGTATGAAATGAAGTATGTAATACATTCTGAAAAGATATAAAACAGTTGTTACATTGTACAAGTTTGTGATAATACAACAACCAAGCTTTTTCACTAATAGGAGTTACAAATCGCAGAATATTCCGAAAATCTATTCTATCAACAATCTCGCAAATATAAAAGCCATACTAAATAAAAATAAATGAATTCATAGATGACAATCCAAACAAATACCAGGCACGAACAGAGCTAGTTCCAAATTTTAAAACTCAGATTCTGGAAGCACGAGGGTAAAGGAGGACAGTTGGTTCACTGCAAATGTACAAAAAGTTGTTAGCATGAATTACTGTGTAAACAAATCATACAAAATAACTTCCTGTTTCAATGAACACTAAAGAGTTCAAGCAACATAAGATTTATAGCAGCTGGAGAACAAGTGATCAACTGTGCCCTTTGTTTTCCATAAATATATAAATGAAAACCAGCCAAACATGAAATAGTGAAAGAACATGTACAACAGAAAGCTAACAAAAAACAATTTTGAGTAAATTATTTCAAAGTGGTACTTAAATTTTTTGACTTACATCCTTAGTTCAAAAATATGATAGATGGAACATGCTGAACTTTGGGGTAATCCTCTCCAGCAGTTCCAAGCCTGGTCTTGAATGATTTGGGCATCCACCTGATTTCTAGCTCCCGAAGACTAGTGATATATTTTAGCCCATCGGGAACCGTTTTTAGATTGTTGCAATCAGATATGCTCAATCGGTAAAGACTAGGCATGGCTTGATTCTCTATTGTCCAGTCATCTAGTTTAGGCAAGCCACGAAGTACTAGAACCTTTAGTTGAAGAAAACCATTTGGTGAGCATGTCATTTTCTTTCCAACAAACATATCCCACCCATTTAGAAACTTCAAGTTAGGAAGCTTCTCTAATGTTACCATTGGGTCTTCCACAAGTCTGCAACCCCATAAAGTCAACTTTGAAATGTGCAGAGGAAACAGTGAGGCGTCTGGCAGTCTTTCCATCCGCCCTTCAACCTGCAGTTTACGCAGGAAAGGACAGCCTAGCACCAATTTTTCAACATCCACTACATTTTCAGGGAAGGAAAGCATGTCAGTCCTCAAAGACAAGGATTGAAGGCAATCCAACCTTTTATTAGGGGGACTGAAACTTTCACTAAACTTTTGAAAATGTCTTGGGTCATTTAGCACTAGCTTTCTGAGCCTCCTTAACTTCAGTAGATCTTTTACATCACATTTGCTGGCAGGAAAATTTACTAGTGTCTGTAAATTAGTCAAATTGTCCAATTGCAGGTTGTTAACAATATTCCCACACCAATTTGGAAGATATAAATGCCTCAACCGTTTCAACTTACAGATTACATTTGGAATTTCCACTGTTGAATCCCAGCTCACTTTATTGACTGTTTGCAAATTTAGGAATTGCAGATTCTCCAAGTTGCCCAAGGAAGATGGCAGCACTTGTATACGAGTCCTTTTTAGACTCAGAAACTTCAACCATAAAAGATTTCCCACTTCTTTAGGCAATGACTGTCCCTTCAGCCCCTTAATTCCTTCAAGATCTAGAACTCTAAGTAATT
This sequence comes from Vigna reflexopilosa, assembly GCA_027742785.1. Classification (NCBI taxonomy): domain Eukaryota; kingdom Viridiplantae; phylum Streptophyta; class Magnoliopsida; order Fabales; family Fabaceae; genus Vigna; species Vigna reflexopilosa. Next base: position 3,455,182 of record CM050913.1, read on the forward strand.
TGAACTTCACAAAAACACCTCTGACTAGGTCCCAATTTTCCATCCTACACTTCTTGTCATGAAAAAATACAAGGGATCTGAGACGCTCATTCACTTGTTTGTCCTGTGGAATCAATTGATCAACATGTTGATCCAAGTAGACAGCAAGCCTACGAACTTCATTAATTTGTCTGGCATCTGATACGTTAGATGAACCAGTAGCAATAACGGTACTATTTTGTTGTGATCCATTGATAATGTAGAGAAAATTTTCTTTTCTGGCCTTTGACAAACACAGATCCCGCATTAAATCATGGAGCCTGTAGGTTTTGATCCTACCAGTAGATCCCATCTGACCAATTTGAACCATGCAGCGGCTAATTAAGTTACCCAGATAGCGTTCAGCAATATCCTCCATTGTCTCATCCCGATCACTCTCATATTGAGATGAAACAACACCTTCTGCCACCCATAACTGCAGTAGTTTAGTTTTTGGTATCTCAGAGTCTTCAGGGAATTGACTTAAATACAGAAAACATGGCTTCAGCTGACAAGGCAAGTCCTGGTAACTTAAATCCAACACTTCATCTAATCTTCGCCTATCACGGACCTTTGCTCCTATTAGGTACGAACTTAGATGTCTATGTATTTTTTCCCACTCACTCACCGACTCCTTTGTAGCCAAAAGCCCTCCAAGAACGATGATAGCCAAAGGCAGACCAGCACACTTTGCAACCATCTCTCTGCCTAATCTTTTAAAGTCATCAGAAGTTGTGGATTCTGCAGAAAGTAACAGGCAATTATCACATTAAGCAAAGCAATGGTCCCATAAACAAGTTCTTTTACCACTTGCCTCCAGAGATCACATAAATATGAAAGATAAATGAGAAAATTGGGAAATTATAAGATATGAAATAATGAACAAACTATATGGACATCAATAGTTAAATACGTTTGCTAACTGAAGGCATTTCTAGGTACCTGGGTTATCTTGTCTTGGAAAAGCTTTCTTCTTAAACAATGCCCAACTGTCTTCTGCATTTAAGCAACTTGGTTCATGAAGTAAGCCTTCAGGATTCACATGCAATGAAATGTCTTTATTGCGGGATGTAAAAACTATCTTACTCCTTGTATTTTGTGATGGAAAGGCAGGACTTAAAATGTCCCATGCCTCATTGCTCCATATGTCATCCAGGATGATCAAACATTTCTTCTCTTGTTGAACTTTAAACAACTTCCTTGCCAATTCATCATCTTTCATTTTCGTAATCTCATCCCTTTCTTCTTTTGTAGGAGAAATTAGCTTTAGTAAAATTCCCTCCCAAACATCTCTTTTCTTGCATTGCTGAGATATATATGCCCAAGCAAAACCATCAAAGTTTCGCCTAATAGTATTGTAATGGTAAATGCTTTTGGCAAGTGTAGTTTTACCAAGACCACCCATTCCACAAATATAAACAAATCGACAGTCCTGATTTTCATTTATTAGCCATTCCGCCACTTTATTTATGTCCTTATCTAAACCAACAATGAACTCGTCAACAATGTGAGAATAAGACCACCTCAATTGTCTTTTGACCTCAGACGCTTCCTCATTGTCTTTAGTTGCAGTCAAACCGTAAGTTTGTAAGCTTCTTGTGAGGTCAGATATTCGAGAATTGATTGTTATGAGCTCAGAGCCAACTTTGTGAATATTTTTAGCTCTGGAGAGTGGATTTTTAGTTCCAATACTTATGCCAAATGCAACCTTAATAGCATAAATTTCAATCACATCCTCTGCATCATAGGCTAATTTTCTAACCTCCGAAATATAATTCTTTATTGTATCACTTTCATCCTGCCTGCTCTCAGCATCTCTTAGGAAACATTGCATCCTCTTTAATTCATTTTGCATGCTTTTGACTTTGTTACTCACCCCGCTTAACAATCTGGCCTCTTCAATCAATAGATCACCAAGCCTATTAACTGCAAAGGACACAACTGCCTCAACCATCTTGATTATTCTGTCTCCTTCAAGAACAAAATCATGAGGTAAAACTTCACATCCCATACGCGTTAAGTCTCACATGAGACAGCTACTTTACTCTTATAAAACAGGCATTATATAGATGGATAGAATCACTTAACAAAACTGGGAAAACCTAGAATATGTAAACTTCAAGTACAGAAACATGCTAAGATTGAAAAGAAAAGGACAAACTGAAGGTTGAAAAGCAGTAACAAGAAGAATAAATGGAAAAGGATGTTGAACGCTGTTGTACTTTCCATACAAAGTTAAATATATACTACGTTCCTCCAATCCATGTTCCAGAAACCACAAAAATCCAGTTATGATGTAATTTTGTGCATATGCTACTTCAACAGCAAAGTAAATCCCTACACTCTCAGAAGCAGACCAGAGTTGACTTTGGAAAAATTATGCTCAATAAATTATTAAGGAATATCATATGCTTAATAGAGTATAATTTCATATGAAGCATGATTCTACAGCAGGAAATTTGTCCTAAGCATAAATTTAAAGCCAAAAAGTACAACAGGGAAATTAGTATAGAATCAATTATGGGAGCATAACCAACGAGATCCAGTCAAGGATGACCATATTGGAGAAGAAAGAAAAAGATTAAGGAACAACTTGTAGAAGAAGAAGATACACCTTCAGTTCAGAGAATATGGAGTGCCTCTTGTTCAACCAAATATGTGGTGTGGCTGTGCAAGGAAGAAGACGCTTTGGAGTTTGGAAGCTCCATTCATGCTATTTTATTGCATATTTAATAAGAAAAAAAAGTCAGCAAATTGAATCTGGTTTTTTTTATCATAACAATAATTTTGAATGATTTTAAACTTAAATAATCTATGATGAAAAACATTTTTTTTTATTTTAAGATAATAATAATATTTTTCTACTTTTATTGAATATAAAATTTTAATTTAAAACCTATTCTAGATCATAACTAATTTTTAATATAAAATTAAATATGTAAACATCTATCTACAATTATGTTAAGTAATATTTCAACATGGTTTTAGATTACGAATGCGGATATTAAAAAAAGTGTTAAATAAATATTTATATAATACATAATGAGTAATTACACTTTTAAATATATATTTCAACATTTGATATATATTGCTAGATTTTAATAAATAATTTTAGTAAATAGTAGTTTAATAAATAATTTTAGTAAATTGTAGTTTAATAAATGTTTATTTTATTATTAAATAGGAGATATAAATTTAATCTAGAGAAAAATATAAGAAAACATGCAAGGATTACGGAGATTATAAAAACAAGTTATCTATATAGGTCAAACATCAAATAAAACATAAGAAAAATATATTTAACTATTTTACTTCAAGAAAAAATGTAAATAATGAAGTATTAATAAAGAAATTGATAGTAGCTTATAAATCCAATCCATATAACATGTTGGTTAAACCATAAAGTCAAATAAATTTGTTTGAATAGATTAAAATTTCAATCATTCCTAACTCATTTTATTATCTGAAGCCAACTCTGTTTAATTTCAGGACACCTAACACTGAAAAGGGTTCTATCTATTATTAATGTGGCAAGAGGGAATTATCTGAGGTCAAATGTTTGGGAAACTTGAACAAGAGAAGATACTGAAGCAACAGCATCCCTGCGCTGAACATAACTTTGTTTCTGCCTTTCCCTTCATCTCCAGGTTCTCCAACCAATATGATGTTCTATCTATATTGATTAATTGTTAGTTTTACATCTTACAGTATAAAAGCTGGCCAAGTATCTACTGTACAATTAGTCTAGTTTTATACTCTATGTAGCTAATTCATATGGCGTCTGCAGTTCATATATTTGTTTGATTGCCACTGTACACTCTTACATATGTGATTTGCTTTCTATTTTTTTCATTAAATAGATGGATGGTATTTTCCCAGACTACTTTTACTGATATGGGAAATCTGAATCTCCATCTAAGAAACTATCATCACTTTTGGATGAATGAACTATTTGATGGTAATAATCAAAATGTTAGAATTAAAGATTCATTTCCCTTATCTCTCCTTTATTTTCCATTTTGAAATGAAACACAGTGAAATATGAAATCAAAACTGGCAGGTTGAGTTTTTATTACTTGTTGTATAGTCAGGTGAAAAGCAAGAAATTTTCTCTCATTTCAGGTATACAATCACATTTCAGTTATATACTTTTCTCTCAGTTTTGTCCTATGAATAATCTTTTATAATAGGTATCTAAAATGGGACAATGTTTGAGCTTCTGCTGCTTTAAGCATACAGCTTCGTCTCAGCAACAGTATCCAACTGTGATAGAAGAGCTTTGCCCTCAATTTTCTCTAGCCGATCTTAGGAAATGGACAAACAACTTTGACAAAAACCAAATAATTGGAATTGGAGGCCTTGGCATTGTATATAAAGGCTCTCTCCGAAACAGCTGTGCTACCGAGTCTACAATTGCAATCAAGCGAATACATGCGATTACTGAGAAGGAACTTAAGCAGTTCAAGAACGAAATTGAGTTGCTCTGCCAGCTTCGCCATCCAAACTTGGTCACTCTGTTAGGATTTTGTGACCACAGAGACGAGAAGAATATTGTATATGAGTACATGACCAATGGATCTCTCCGTGATGTCCTATATTGTAGTGATATGAAAAAGAAGCCACTAACATGGAAGCAGAGGCTAAACATCTGCATAGGAGTAGCGAAGGCACTACACTACCTTCACACAGGTCTCAAGAGAACAGTCTTTCATCGTAACGTAATACCTTATAATATTCTTTTGGATAGCAACATGGAGGCAAAACTCTCAGACTTCCGACTTTGCTTAACAGGACCACATCATGCATCAAAGCCAAAACCAAAGACAATAACAAAAGATGGCTTTTCAGGTATTTGTTCTTGTTTTGTTGTATTGTTTATTGAAAAAGAATTTTACTGAGTACTAATCCAAATAATACTTTCACTTCTAGGTACGTATGGTTACGAGGCTCCTGAGATTTCAGAAAACAATACATTAACAGAAAAATGCGATGTTTACTCCTTTGGTGTAGTTATACTAGAAGTGGTATGCAAAGACAAGCTAAACAGTGTTGAGAAGAGGCAGAAAAACCCTGTTGAGGAGAATATTGATCCAAATATTAAAGGAAAGATTGCACCAGAGAGTTGGGAAGTATTTATAAACATCACAGAAAGATGCTTGAACTTTGATCCAAATGAGCGACCATCAATGGGTGAAGTGGAGGTTCAACTTGAGCTTGCTCTGTCACTGCAGGAAGAAGCAGATATAAGAAATAGCTGTGATGCTTATACCCTATTATCTATGACCATTATTAGTTAATCCTCAGCTACAGTATGCACCAGGCACCACTTTAGATGAAAACAAAAACTGACTGATGATGGAACTTGTTAATAACAAGTGAAACTCGTTATTCAATCACAGTACAGCAGATGATTGGGAAATTATTTTTTTATTAGCAAAAGGAATTAAGAAAATAATGCCAGACATTTATTTTAGAAAAAATATAGGAGATATCACTTTCAATCCAAAATTTTCTTATATTTATGAGTTTTTTTATTTATACATTGTTCATGTTATTATTTTTATTCAATATGAAATTTTTAATTCATTTTAAATTTCTAACATATTAAAATTACTTTTGAACTTAGTAGGATTATCCTTTTTACCATCTTCAAATTTTGATAATTTTGTCATATTTTTCATGGATGTGTTCATTGAATTACAATCATACATCTTAACTTTTTTTTTTTCAAAACCTTTTTTTCATAGCTTTCTAGATAAATGAAGATACCTTTTTTCAACTGTCTAACCTCTAGGTGCAAATAGTATGACATGAACCCTAGGTCTATCATTTTTGACATTGTCTTCTTGAATTCTTCAAACAAGCAATTGATGTCAGTTAATATAAAATCGTCCACATAAAAGACAAACAATCAAAGTATCTTTATTATCATGAGTTTTGACAAAGACAAGATACTGACATCAATAAAAACTATCATCTTGAAAGTAGTTATCAACGTGGTTGTTCCACACTCTTGATGTTGCTTTATTCCATATAAAGTTTTCTTCAATTTTAGAACCTTATATTCATGTTCTTCAACGGTAGAGCCCTGCTTAATATGGACTTATTCTAGATAATCATTTACAAATGCATATTTCACATCAAGTTGATAAATTTTCCATTTCATTTCTGTTGCCAAAGAATTCATCCAATCTACTGGTGCATAAACTTTAAACTTTATTTTAGTCTACTTCATGCTTTTTCTTGTAACCTTTTACAAGTTGTATTTTGTATCTTTCCACCTCTTCTCTATTCTTAGTCTTTTACATCCATTTTACTTCAATTGCTTCATGACTTTTGAAAAGATTTGTTAATTCTCAATTATCATTCCTTTTAATTGAATTGATTTCCTCTTCAATGACATGTCTCCACATCTTTCACAATTTCTTCAAAATACAGTGACTCACAATCTATTTAAAGACAAAAAAATTATTCAAGATAACAAGTAACTTTCATTGATTTCATATATATTTGTGTCTTCTTTGACCTTTCATTCACACTTTCTTCTTGGACATGAAATGTAAGTGATGGATGGAATGAATAAAGACGACTGACATCTTGAATTGCAGTTACTTGATCTTCAAAGAAAATTATAAGTTTTTTCCTTCTTGAACCTTTCAATTTTATATAGTTTCTTCTTCGAATTCAACCTCATGACTTACTACTACTTTTCCATTGCTGAAATTATATAATTTATAGCCTTTAAAATGAACAGCATAGTAATGAAGACTTGTTTGACACTTCAATCATCAATTTTAGATCCTATTTGTTTTGGTACATAAACATATGTTATATGCAAATTATTAACCATATGCTTCCTTCCACCCCTGTTTCCTCAGAAATTTGATTAAGTTGGATTAACCCAACAACTTTTTATTATAGAAAAAATTATATAGTCATTAAGAGCTAGAAAAATAAGAACATAAAATAAAAATATAAATTTTTTTTTATTATTATTCTCATATTAAGCAAAGATATAAAATATGTTACAATATATAATACATGAAAAATATCACAACATTCTAATTATATATATATATATATATATATATATATATATATATATATGAAAAAGTATATCCTATTAAACTATATTTTGTATGTTTTTAATGAATATTATTTAAATAAATAATTCATTCACCTATGCATGTAAGTTTCATATAATATTCTTGAATAGTGTTTGGATTTCAATTAAAAAAAATTACACTAAATATTATTATATTTGTTTACTTTTTTATCATATTATATTGTTAAATTTGGATTACAATAAACTTTTATATGTTTTCTCATATTTTATGTATATTTTAATTTGTCTGTTAGGTTTGATTTTAAATTATTTTTTATTTAAAATCAAATTTGAAAAAAAAATTACTAGTTTAAATTTTGTATCAAACTGATTAATGATTATTTTAAGAAAATGTAAAAGAGTATAGTTCAATTATTTAAATTTAGAATTATAAAAATTTTAATTTATTTTCTTAGAAAATGGGAATTTAAATTTAATTGTAATTCGACTATTTTGATTTATTGCACCACACAGACTCGCTACTTATTTTTTGGTTTTATTTTATATGTTTGGTGATTGGAGAGCCAATAAACTATATTAAATACTAAATACACAAATATAGTTAAAAAATAAATGTTAAGGAATCATCGAAAATTTATAAAAACTGAAAAAATGTCTAACATAATAATAGTATTAAGAAAGAAAAACATAAGAAAACGTACAAGGATTCCTGAGATTATAAAATTAAAACAAAAAAAGTTCTCTGTATAGCTCAAACATCAAATAAAACATAAAAAATAATAATATATTTAACTATTTTACTTCAAAAAAAAATGTAAACAGTGAAGTATTAATACAGAAATTGATAGTAACTTATAAATCCCAATCTATATAACATGTTGGTAAAACCATCAAGTCTAATAAATTTGCTTAAATAAATTAAAATTTTAATTAATCGTGGGTCACCTGAGTATCTCAAGTCAAATCTGGGTAATGTCAAGACACTAAACACTGAGAAAATTGGCAAGAGGAAATTATCTTCGGTCAGATTTCCTGCAAACTTATTTGAGAACAATATAAGAAACAGAAGCAACAGGATCCCTGCCTGAACACAACCTTGTTTCTGCATTTCCCTTCATTTCCAGGTTCTCCAACCAATATCAAACTTTATGTCATATTCCATATATTTTTATTCTCTATTTCTAAAAATATGCAGACTCCCCTTTAACTTTTGTATTTTTTTTTCTTAGGTATCTATATACTAGCGCTTGTTTGGTTTGTGCCTTAATTTCAATTGCTTCGCCCCTTCCCTCCCAAACAAAAAGAGTATGAAAAAAGAAAATCCAGATGCTTTAATAAGGAAACGAATGTTCAACGAATAAGTTATTTCAAAAGATTAAGTAATATATAAAGGAAAATGTGTTTCTTGAATCTCTGTATTAATGTTTCTGTTTTGTAGTAATTGCTCCTAAGAGCAACATTTAATGTTTTAGGGTTTTTAGTTTTACGTTTTTATGTTTCTGTTATGGGTTGTAACTAACCCATTTTTCTGATTCACTGGAACCGTATATAAACAGGGAATCCAGCATTTTGTTTTATGATGAAGAGAAAAGCATTTGAATCATCAGCACATTCATATATTATAGAATACAATAAACGTTCTTTTACTTACCTCCAAGTACAAGCTTTTCTTCTCTTTCTCTTTAATCTTTTCTTGCGTTTCCGTCTGACAACCATTGGAACGAGCTTCGCTGTCACCTCCGCTTGTGAATCTCCTTAGAGAGCTTTCGCTCTTTCTTTTCTCTCGTGCATATCCATTCTCAGACTCACCTACCTTCTTACAAAAGAAGCTTCTAGGAAAAGTAATATTTTACTATTTCTGAGCTAGAGAATATTGGGCCTCAGCTTTTTTTTAGTTTGGGCTTATTTTAATACTACGTAGTTAATTCATATGCCATCTGCAGTTCATATATTTGCTTGATTGCTACTGTACACTCTTACATATGTAATTTGCTTTCTAATTATTTTCATTCAATAGATGGATGGTATGTTGCCAGACTACTTATACTGTATAGGAGATATGAATCTCCATCTACGAAACTATCATAACTTTTAGCTGAATGTACTATTTGATTGTAATAATCATAATATTAGAACTAAAGATTCATTTCCCTTATCTTTCCTTAATTTTCCATTTTGAAATGAAACACAGTGAAATATGAAATCAAAACTGATAGTAAGTTTTTAATACTTGTGGTATAATAAGGTGAAAAAAGCAAGAAATTTTCTCTCATTTTAGGTAATACTTGTGGTATGCAATCATATTTCAGTTATGTACTTTTCTCTCAGTTTTGTCCAATGAATAATCTTTTCTAACAGGTATCTAAAATGGGACAATGTTTGAGCTTCTGCTGCTTTAAGCACACAGCTTCGTCTCAGCGACAGTATCCAACTGTGATAGAAGAGCTTTGCCCTCAATTTTCTCTAGCCGATCTTAAGAAATCGACAAACAACTTTGATGAAAACCAAATAATTGGAATTGGAGGCCTTGGCATTGTATATAAAGGCTCTCTCCGAAACAGTTGTGTTACTGAGTGTACAGTTGCAATCAAGCGAATATATGGGATCTCTGAGAAGGAACTTAAGCAGTTCAAGAACGAAATTGAGTTGCTCTGCCAGTTTAGCCATCCAAATTTGGTCACTCTATTAGGATTTTGTGACCATGGAGACGAGAAGAATATTGTATATGAGTACATGATAAATGGATCTCTCCGTGATATCCTATATTGTAGTGATATGAAAAAGGAGCCACTAACATGGAAGCAGAGGCTAAACATCTGCATAGGAGTAGCGAAGGCACTACACTACCTTCACACAGGTCTCAAGAGAACAATCTTTCATCGTGACATAACACCGTATAAAATTCTTTTGGATAGCAACATGGAGGCAAAACTCTCAGACTTCCGACTTTCCTTAACAGGACCACATTATGCATCAAAGCCACCACCAAAGATAATAACAAAAGATGGCTTTACAGGTATTTATTTTTGTTTTGTTGATAGTGTTTATTGAAAAGAATTTTACTGAATACTAATCCAAATAATACTGTCACTTCTAGGTACATATGGTTACGTGGCGCCTGAGATTTCACAAAGCAATACATTAACAGAAAAAAGCGATGTTTACTCCTTCGGTGTAGTTATACTAGAAGTGGTATGCAAAGACAAGCTAAAAAGTGTTGAGAAGACGCAGAAACACCCTGTTGAGGAGTATATTGATCCAAATATTAAAGGAAAGATTGCACCAGAGAGTTGGGAAGTATTTATAGACATCACAGAAAGATGCTTGAACTTTGATCCAAACGAGCGACCATCAATGGGTGAAGTGGAGATTCAACTTGAGCTTTCTCTGTCACTGCAGGAAGAAGCAGATGTAAGAAATACTTGTGATGATTATAACCTATCATCTCTGACCATTATTAATTAGTCCTTAACTATATTAGGCACTAGGCACGATCTTTAGTTGAAGACAAAACTTATGGATGGTGGAACCAAGGTTCTCAATAATAACAATGAAACTCCTTATTCATCAATCTCAGTATAGCAGATGACTGGGAAATTATGGGAAAGGAATTGAAGTTCAAGAATGAGATTTAGTTCTTTGCCATCATCGTCATCAAATGCTTAGCCTCTAGAAAGTTTTTAATGTTGTAAGTTTATGCCTTAGAATTTGACCAACTAAGTTAACTGATAGTTAATGAGTATGGCTTTAACAACGTTGGAACTCGAAAAATAATAGTATGTGGGACGGGAAAACAAGCAACGTTAACGCAGAGGTTTCCCGCAGGATGTTTTGGTCCAATTCTCTACGAAATATTGTTCCAGAATGTCGGGAAGTATGAGGGATATTACAGAAAGATAGATTTCCTTGTAGTTTGATATAAATAAGCAATTAATAAAGGGTGGAAGTGGAAGTGCAACTTAAATATGCTCTATTGTAATGTTATACTGAAAAGAACATAGAAATTAGATTTGTGAAAATAATATAATCCATAAAAATGTTATGTTTTGATGAAAAAATGAGATGAAATACGGTGTTGGTGTTTTAGTAATTAGAATAATATTTTCTGGTTTTAAATGTTTAATATTCTCATCATGTTTTAAAAAATGTGATATTTTTTAATTTATTTATTTCCACAATTTTGTAAATACACCCTTATTCACATGTCATGAATGGAAGCCTAGTTCAAATACTCGTTATTTGTCAAAGTTGACGGCTCACCTCTTTTCTTATTTGAGACGACCTGGTAAGCTTTGAACATAAAAAGCCAATATTAGCTAAACATTGAGTAAAATCGTTGATTCTCTATTTCAAATAATTTCTAAAATTGTAATCTATGATTTATGTTTTATTACTTCTGATTTTTTCCGATGTATAAGTCTAGAGTTGACTTATTTTTATTATAAATTTCTCAATCAAAATTATGTCATCCATAGAAGTTATGCATTTAGGAACAACTTTTTTGGTATATTTTTGACAAACACATGTAAAGCTAGAATAAATAAGTAATGATTCAGGACTACGAATGAATATATATAGATATAAGGGTTAATATGGTTTTCAGAAAATTCAAAGAGGAAGAACACTGTCACAGAGAGAGAAGAAAAATCACAACACATATTATCTTCGTACATTCTGAAGCTCTATTTATACGGTAAATAAAGGTATAATCAAGTTCGTGTTTTTTTAGTAATGTTATTTAAGAGTTTAAAGTAACAATTATCAACTACTTTTCGTTTCATTCTCCTCGCTTTTTGAATTACGAAGTTTTTCATCAAAAATTTGCCCTAAATCCATAGTATGATCTATTGAATTTATGTTATGTCATTGATTTCAAATAAAATTGAAACAGTTTTAACAACTTTGTTCATACGTTACTTTTTGTCCAACGATGTCTATACTCAGAACAGCCATTGCTAAAACTCAATTTAAAATTCAAACTCACTTAAATCTTAAAATACTTTTTGTTCCCCAGCAAACTATTATTGTTTGATGGAGATGTAATGTCTTAGTGTTGTGTTTTCTCAAAATTCAGATTTTCTTCTTCCCCTATTTTTCTTTCGGCTAACCATATTACAAAACAGAAAAGAAGTTCTATTTCGATGTTTACTTTTCCAATATTTTTCTAGGAAACAATAAGTTTTCATTTAACAACAATATTAGTTTTATTTTGTTAAATGCAATAACTCCAAGCAGGATTTAACTACCATTCTTACTAAATTTTATCATTAACTCCTCCAAATCCATGCTGGATAGCAACAGAATCATCAATCACCATAAACTGGCAAGTGATTAAGCAAAACACTGAAACATGTCAGCTTTCTTGCAATTTTGCAGAGCACGGGGAATTTATTCACCAGTGTTGATAAAGGTAGAAAACACTTATTATTAGAGTCGCAAGTTAAAATATTGGAGCAAACTGGCTAAAACAAAAAAGTAGGTCTAGAGAAAAGCAGCAGCAGCAGCAGCAGCTCTTCCAGGATTCTCAAAATGTAAATCTCCATCAACCAGCATTACTAATGGAACATCAAAAGGAATGTAAACACGTTTGATGCCAATAACTCCTTCCATGTAATGTGCCTCTGTATTGTCATGATATCTTGCTACGATGATCGCAGCGTTGCATAGGATCAGTGAAAAGTTACAGGTTTTCTTTTCTTTTCTAATTGTCTAGGAGGGTAACTTGCAACGTTAATCAGCAAGTACCGACACTTATAACTAGTGATACATGTAACATAACATGAGTTTTATGTTGCAAGTAACACCTGGTACATATTACAAGATGTACAAGCTAACTTTCAAAATTTAACTCCAGAAAGAGGAAAAAGAATGAAACCTGTAACTTGCACAGAATAGTAGACTTAAGTAATAAGCCAAATGCATATTCTTATTTCATGTGGGTAGGGCTTCACAAACAATTTACCAACGAATGTTCTCAGAGGATCCTTGAGATTTCTACCAACAACTTATGCAGAGCTTGAGGCTTTGAGAAAAAAGGAGAATGATCGGCCCCCTTCAAACGGAAAACCTTTTCTGGGGGATTTGCATTTATCATGTTCTCCTGAAGTGAAATGGGTATGGCATTGTCTTCAAGAGTTTGTATATAAAACCGCCTTACAGATCCATATTTCAGGTCTGAAAGGGAAAGCTTCTCTAAAACTGGTGCAAATGGTACAGACCTCATGGAGACAGATGCCAATGCAACATCCTGCATTTAGAAAGCAACAAAAAACAAGGAGGGTCAGGGGAAATAGATAAAAGTTGGCAAAACTATTAAAAAGGACAGAAACAAAACTTAGATTCTGAATCACATATACAAATGTTCCAAATGTATATTTATACTGTAGTCAGCATCTTTACGAGTGCATCCCCTGATACTAGAGACCATTTTTGTTAGCAATGGAAAGATCCTGACAGCAAGAATTTATACAAAAGACTGTATTACAAAATATACTTTTAGTGCAAAGGTCCACAAAACATATGTAAAACCTCTATCTGAAGTAAAAGATAAAAGACAGCAAAATCTTTATGAAATGCAATATGTTCAGCAGACAACACTGAAAACTTTCCATTTTGAAAATTACGAAGCATTGATAAAGCAGTTGCCTGCAGTTCAACTAGTTGCACAATTTCAATTATCATACGACATATATTTATGTAATAATTCTCACTCTGATTAGAATGGAGTGGAATCCCCAATAAATCTGAAGATCAACTAACTATATGTTTTACACTTTACAAATAATAATCAAGTGTCAAAAAATATTTTACGAATCTTCATACCAACTCAGACCGAATAAGAGATTGGATATAAAGTAACGATGAGTCACTTTCACAAGTATTGTCATCTAATTTGAAAAATGCTCATGTAGCAGTAGCAAGGGAGACTTCTGTTTGTTCACTTAGACAAAAAATGAAAGGAGGAAATTTGGCCACCACCCAACTACTTACTTTGGAGGGACTTTGGTTGAATAACAAATCCTTCAACAATGACTTGTTCAGATCAAAAGAAGTGGGAGGAAGGTCATTCCCGTTAGCATATATAAAAATCTGAGACTGTTGCATAAGATCATCTGAACCTGCCTGCAACATACAGCCACAAACAAATCATCACTAAAAGGATAGAATAATTCTTCATTTATAGAAATTGTAATCGCATATATAACCAGCAAAAGCTATAAAACAATTCAGATGCTCTCTGTCTCTGTTTTCAACCTTAGTTCCTTGTAAAATATAAACATTCGGCTCCTAAGTAGTGTGATATCATAAATCTGTGTAATTTTTTTGGTAGAAATTCTCAGATTTCAGACTTCAGTTGGAGTAAAATAAAGAAGCATCAATCTTAAAGCTAGCAGGAGATGAAACACCTGCTGAGAAATAATATCGAGAGTGCTTTGTCCATTCGTCAGCATTGCTGCAGCAATAAACACAGCTTTGGAAATCTTAAGAGGAAACATCTCCATTGCATATGATATACATGCCCCTCCAAAATCATGCCCAACCAAAATCACCTTCAAAAGAATTCAAAAGGTAAGAAATATATGGAAAGAAAATTCCTAGAGAGCTCAAACATGAATATTCGTGCTACCAATATTGCATCCAAGCGAGCAACAATGCTAAATGACCTAAAACTGAGTGCCCTCCCAAGAGCAAGTGAGGGTGAAACATTACATTTCACAAAATGAAATTTAATTGGAACAAACTAAGACTGTAGAGGGGGAAAACTACAAATTGTAACACGAGCATGATTACCGCAAATTAAATCTGAGTTTGTTTCTAAATACAATCAGTGTCATGATAAACACTCTAACCCTCGGAAAATGTAGACAAAAAAATATATTGCAACACTGTGAACAATGTGAACCATCACCACATATCCTAAGCAGGTTAAGGGAAGTTGTACTATTTTTTTTTTTCAGAAAGATACTTTCAAGTTATAAGTATAATTACCTGTATTAGACAAATAGAGAAGTAACTGAGATAAGCACATAATTTTCCCTTCACTACTTCACCACTAGTCGGGAAATAACTTGTTAGCTTTAGGGTTTTTACAATTGCACTTGCAAACTTCAATCCGAAGCATCAATAACTTCTGTGAAACTTTCTTTTCTGTTAGTAAAATTTCTTTGCTTTTCAGCATCTCTTCTTTGTCCTATTTTTTTGCACAATTTTAGCCATGGGAATAGATGTTCCTCATTATCTCCTTGACAATTAATCTACTTTGGAATTTATGACTACACTACAAAGTGAATTTCGAGGGGATGGATGTGGCAAGTCATGAAACCATGACTTTCACCAGAAATTGGCGATGATTGAAAAATATCATATATGCTAAAGCCAGGGATCGTATCTCCTCTTTGATACTTCAAACCAACACAACAGTGATGGAATAGATCAATCTATTATTTACAAAAAATGGAAAGTGGAAGTACCTTTTCGCCTTCTGGAAGTTTTTCAAGGAAGTCAGTGAGTGGCTTCACATATTGTGACAAACTTGTAATGCTGTTTGTATCAAATGAACTCACTCCAGAACCAGTTAAATCTATTGCAGCTACTTTATAACCACTTTCTTCTAGAAGTGCAATGGATTTATACCAACACCAGGCCCCAAAACCACCTCCATGAACAAGGACAATATGATTTGTCTCAAGATCGTCAACTTTCACATCCTGTCGAAAGGAAAAGCTGCGTGTATAAGCGAAAGAAAACACACCAACAAATATAACAGGGAAAGGATGAAATAAAGAACAGTTAATATTTGAACTAAAAAACAATAATGGCTTGCATTTTCCCCTATAACTGGAAAGACGGCATGAAAGTGTTAAAATATGCCGTTTTTTTCCTACAGTTACAAATAAGGAAATAAATAAATAATAATGAATTCCTGTTTTATGCAACACCATACTAGAGTCAGAAGAAGAAAGGGTAATATAAATGTTCTAAGAAAATGACAACATATGCAATTTCAAATCAGAAAAGATGGTACTGGATCCATCTGAATTTCAATCTCACTTTGGTAACCTTGACATCTATGTTGTGACAAGAAAGAGGCAACATAAGGTTCCCCTTCAAAGCTACACCAAACGTCCAGTAAAAAGCACTTCAAAAGGACAAACTTCACCTCCTTCATACGCCCTGCCATTAGTCAAGGCTAGAACAGATTATTCTTTACAAAATTCTATTTTTAGTATCTATGGCACATTCACCGGGATGATTTAACACATGTCTGCACAATTGCCTCTCCAACAAGTTATTTTATTCCCGGACATTGTTCCGATACAAGTCTCGGGTCCAGAAGATAAAAATGACTGTCCATTACAGACGATTCTATCCAAAATCCTATAGCTTTCTTCATCATTCCATTCCACTTTTCACATCTTCATCTACTTTAACTCTAAGAAACCACATCATCATAGATGCCCCCTTAAGTAATTATCAACACCGTAATTAGGATTTTAAAAATTACTATAAACATCAAAACCGACAACATGCATACGTTTCCTTTCACATCACTAAAAGGTTTTTAAAAATACAAAAATAAAAATCTAATAAGAAAACAACAAACCTCATTACTCCAAAGTTACCTTAATCATCAAAATTTTCAAAATACCCAACGCGAGTACAACAAACCAAATCCACCAAAATTAACTAAATTCTAAAAACTTCCAAAATCAGCGGATATGAGTCCAACAACAAACCAAATCAACCGAAGAAAATAATTCCTCAAAAAAAATCACGCAATGACTCCTTTTTTTCTTCAAAGGTTTTGAATTGCAATTCAAGTAAACGTTTTTTTCCTTTCGGGATTTCCGCGGCTATAATCTTCCGAAATTTCCTACAATACCAATATCAATAATCGCCAAAACAATATAAAAAACGCAACAAGGACCTACAAATCAAAACCGTGACGATCCAATTGCATCTCCAGCAATAAAAAGTAACTAGAAACCTTGACTTCATTTTTTTTTTTCGTTTAAACTATAAAGAAGGTTCACCTGATTGAGAAGTTGATGAGGTTGAAGGAGAGGGTCGGTGAGGGACCTGGCCCTCGAACTCGAACTCCTCGGCAAGGTGTTGCTGCTCCCACTGCTCTTCTTGGAGACCCCATTCGGGTACCTGAGCGAAGTGGAGCGATCGAAGTTCTGCTGCTGCTGCTGATGCTGCTTGAAGAGAATCGCGGCGGCGATGGCCTGCTCGCGAATCGAAGCGTCGTCGAGCTTCCTCTCTCTGCGGGAAGCGGAGCGCTTTTTCGAGGAGGTGGAGTGCGGCGGCGCGGGCTTCGCCTTCAAGCGAGCGCAAATGTTACCCATTGCAACTATCGAAATTGAATTGAATCAATTCAACGGTGATCGTGATGGTGACGGCGGTGCATGCAAGAGAAGAGAAGATAAAAGTGTGCAATAAAAGAGCGAAAGAAAGAAAAAGAAAAAAACAGAGAGAGAGGGAAAAAGTGAAGCGAAGCGTGGCGTGGTGATGTGGGGTTTGGGAAGTTTCAGTCAGGTGTGGAGTTGGCAGCAACAGGGAAAAGGAGACTTTGTTTGTTTACAGGAAATAACGTTTCTTTGTTTGACAACGTACGCCTCCAAATACGTTTCTTCCAAATTCAACACTAAATATATTAACAAATTAATAATAATAATTATGATTCCCGAATTGATAGTTCCAAATTCCAAATTTCCTTTTCCCATCGGAAACTTGTCTAATATAACGTATTCTCCTTCACCTAACTTCTTCACTTTTTCAAAAGTTAAAACAACGTTCTCTCACGGTAAAAGAAAAACCAATTTTACTTTCCAGAGATTTTTTTTCCAGAATTGTCCACACGTAATCTTGACTCGATAAAGCTGTTTGGATGTTTTTGACGAAAGTTAGTGACCAAAATATTTAAAAAATAATCATTAACAAGGATTTTTCATATCAACAATAGGATTTGATCCTATACTGCTATCGATGTGTCCTGCCGGTGAAAAAATAACATAAAACTTATACAAATATTTTAATTTAACATAGTTTGACGTCAATTAATCAATTTAAAATATATAAATAAATACAAATCTTATTATTATCGGTAATAAAATGGCTTCTTTATTAGGGTTGAATGATTTGGTTCTTTATTGCATTGCTGAATGCAGATTCCTGTAGACATGTCCTTGCACACTTTACAAAATCTCTGATCCCGAAGTTACTCGAATTACTTTTGTTGAAAACCACGACCATGTGGATTAATTTTAAATTTTACATCTTCCATGTTACACTAATGTAATTAACATTCCATAGTATGAGCAATGGTTCAAGAATTTGAAACAAGTTTTATTCGGAAGTAACATTAATATTAATACTGTGTGTGACATTCAAGTGCTCGTAATTAAATGTCTAATAGAAATACAAAATTGATTTGTATCCCTTACTTAAACATTCACTTATTGCTTGAGTGACTATTTTTTCATTCATATCACTTAAACATCAGTTTAATATTTAAGCAATCATTTATTACTTGTTTGCATAACCAACAAGTTTTACTAACCTCGTGCATCACCTGTTACAGTTTAAATTTATTCGTTTATTCGTTAAGAGTCGTTATTAAAATTTATGACATCAGATTTTATTTTTGCTATTATACATTTTTTATATAAAAATCATTTCTTTTGTTGCCTAAATAAAACCATGAGGTATCATTATAAATTTTTACATTTCATTTATTTGACATATTAAAAAACCATAATATATTCAAAAATTATCACTCATCAAGAAATCATTTGTTCATTCAAAAAATCAAGACACTTAAAAAATTATCACTCTCCAACCAAAGTCTTTGATACCCCACATTCAAAGCATGCTAATGCATAAATAACTCTCACAAATTTGACATAAAGAGAAGTTTGTACTCCAAAAAAAGTTAAAAAATTATTCACGTATTCACCTTGACTTTCTCTAAAATTATTAATATATGAAGTCAAATCAAGACAACATCTAGTTGTACCATTCCTATTCACCTTAAGCCTATTGACAAATGGAACATACTTCCATAAATGAGACCACTATATCGTCCCTAGTTTGAATATTGAAAAATTTTAGCATAAAAAAATCAAAGACAATAATACTCACATACTTCTTAGATTTATTTTTAGTCATACACACTAACTCCCTAATTTGAAAAATAGCAAAAGAAATAACTATTGGATCCTGAAATCTATTATAATTTCTCATCCTTCAAATCATCTAAATAACTGCAATAATGACAACCATTTTAGGCAAAGGACTACAAGGAGATTTCATAAACTGAACAACCAAATACAAAGAAAAAAAGTATAAATACTAAAAAGTTTCCTTCAACCATACCCACAACCCCATAGCAAGAGGACAATGAAAGAACAAATGAGAGAAAAATTCAACATTTATATCACATAAATAACAAATATAGCATAAAATCATTCCTTTTTTGTAATCTTCAAATCAATAGGTAAACGATCATACAAATAAGAAACAACAAAAGACTACATAAAAGTAATAGAAAGCATCATGAGTAGTATGAGCAACATATAAATTAGTATAAAAAGACAAAATGATAGAATCTTTAATCATATTTGGATCATAAATAACTTGATCATCATGACACAACTTAAAAATACCTCATGCATTATGCCTCTTGCGAACCACAACATGAAAAAATCCAATATTTTTGTCCCGTCTTTAAACAAATTCATTTTAGCAAGGTTATTTTCTTCCAATAAGAGTCTAACAATCGAGAGCAAAATTTAAATAATCGTTTATCTTAGTCTTGTGAATTAGCAAAGCATCCAAATTAGATGAAGAAGCATTCAAAATTTGTTGTTGAATATTAGAAAGAAGGCCTTGATTATCCATTACCAACTTTTGTGTGTTTCCAAAAACATTTTTATTTCACTCTTTCAAATCAACTTTAAGACATCGCAATTTCCTTTACAAAATCAACATATGACAATTAGAAGTAGAAGCATTCCAAGAGTTATTGATGAGGGAATGACAATCCATACGAGTCTTCCACATCTATAGAAACTAAAAAGATTGATGGTTTAGAAACCTCAACTGAATGAAAAAGAAAAGGAAGCAGTGGATGACGATCCAAGCAGTTTTGGGGTGAAACATTAACATGACACAAACCAATTCTTAAGACAAGAAAAATTACAAAAATGCTCTATCAAGTCTTTTATCAATAAGATGCATACCTACTTGAAAGTTTGACCAAGTGTAGTAAATTCTAGAATATATAGTTGCAACAAGCTTGTTAGAATTGATCCAATCTGAAAACTCAACACAAGAAATTAAACTAGGGGCAATACCACCATTCACATCCTGAACACAAAGAACAACATTAAATCTTTGAGGATACACCAAGAATCATGAATATTAACAAGAGAAAACCATAAATAGTGATTAGTAGTGTAAGTAGTTGCACAATAAACCCCAACAACATGTAATAACACCTTTGACCATAATAACAAATGAAATAAATTGACCCGTAATATCACACGTGAAGTCACTTCTATCAAAGAACCATAATCTAGCAACTTCGATAAAAGAATCAGAAACAACCAACAACTTAAAGTTCAAACTATAATATAAATAGCATGATAATTAAGAACTAAAAGAAGTCATTGGTTCAGCTAAGGAAAGAAAACTTGGTTAGTGCTTAGCAATCAAATTCCATGACATATTAAGAGTTTTATCATTAGCCAACCTCTAAAATTTCAAAACGAGCCTATGGAACTCATGATTAATTATTAGAATTTGGAGGATTTAACATTAGATTTCTTTAGAGGTCTTTCATTTTCTGATTGCCTAATAGTTTAAATTGGTACATCATCTTTTTCAATAATAGAATCTTTCTTTTGTCCATCATATTAGCTCAATTAAAAGTTAATTTCAATTCTTCTACCGGACGACTTTCCTCAAACTAATAGCATTTCATTATATTTCTCATGAATAAAATAAGTTTAATTTAAAATATTGTTTATTCTCTTATTTAAGTATAGTTTTAAATGAGCTTACGTATGAGAATGATTTACTATTAAACTATGTATGAAAATGATCTATTATTAAAGCAATTGATGTATATGGTAAAAATGATTTTACAATAGTTGAAAATAGAATGGTTAACACTCGATCAAATTGTTGTTTTTCTATATTTTAAGAAATAATTTTAATTAATTATAAAAGTTTTTCACTGAAGTAAACGATTTATATTATACATTTTTATAAACATGTTTTAACATCTAGAAATACTAAATAATTACAAAGTAATAAAATATAAATGCATGGGGATGAAATATATTTTGTAAAAGAACCCATGCCAATTATATTTTCTCTATATTAGCTTAAACGTTTATAATTGAATTTATAAATGTAATTGAAACTCACATTTATACATAAATTACTAAATTTGAGGGAATTGTCTCTTGATTTTCTTTTCTTTCTTTTTTTCTCTATTATATTGTTTCTTTTATTTCCTCTAAATTTTTCTAATTTAGTTTATTTTTTCATCCATATGGAGAATTAAATCCTGAGAATCAAACAAATTGAATTGATTTCTATGATGATAATTTATTGTTCCTATAGTTTGTTCTTTTCTTTTCAAATATCAGTTTTGTTCTTTGCGATTACAAATTAAATTTTTAATGTTAAACTCAAATTGAAAATATATTCAATTTTAATTTTATTACTAAATACATATTTGATTAAAAGTTTATATGTCTTATTTAAAAGCATCAACTTAAATTATACTTTATATTTACAAAATTTAATGAAACTTATTATAATATTTCATGAGTGAAAATCGAAGAATTGGCATGATTGGTTTAAAACAAGCCTACATATTTTTTACAAAAAAAAAAGTCTTTTATTCATGTTTTAGAAGCTTAACAATTGAATTTTTCATTTTGGGATTTTGTTGGAAATTAATTTCTTTTTCAGTTCTTAGACTCTTTCGAAATAATAAAATATTTGTTAATTAGCAAAAAGTATTTAACATCTGAATTAAACATTTTAAAATATATTTTAATTTTAGTTAATATCCCTCCCAACCATGTAAATTAAGCAAATAATTTAATTAAATATTTGTTTAAATTGTATTGTAATGAAAAATTTTAATAGCTGTTTCGTTCTTCTATAAACAGGTGAATGATAAATTAATATATTTGTATTTCATTATTGGTAATAGAAAAAGATAAAATATTTATATTTGTAATTCCTTAATAAATGTCGATGATTAGTAGGAATACTAGCAATTGGTTTTTAATAGCATGTGTCACACTCACTGTACTTTTTCCACCTACTATAGCTATTTTTTCTTTGATACAATGAAGGGTTGACTATATTGGATATATACCATTTCCTTAGAATAAATAGGGCTAGCAAAATTAGGTGACCTCACAAACAAATTGATCCAAATACATAAATGTTAATGTTATTTTTTTGTTGTTATTACATAAATATTAATGAGAATAGAGTTTCATTTATTAGCCTATAAATTGAGGTAATATTTTATACTATTTGGTCGATGTTTGATTAATGGACGCAAATTTAACTGTGCTCCACACCCATAATAAAAACTGTGGTCCAACCATTTTATTATATATGATCGAATTAAATAAATAAAGTTTATTATTTTTTAAAAAAATAAGTATTTACTTTTCCTTAATTTATATAACCATCTCACATCTTTCCCGAGTTAAATGAATAAGATTAATATTAAGATAATACAAATTATTTAATAAACCCAAAGGCAACATTTTCATAATTAAATATTTTATTGCAACACAACTATTTTCCTGATACAAATTATTTTTTATTTCAGGTTTTCTTAACCAGTACAATAAAAACACTTTAATTATATAATATCCCACGTATTCTATATTTATATGTCATCCAGATATATGAGAATTGTAGAATGAATATAATAAATTATATTTAATCGATGTAAAAAAGTTTTGTATCATTTCTATAGTAATATTACATTCTAAGATCATCTAACATTTCTTTTCTTTTCCAACCCCCACCTCTCTTGACATGCTCAATTAATGCGTTAACAATTTAATATCTTTATCACCATTAATGCTACACTGATTTTGCGTCAGAATTTGTGCCGAGTGTAATGACATATATATAACTTTATTTTATTTTTATGTATACTTAGTCTATATTTTTTCTATTTTTGTATTATATTACATAATTTATAAGAGAAATGATATTATGACACACTTTTACATTCATTTGACACAGAGTATAAGGGTAAAATAGTCTTAAAAGTGTAAAATTTTGTATTTTTTCAAGAAAGAAGAGAGTAAAAAGTAAGTAGGGATAGTGTGAAATGAATGTAAAAAATTTAAGTGTGTCAAAGAATCATTTTTCAATCTATAAATATTTCGTTTTACTTTATACGTACCGAGGGACAATTTTGGTATTTTTTGATAGAAAAAAAAAACTAAATTAAATTGTGTTAGATTTAAATTTGTTTATCAATTAAATTTTGTGAGATCTAAACACATAATATTAGAAATAATAATGAGATTTACTTATTTTAATATTAAAAATTTAAAATATAAATATAATTTTAGATAGAAAGTTTTGTTTTCTAGAACATATTATTTCTCTAAAATTTATTTTTTATAATTTTTATTCTTTTTCTAACTTTTTAAATTGTAGTTCATTTATTTAAGATTAGAAAGTGTTTTAAGTAATAATGAAGCAATATATTCAAGCTTATTCAATTATTTCTTCTAAAAGAGTTAGTTAGTTTATGTATTTTTTTTTCTAGTTTATGTATTTTTTTCGTGCATGTGAGTATTGTTCTGTCACATGTATCATTTGAGTCTTCTACAAGACTTTATTGATCAATAATGCTAACACTATATCTTGAGCGGACCTGGGTTTGAGCATTCCTTATTACGAAACGAGTGCATGTTTTTTGTATTTTCTTATTCCCCTTTGGTTTGCAATAATTTATATGAATTCAATCCATGCTTATTTAGAATTGTTGATACTTCATGAATTGTAAACATGGTTGTGAATATGTAGTATGTTATGAAAGAAATTTCAAGGAGAAGTTTCTTGTGTAGTTTCAAGTTGTGTATGTATTGATGTAAAGTTATTTCATAGTGGAGATCCTGACACTCTAATAACCATCCAATATCAAGTAGAGAAAGATGATGTATGTGGTGAGAGGAACATAGGATCCTAGTTTAGGAACTTTGCCCATAAGATGTTAACAGAATAACTTTGTGTGTAATAGGGTAAAACTAATTGACAATGACTCTGCAGAACAGTAGAAGTTACCACAAATGCACAACCTGTTAGAGTTATACATCAATACATGTATTCAGATTATCAAATTTAGATTTACTTGTGTTCAATTGTTATATTCATAACTAAATTATATGTATGTTTCTGTAGTAAAATTAACTTACCCTTCCATCTTTGTTTGTGTTTTTCTGTTTCTTATTTTCTATGATCATCTTAATGATGTGAGCAAATGATAAAATATCTCTTGAGTAGATGCTAGGTGGTGATAAAGTTGAGAGATAATAAAATTTTAATTCCTTTATATATTTGTTCTTTTGAAAAACTCTAGTTTTGTACTTATAAATGAGTATAATAGAAAAATCTTCGCTATATATATTTTGGTATTATAATTATGTTTGAATAACATTAATAACACTTTATATGTCCTCTTTTAAGTTAACGTTCTCTTTTATATGGGTGATACTTTTATAATATTATTAATATTATTGAAATAGAATGTTATAAATTTTATATATATTTAAACAAAAATTAATTTATTGAATAAATTATAATTATATAGATAACATTGAATAAAAGGTAAATGCTGAGGATATAATTATAACTTCCTTCACCACTAATAATTAAAGATTAAATTATAAATACTTGTAATATTCCCACACATACTCGTTCTATATAACTACATCACTATACAATTAAATAACAATTGAGAGAAAAATCATTACATTAAATAATATAGTTATTATTTTATAAATTAAAAATTATTAGTATTTAAATTAATTTTATCATTAATAAAATTGAATAGTAATTTATAAATTAGAATTTAAATTAATTCCTAGTTGTTAATGTTTTAGCTATTATTAGTTTTTAAAAATTAATAATATAAAATCATAGTAAGAAATTAATTTAGATTTTGATTCACAAATTAATTGTAAATTTTAAATAATAATAAATACTAATAATTTTGTATAATTTTGATTTTTAAATTCAGTATTATTTAATTTTTTTATATTACATATAAACAACGTGAGTATAGGCTTTGAAATTGATATTAAATTACCAAAAGTATTTTAATTTTTATTATCTTAAACATTCTTATTTTTAAGAAATATATTGAAAAGAAAATAATATACCAAAAGTATTTGGAAAACGAATTAATTAAATAACATGTTTCTCATTCTTTGGAAAAAAAAAAAAAAGAAATCTATAGAAACATGTTAAGCAGCATATACTATTTTCTTTGGTTGCAGCAATCCACACAAATAAATTCCATTTCCTCAGATTTCAAATCACTAGGACCACTCTTTTAAATATAGTTTTATGAAGCAGGACCACTGCATCAAACTTTTTTCTTGTAACTTTTCAGCCGAAGAATGCATCAAGAGAGTCATACCATAAAAAGCTTTATATCTCAGAATCCTCTAACAGGTAGAATGAACACTGCATCTTCTTAAGCATGTGAATCTACAATCATGGCGTGCATCAAATGTGCACATGATCCCAGTGAACCTTCTGCAAAGTAACAACCACCAGCTTACAATTCATTGCAACCAATTAACTTCCAGGATCTGGTCAATGAAGACTGCCAGTAACTATTAGATTACAAATATCATCACTTTTTTTCTGGCAAATGCTTTTATAGCATATGATTATAACTTCCAAGATAGAGATATCTGGGTACTGCTACTTGCATTATTCTTGCAATCATTCACATACTTCAGATAATAGATGACAGACCTACAAATAATATATCTTCTTTTTTACAATGGAGATAGACATAACAGGTTAAAATTTTTACTATTTTTATTTTTATTTTACAATTATATTTATCAATTTTATGTAGTTAATGAATCTGGGAAATGGTTGTAACTTTTTTTCACGGACATGTCGGTGGTATATAGAGGAAGTTATTCGGTTGGCATGGTAGTGTGACATTATATTAGATGATGCATGATATGATGATCATAGGTACCGTATCTTTCTTCGTATATTGATTGCAATTTGGAAGTAGTGGGTGGGAAGTGCCCTCCTTTAATAAATTTTCATCCTAATCATTCCAATGGCTAAATCTTCCTCTATCATCACCCTTCTCACCACTTTTTCTTCTTTTATTAAGAACTCCACACCAATTCCCTCCACTTTTTTTTATATATTTCTAAAGAGATTATTGATTCTACATTAATGGAATATAAAATTTGATTTCCGTCCATAAATTGGTACAAATTTTATGTTATAAATTAATTTTTTTAAATTAAATTTAAAGTTTACCTTTAATATCATATTGAAGTTTGTTCTAATAACGTTTATTATCGTATTATCACTTATCAAATTACAAATAAATATATAATTTCACATTTAAATATGATAAAATGTATTGAAAATCTCACATATTATATATATATATATATGTGTGTGCGCGCGCGCGCAAATTATCCTAACGAGTATATATATCATTTCCAAACTTTATATAGTAAAATCAGAAAATAAAACATAAAATAATAATCATAAAAGATGTATTATTTAATATCAACACCAAAAGAAAATACTATAATAATTTATTATTATAAAATTGAGATTAATTTATAATATTATGTCTTTAAATTTTTTTACAATCTTATACTTTTTTTACTACTTTATCTTTGATTAGTATTTGTTTATTTGAATTTTAAATCTTATAAATCTATTTTCTTTCTTTTTTTATGCTTGATTTTCTATTTATTTTTTTGTAGTTTTTTTAATGGGATCACATCTTCATTAGATTTGACATTTTTTAGTATTTCTTTTTCTGTTAACATCTTTTGTTTTGTCAATTGTGAATTCTATAATGGTGAAATTGAAAATTTGAAAATATTTAATGTGGGTTTTCGTTAATTTTCTCTACTTAGATATCAAATTTCTTCAAGAAATATCCATAAAATCACTCTTTTATATTTTTCTTCATTTGTTGAGCTATTTGAAAAGTTCTCAATTATGAATCATATGATTTGTAATAATTGTTTATAATCCAATCTTTTCTGAATTTGTTAGTAATAATGTAGTTTCTCCTTTAATTCATCCTATATAATTACATCTTTTTGAGGATTTTGGAATTTTTATATTTTTCTACTTCTCTCAATTGACTACGTTTTATAATTGTTTTCATTTGATCGTTAGGATTTATTATGTTGATAATTATTTTTCTTGTAATAAGAATAAGATGATTTTTTTTTATATTGTTATATTTATTCTTGATTTCAAGAATACCTTTAATATTGAAGTTGCATGATCTTTTCTCATTAGTCTTTGTTTCTTGTGTTTGTAAAACATGTACAACTTCTATCTAAGTAATTGTAAACAAGTTTTATGTATTTTTCAATGAAACCAGCACCATCATCAAAATTTTCTCAACGAGTTTGAAATTTAAAAACTATTTTTTCAACAAGTTTATTATTAGCAATAAGCCAACAATTTTTTTGATTATTTTTTAATTGTTTCATGTTCTTTTATCCTTCTCAGCTCAAACTTCCTTATCAAGTTTAAAACATTTTTACCTTGAATATTCTTTTTCTTCATATTTTTCTTTCAAATAATCATAAATTTCTTTGAGCGATTTTAAAATAATGATCTTGGTAATGATCACTTGTGAGACACCAAACATGATTTTGCCTTTACCTTCTTTATCTATTTTTCATTTTGCATTTTGATTTGAAGCAGGGTGAGATTTTTAGGCAAATCATGAGTATGGTCTCCTCCAATACTTTCCACAAATCTAATCTATTTAGATAAATTTGCATTTTGAAAAAAATGACTTTTGAAAAATCTTCTACCATTTTGAAAGTCATGTAAGAATAATAACTTTGATACCATTATTGAAATTTTTTTAAGACTTTTGAAAATGAAATATATGTTGTATTGAGGAACTTGTTACTTTATTTTATGCATGTACTCTCTATATAAAATAAAATATAATATAATGTTAAATATTTAAAACATGTTAATCTTGATTTCCTACATAAATTAAATATTTGTATATTTTTATAAAGATGTTTATAAAATTGAAAATTTTTCTAAAAGCTAATTTAAATAAAAAATATTAAATAAATAATCTCAACATGCATGTATATGCTCTCTTATGAGTTGAGATGCACTAGATAAACATTATTAGCACTCAATAAATAAGTAATTAATAAGAAAAATGTCTATGTTAAATTTACTTATTGATAACTACCGTTATCAATTCTAATTATAATATCAATAACTAAATATAAGTATATTATCAGACCATGCGTTAATTTTTATGTGGTTAGGATGATATCGATATATAGCAATACATAATTAAGAGAAAACTTTTTCAAAGTAAATATCTCTTCAACATCATGCTTCTTCTTTTCTTTCAAAAATTTCGGCTTAGTCTAATTCGTAAGGCGAGTCACCTTTTGTAAGACTCTAACTAACTATTGCTTAACAATGACAAGACCTGGTTTTGAATAGTACATAACGGAAACGTAAAATACATATTCTTGACATTATAGTATCTGTATAGTATACGGAAAGTATCAGTAATTATTAATGATTTAATAACCAGTAAAATAGGATCTTATTTTCTATACACATACATAAAATAGATAACTTCAATCGAATTAAGTATAATTATCATTAATTAATAATAGAGTTAGCTTTATTTGATTTAATATTGGATGCACCAACCAATGCACGGAAGGATTTTTATCATCATGTGCTGCGTATCTTTTAACTTTCATTCTTCTTAACTGTCCTCCAGCGTCACGCCGTACTTGAAAATGCCTACTGCCAATAATTAAAACATTATTAATATCCAAATAATTGTAGCTCTATCAAGAAGTTGCCACTGTTGTTAAAGGTTCAACGTCTTCAATTATCACATTGCCTAATCGAAACATAACATATTTACTCAATCATGCATTTAATGATACAATTAATGTCGTTTTACAACAGTGGTCCGTCCTGCAATATATAAAGCTTAGGTTTAATAAGTTTTTTTTTTCTAAATATTTGTGGCATTTATTTAATGTGATTTTTTTTTCAATTTAATGTATTTGTTTTTGTTTAATTGATATTGATAATGATCAAACGATAATTAAATATTTAAGGTGATTTTGTTTTTGGACTTACCCAACATGGTCTCTTTTCCATTTTAGCACGGACCGTTGAACTCGTGTTTGGGCTTGGGCTGGTGAACAAGAGAAACTCGAGGCTATTGCTTCCTACACTCCCATCAAATTTCTCATCCACCTCATCAACAAGTTTTTTGGAAATTTTTTTCCGTAATAGAAGGGAAAGATGCTTTCCGAACAAAAAAAATCCTGAATTATTTATTATGTTCTGGAAAATAATTTTCTGAACTGATAGGGTGTGGAAGAAATCTGATGGGGTGCAGTAAGTAAATTCCGAAACTCAAGCACAGGTTCCTTCTCGCAACCTTTTCTTGTTATACACCAAATCAACATATATGAAAATATGTTTTCATGTATTAAAAAACATAAATAGCAAACAAATTAAACGTACTTGTCCTCAATGGAAAGGTAGGAAGTTAGGTTATGTTTGGATTAAAAATTAGAAATTCCTTTAGCATATTCTAATACGCTAAATGAAGAAAAAAACATATTAATGGAATAAAAATACTTTCAATATTTAGTTTTTTGATATATACATACATATATATATATATATATATATATATATATATAATAAAATCTTTTTAGGTATGATATTTTTGAAAGATATTTTTCTTGAATAATTGAGAATTTAATTTAATGTTTAAAATTGAATTCAATTTAGTGACTACACTAAAAGGTTTGTCAGGCAACTCACCCTTTTTATTTTCATTAATATGCTTTAGCAGTTCATTTGATTTGAAGTGAACGTGGCGTTGATTGTCACCATTGGATCTACTTATACTGTTATTTAAAATCTTAAGAACATCAATTTTCTCGAAGCGCTGCTGTTCCGTTTCATCAAACATTTCATCTGCGTTGCCATTGCATCACTTTGTCCTAAAAGCCAAGGAGCCCAATACTCAATAGATCTCAACTCCATAACAAACCTAAGCCACCCGCTCCACCAAAACAACGAAGGCCAACGGAGGAACAAGGGTGGTGTCCTTGCGCTGCCGCAGAGGACACAGAAACTGCAGGCTCCGTCAACCGTCTCCAACTGCCAGGTTAGTAGAAGAATACAATGAATTCAATTAATCGTTTCTGCAATTTCCACGAGTTTAATTTTGTGTACATGTACATTGTTGTTGTTCTGAGGACTGTTATTTCAGAAATCAAAGAACCTTATCAAAGTACTTTCAGAGGATCTGGTTTTGGATAACTGTCTGAGATTGGTATAGATTGTATGTATATTCTGTTAAAAAAAACCTGTGTATATATATTTTTGTACGGTAATTTGTTCGTATGTAAAATTATTGACAGGTTTAGAAATTTTTTGAATAATTGTTGACGACATATACTCTGTTGGTAATAATCGAATTAGTGATGAATTTTCGCGTGAGGAAATATATTATATACTATTAGGTGAAGATATTTTTATTCTTTATATCCAAATCAAATATAATTAAAAGTTCTATCCACCGAAAACTCCTAATTATATGAATTCCTGAAAGCTCCTAACAATTAAAATTTCTACTAATGAAAATTCCTGACAAAGAAAATTCCTAATATTTAAAATCCCTAATATTAAAGGAATTCAATACTATCATCTAAAATTTCAATACTACCTAAAACCTTAAATGTATCGAGTACTTCTCCTCCTTAAATATGATTAGTGTGACATATCAAATTGACGGTATATTTAATTAAATGTTTTCCCAACCCTACAATACCTCCAACATTCCCTTCTGAGCATAGCATATGCTATATGCATTCATATTGCAAACTCTGGTTAATGTTTGTAACAGGAGTTCAAATTGTAAGTAGCAAAAGCTTTTAAAATAATTATATTATAAAACATATATAGCAAACTTGTTACATATGATACCGTTGTGTCTTGATGTTTATAACTTTCAAGTCTCGAGATATTATAATTTTTTTTTATATTATAAATATCTCATAACATATTGTCATTAAGATAATAACTAATGCAAATTAGTTGTTTCATTGGTAGTATAGAATTAAACTAAATTAAAATTCTTATTGTATTAAATTAAAGTTTTTATTCTATTGAAAATCGTCTCTCTAGTTTGTTTTTAATCCGTTTAGTTACCCATAACTTTTTTTACAAAACTCTATGTTATTAAATTACTTTTGTTTTAACTGGCTCATTTTTCTGTAAATACAATTCTATATATCATTTAAATCCTTTGATGTCTACATTTGCAGAGTTCATTTGGACAAAAGACAGTGGAAGAGTAGAAGGTAATCAACCCTTGGAGGCTAGTATATTAAGATTGCTGTTATCTATACTGCCATTATAGTGTTACTTGCATCATTAATTTACCTGAGTAACTGAAGATATATAGGATGAAATCCCTCAGAAAGGAAAACGAAATAGTAGTTTGTGGCATGCCAAAGGAAGGTATAAAAAGTTCTACGAATACTGAGTCAACTGTATTAGATGAAGCAAACAGTGGCAGACAAGTTTCTCGCCGTGTGAGGAAATTTTCTGTTTCTACCAGAAATAAAAAAAAAAGGCGAAAAGCTTTGCGGATTTCTTTAGTTGGACCGTCAACTGTATCTTTGAAGAAAAAGCTTATTGTTCTTGATCTAAATGGGCTTCTTGTGGACATTGTTTCTCCTCCTCCAAAGGATCGTAAAGCAGATGCAACCGTAGGAAGTAAAGCACGTGAGAAATAGCTATGTTATTCTACCTTTTTATACTAAGAGGGGGTGCCTTATGCTTTCTTTACTAATCCAGTTATGCTTCGTTTTAGTATTCAAGAGGCCCTTTTATCTTGACTTCCTGAACTTCTGCTTTGAGAAGTTTGAAGTGGCTATATGGTCTTCAAGAACCAGGTATTCATCAACCATCTTTTTCTAAAATGTCAGTTAAAAACTTTGGTGTTCACTTTGTCTGCATAATCTTTTCAGTAGCCACTTTTAGTGATGTTTTTATCTGAGCCGTATTAAATTTTCATTTTACTATTTTGTAGGAAAAGGATCGATTATGTCATTAATTATTTGATGGGAAATATGAAACAAAGGTTACTTTTTTGTTGGGTAAGTATTTTGTCCGTCATCTCTGAATTCATTTGGCTACCTCTTGTTCTTGATTTTCAAATAATTTGTCCTGTGGAGACCCTCTTTTAGTAAATTTGGTACAAATTATATGTTTAGATGTTTGAGACCCTCTTTTATCATTCATTTGGTTTTTTTTCTTTCTTGTTTACTTGTTAATATATTCATATATATTTCGATTTGGGCAAGGGAGGCGATATCTTGAAACTCTTTAAAATTTATACATCTATATCACAACCATTTTTATTTAATAATTTAATTTAGATTTTAGTAAAATAACTTAATTTAGTATTTGATTATTATTTAGAATTATTAAATAGTTGTAATAAAAAAAATTGGGGTGTCAAAATAGTATTTTTCTTTAGGGACTATACAAGTTTTCTATCGTGCAATTCTATTCCTCGGTGATCTTGCCACCCCGCTGGAAATTAAAATTAAATATTAATTTTCTCTTCTTCCCCCCTTTAGGGTTTTTGTTTTGAACATGGCACGATGTAGCATTAATTTGCATATGCCAATTTAGAATGTTATTTTATCATGGCACGGTATGTGAATTCGTTTGTTCTTGATTTATTTGTTTTTGATGGAGTTACCTTGAGATAATGGCCTACTCTCTGCATCTCATTAAATGTTATTGACTTTTGTAGGATCTTTCTTATTGTACTAAAACAAGTTTCAAAAGTCTCGAAAACAAGTACAAGCCATTGGTTTTTAAAGATTTGAGGAAAATTTGGGAGAAGTACGATTCCCGTCTTCCATGGAAGAATGGATACTATAATGAATCAAATACATTGTTGTTGGATGATTCTCCATACAAGGCATTACTTAATCCTGTAAATAACTAATTCTTTCTTTCGTTTTTTCAATTTTCATTCAAGAAAATCGAAACCACCTGCATATCTCCCTCCATTATTTTACTAACTTTATCTTGAATGGTGAAATAAATTGTTTTAGCCATGCAACTCCGTGTTTCCGCACACATTCAGCTTTCAGAATCAGAGCGACAATTCACTAGGTATCATACAAACTACAAAATGACCTTCTAATTTATATTTGCTTGTGGCTTGGCTAGATTTTGCTAATGGACTAAGTGGATTTGAGTGATTTTATTTGTTCTGTAGCGCTTCTCTATTCTCCTTTGAACTTAACCTTTATATTCTTCAGCTTTCGGTTAACATTGAGCTTGATCTCATACTTTAGGATCTTTATGACATACATAGATAGAACATAATCAAGTGATTCCTTATACTCCTTTAACTTAAATTAGACTTTTAACGAGCCACAAAATGTAATACAAGTGATATAACTATGCTTTATTAAACATTATATATTATAAAAGTAATTATCTATATGTGATTGGTGAACATCACCAATGTTATAGGTACTGTAAGCAAGTTTTGTCATGAGACAAAGTACTTTTGGTTCATTATAACTTTTCAACCACAAAAAATGCATTAATGGATCATTTGTTTTCTCTTTCAAGCACTATTTTCTAGTGGTAATTAATCACCAATGAATTATGACAGCTGCTGGAGGTGATCTGCGAGAATATCTGGATGGATTGGCAAATGCTGAAAATATACAGAAGTATGTGGAGCAACACCCATTTGGTCAAAGTGCCATCGATGAAAGAAGTCAATCTTGGAACTTTTACAGCAAGGTTCTCGATAGTCTTTCTACCTGTCAACCTGAAAATTGAAAAAAAAAATCCAAATAAATGGATCAGTAGTCTTCTCCTTTAATTTTTCTCATCACAGCAGTTGTTTTCCCATTCTTTAACGTTAGAAGATCTTACAAAACATTTTTTATATCGAAGAACAGCTGTAACAAAGAGGGCTATAGAATTGAAAGGAATGAGTGAGACTTCAAAACCGAAGTAGTTTGTTTACCATTGATTTAATTGTTTTTCAATTCTTACACAGTCGCTATATTTATATAGGAACATCTGTTGTATTCATCAGTACACATATTTGATTTACTCTTTAAAGGGCAACAACCTTGATTATTAGGTAACTGAATCAATTACTGTAGAATTTTTATGATGGAATTATTAACTTTTTTAATGAACCAAAAGAGTCAGAGCAGAAAAATCTAAAATATTTTAATGTTTTCAGTCTTTTAATTGGTTTACTATATCAAATGTCCTTATGCCTGTTCCTAAACTACTTGGAGACTGAGTATAGATGTAGCGTCAGGCCGAAACATGTCTGGCCTTAAAGTTTGTTTGGTCCACTTCACGTGGAATGGGCCAAAAATTTATTGGAAAAGTTGAGCCCATTTAATCATAGGACGAAGGCACGGAATTTCCTATTTAATGTGGATCAGTCTGTGCGAAATGATGGTAATGGCTATTCCCTGGTCAAATGAAAGCAGTGTTAGGAAAGGAGACAAGCTTCAGTGTCATTGTGAGTATGACTAATGAGTCTTAATGCTTCTGTTTCATGATGTTTGGTTTCCCATTAATACTTTGCACGTGAAAATCTTTTCATCTCTGACAAATCTACCTAGCTACCACTACCTAGTAGCTCAAGTTTTTTTATCAAACGGAATAGAATAACTAGTGGCCAAGTTTTGCTATGTCACTCGCACCGTCGCACGTTCTAAGTCGTTTCGGTGCAATTTCGTGAACGAATGAAATTTCGATTTTCAGCTAACTTACAAACTATTGCTGAATGCGTTCAAAATTCGCGATGAATTAATTGGATTCAAAAATTTATGACTGAATCAAATCCATCAACCCCAGTTAAGAAAAATGAAGAATTTTTAGGAGCTTTAATCTAGTAGACCACTCGGTATAATGTGTCAAGTAAACTTCTAAATTTAAAGTTTATTTATTTTTAAAAAGTACTCTGAAAAAAATATAATGCATTGAAAATAAATACCAAATAATTTTATCTTTTACATATTTTTTTCTTATCGTGAGGTTGTCCCTTATGTTTTTCCCTGAGCTTCGTAGAATAATATCTGGTATGAACAAGGTAAACTTTCTGCATTTAGCCTCTCATCAATTTACAAAAGAGAGTTAAAAATCAAATGTCGGTGAAAAAGGTAAAAATAAACGAATGCCATTTTTGATTTATTTTGATAAACTATTTAAAGAGTGATTTTATCATAGTAGTATAATGAGGACAAGGTTTTGTTCCTTGGCCATGATGATGGCAGCTTGAACTTGTAGCAGGAACTGATGAGTTCCTTTGAGCACGCCTTTGTACGGTTTTCCAAATCATTGTCTTTGGCGCATTCCCATCACTCTCACTTTCTTTCTCACTACCGTTTCCCATAACTTTACAATATATGTCACCGAATATACATTATCGTATACTGAGATACTAACTTAAATGTCATTCATAGTCTTATACCGTTTGTGTGTACAATTATTATAGACTTATGATTCAGTTTTCGAAGAATAACGTAACGTGGTCAATATTTAATTAGGTTTGGATTAACCTTAAAATTCATCCAACAACAAAACATATTGAAGGTTATTGTGCATACCTAAAATTAAGCACATTTAATCATTTATCTCTTTTTTTCAATTACCATCTTTTATTTTTGAGATTTCATTTAAATTTCCTATGGGAGCCATTGAGTATCGAAACGACAAGAGCAGAAAACAGAATGGAATCTTAAAAAATGTTGAGTTTGGTGGTTGGGACATGTGAAGAAGAAAGGTTTTGATTGTGATGAACTGTGTAGATTGGCAACACTCTTATTACTAAGCATATATTGTGTCAAACATTTGTTTATATGCAATCAAATATAAATAATAGTTACTCCACGTGACCACCTATTATTGAGATCAACTTTAAGTTGTTCATCTTTTCTTAAGAGAAAGAAGAATTTGTCAGAAAAATGCAAAGTCCACAATCTTCCACGTGTGATTATTTTGCTATTTCTTTTGGCACCTGTCAATGGCGAAGCACATTCATATCTTGTTCATCTTCTACGTCTTGAAAATGTTGAAAAGAAAAGCAATATGATCGAGTCATTGGAATTGACTAAGAAAGGTGTAAGTATGAGTTTCAATTCAATTTGGAATGAGTATGTGCTCCACATGGTAGATTTGAAAGGCTGTCTTTTCATGTGAAGTGATGTAGGAATAGGATAAGGTAGAATCAAGGATTCTTTGCTCTGTCCCTTTTTTAATATCTAAACAACCTTTTTTCTCACTTTTTTATTTCTTAACAACATTCTACATTTGCCTCCCTTTTTCAATATCTTTTATTCTTCCAACTCATCCACTACTTCTTTTCCACTCATGAAAAACATAAAATCAAGTATATTTCAATTTTACTTAATTAGTGTCTTTAACAAAATGAAAACTCAACTTTTCTTACTCAAATGAATTCAATTCATTGATAAAAAAAATACAATAGGGTAGGATTCCTCTCATTCTCATAAGAGATAATGTTTTATTTCGTAAACTTAAACAAGTTTAGTATTAACAAGTTCTTTAAATCTTCATACTAGAAGGAGTCGAAATAAATTTTACAAATTAAAATCAATATAAGTCATTTTATATATAAAAAAAATTATGATATCCCTTTTAAATCAACCTTTAAAAAAATATATTTATGAGTTTTTTTTATGTATTGTCCATTTAACTTTTGTATATTATCCACTTCATTAGTTTCAATCCCAATATGAAACTTCTAGTTTGATATTTAAATTTAATTTTTTTTAAAACTCAATTTTGCATATCAAATGTAATTCTTAAACATGATTGACTCTTTAAGTTTAAAAAGTGTATTTCTTAATATATATATATATATATATATATATATTAAGAAATGGATTTTAAATTAAATTTAGTTTATAAAAGTAATTTATAAAATATATTCTAACTTGATCTTATTTTAGATATGAAAATTTCAATACATTCTTCCATATTAAGATATATACATAATATATTTAAAAAATAATAAATTTTATTATGATAAACTTTAAACTATGATTCTAATACTATATTAAAAAATAAATTTTAAATTTAACTCAATTTTATAAAATTTACTTGTTGTACTCATATATATTTTAACTTGATCAATGTGAAACTTTTTAAACTTTTTATTCAAAGATAATTAGTTATAGAATGTTTATAAACAAACTAGTGGGAATAAATGGAAAGTAATTATTTTGGTGAATTAAAAGGATATTAATGGAAGGAGACATGGATGATGTGGGAGAGAAAAGTTGTGTTTGGAATTAAGATGATGTAGATTGCTTAGTGGGCAATAAAAAGAGAGGTAGCTCGTGATGCTCCACTTTTTGCATGTGGTTGTGCATCCCTTTTCAAAGTAACTCTCCTACTTCTCTTCACCTCCGTTTCTTTAGGTGTATGCACCAATAATCCAATCTTTTTTTTTTTTTTTTTCATTTTTCACTGTCGAACCTATCTAGCTTTTTCAACATATTCTTTCAATATTTTAAAACATATTTTCTTTTTCTCAAAACATGTTACTTTTATTTTATTTTAGTGCTCATAAATAATATTAGTTTTTCTTTTACTCTTTATGAATGTCACTTTTTAGTGCTTATAATAATTATTTTTGATTTACTTCTACAGACGTCTCACCTTAATTTTGTTTTAATTTATGTTAGTGTGATATATTTCCTTGTTCACTTTATCATTTATTAGCACGTGATCACGATAGCATTATTGTCGTTATATTCAACCAAATAACGATAGATTCTAACATAAAATAAAATTAAGAGAAACTAAAAAAAATTATCTTATGAATAGCTAAGTCTTTATTATATTTTTTATTTATGTATTGAGAAGATAAGAAGTGAAATTTCTAACCGAATGTTTTGTAACTCAATTATAACGTCCATTATCATCTTTTTCTTTTATCTCCATTATTATTTTTATAATATTTTAAAGAATATTGAAATCTAATCAAATGTAGTATAAGTATACCTCAAAATATGTTTCAAGTTACAAATATTATGATCCGAAGAAACACATTTTCTTAAAATATATTTTCTGTAAAAGATTGACCTAATTGTCTCTACCCCCATGCATGAAAGAACTGAAATATTGATGTCAGGTGTTTCATTTCATGAGTTGCAAGATTCCATTGTTTTAATGATGATTTTAATAATAAAAAAATTAAAATTTTAAGTAATATATAATTATAATTTTAGTTTTTTAGTATTTTATTTTATAAATTTTATTGTTTTTTATTTTTTTTTTCTTATATTCTATCTAAATATTTGAAAATGTTACCAGTTTTTCATATATTAAGTTGTCTTTTAGTTAAATGTTTATTATTATCCTTTACTGGTCAGTAGTGATATACTTACTAATTTAGGTTATAAAAGTGACATGCTTTTGTAAATTCAATATCTTCAGAGTAAGTTATTACTTCAATAAGTTTGCTTAATTTTAGTTTCCTTCCTTCAAGTTGAATTAAAGGTAAAAGAAAGTTAATATATTTATTTTATTTCAGGTGGGTTGGAATTTTGGTAAAAGTTAAGAATATATAAAAGCCAAACTAGTGAGATAATATCATTGTTACTAAGGTTTTGAAGTAGAAATTGACTAATTTAGGATATTGGTAAAACTTTCAATGAATTAATATCTATTGGTCCGATTTTGAACTTTGAAATACAAGTAATCAATCTAAAATATTAATTTTTATTTTTAATCTACGTAAAAAAAACCTTAAACATCCCGCATACACACACATTTAATTTTAATATGAAAAGGCTAAGAAAATTTCCATTTAAATTTTATTCTTATTGTAATTTATATTTTGTTGTCATTAATCTTTCCAATTCCATTTATTAAAATTACTAAGTGATATATATGTTCACTGTAAGAAAGAACTTACAATATAATTACACTTGAATTTGGATCCCTATATAAATTAGTTATTGTATACATAGTTATTATATACAGATTTTACTAACTAATATAAAAAATTGAGTTATATATAGATTTTTTCAATAATGTCAAAAAAAAGTTTTTATCTAATCTTTTGTATATAAAATTCGTATCTAATTTTGACGTGCTAAAATAGAGTTTTTAGGAAGAATATTATCCGTACATAATGATATAAGATATCTAAGTGAAACAAAATTTACTTAAATTTTAATTTTAAAATAATTAATTATTAAAAATTAAAATTAAAATGTAGTGCGGACACTTCCTCGAAACTTTTCACTCTTCTACATATTTACTCGAAAGGAAAATAAAGAATCTCTAAGAAGAAGAAAGTCTCACAACTCTGGCAGTCTTCTCATACTCATTTCTTCCTTTTTTGTTTCAATTAAAAATGACAATCAAATCTCCCAAATTGATCTAATATAAGGTTTCCTTTCGCAAGACACAAACTTTTTCCTTCCACTCCCACCTCCATAATACAGGATTTCATCTATCTAACCCTTTTTTCTTCTCCTCTCGTGCGCTGCAATAATTTTTAGTTTCCAATTCGCTCATTCACTTTTTATTTTTTCGTGGTCGTGTCTTTTGATGTGTTTTGGTTGGTCGAAGTGAACGTTTTACAATATATTACAAGTTGTTGAAGGTTTGAACGTTTACGTTACCGTTCGTCTTAGTAGTTTGTCAATTTATAATTAAAAGTTACATGTAGAAGATACTCCAATATCAAAGTCAATAAAGATTCAATCATTCAAAAAGTTAATGTGTTATGTAATCACA
Source organism: Vigna reflexopilosa (assembly GCA_027742785.1). Taxonomy (NCBI): domain Eukaryota; kingdom Viridiplantae; phylum Streptophyta; class Magnoliopsida; order Fabales; family Fabaceae; genus Vigna; species Vigna reflexopilosa. The sequence continues at coordinate 3,495,437 of CM050913.1, forward strand.
TGTCTCTTATCTCAAACTTGTTATAGACTTCAAAATGAGTTTTGCATTAGTGATGATTTAATTGTGGTCCAATTAATAATAATTATATTTTTCATAAATTAACCAATGTTATATGTAATCAAATTATAAGATAATTGTTCGATTTGTGGATCACAATAATTCGGACTCAATAATAATGCGTGGTTGTACTTATGACATGTCTAACCGTATGGATCGTCGGAACGATCTATATGATCATACAATATACTATTATTTTTCTTTTCTTAAAAAAATATAACAACAATTCTACTCATTAAATCATTAAATGATGTTACATAATCAAATTTTTTCTATTTGGTCTCCTTGAACTTGTTGGTATCTAAATATCATGATTGTAAATTAATTCTAGGTTTAAATCCTTGGATGGTCTTCATATTTATGTGGGAATCTCAGTTGGGTCTTAATATTTGAAATTGTCTCAACTGGGTCATAATATTTGTAAAATTGAACAAATTCTACCTTATCCTTAAGTTGTCCTAAACGGCGTTACAGTCTGCTGATGTGGTGATACTGATATGTGTGATCTTATTACGTGGAAATAAATTTTAAACAATGACGTGGAATTTGATAACTTTTACTGCCACCTCATCATCCTCTCCACAAAAAACCTAATTTCATAACCTTTGTCGACATGCCGCAACTGCCGCAACTTTGTCGTCGTGCCACACATGTGCCACCACCATGATGCCGCAAGGCTATCGCGTAACCCTAATTTGTTCTCCTCCATCAACGCATCATCTTCTTCAAAGTACATACAACGCCTACCTTGCCTCAGACAACAGCCGTCATCAACAACGCAAGACTTCACTCCACCACCCAATTTTCTCCATCGCATTAGACCATCATCGGAACGCCAACGACGCCTCCATGGCCGTTGCGATTCGCAAATCTCCACGAACACATCCATAATCTCTGCGAGCCAAATCGCAAGCCTCTTCCATGACATTCTCCATAATCGTGCGGCCCACGCTCACGACAAGTCACCATTTTCGCAACTAGAAGCCACTAGAAACCAACCCATAATCGTGCTCTCCCCACCATCAACACAGACCTACAATCAGAAAAATCCCAATCGTAAATCGTCGCGACCATGCACTGCTATCATTGTGTTCGTCTCCTTCATCTCCACTATCGCACATACCTACACAACAAAACCCAATATCATTTTCCCCAATTCTCTTGCGAACCCTGCACAGTCATCTCATCACCACCGCAGCACCGTGACCACCAAGCCTCCACCTTCGTATCCCTGTAGAAAACTCCCTGCAAAGTCTATTCATCAAGCATTCCTAATTTACACCGAGTTTGATTCACCTGTATCATCTATGAAATTGCAAAAAGAAAAGCACAACCATGAATCTCCATGGCGCGACAGGGGAGAAGAGACGAAACCCTATTCTCGCATGCGTGACGGTGGAACAGTAGAAGCCCCTTTCCCCCAATCTGAAGCACTAATTTTGGGTAGGAAAGGGGCTGACACATGTGATAGTTTTTTAATATAAATAAAAAATTCACCTAATTAAATAATGCACATTAGCATAAATACGTCATCACAACTTAACGAATAGAGTAAAATTTATTTAATTTTACAAATATTATGACCCAATTGAGACAATTTTAAATATGAGGATCCAACTGAGATTCCCACGTAAATGTAAACACCATCCAAAGATTTAAACTTTAATTCTATTAGTTTCAGAGAATGACTCTCATTTATTGTTTTCACATACACTCTGCATATCTCTCTGATTTAAGCTAGAAGCTACTCGTTGATTATGTAGCTGCAAAATCATGATGATAACTAAGCAAATTACTTTTCTGAAGCACTCAAAAAGGAAAACTACATTTCCCTCTCATTTAATTTACCATGCTAAAAAAAAGCTAGATACTATAAAATGAATGTGGTAGCATTTATAATATACAGGACAATACCATTCATGGACTTGTAACATATGATTCTTTTACGAAGAGCACTCAGGTGCACAGAACTTAGCATCTATGCAGTAGTTGCCCTCTTGGTCAAAAACCTATAGCATATAGCTCACTGGTTAATTTGGTGAATATGCAACTAGTAATGATCTAAAATGATCAATATGCAGCCTCATTATGACCATTTTGTTAGCCAAAATTTACCATTACATACGTAAGACGAATATTCAGGTAGCCCTTTTAGCTCAGCGACAAAATTTAAAGACCTCAGATAAACTTTACCTCTAATAGAAAAAGCACCATTGTGATGCTTGAGCAATTGTCTCTCTAGCTTTAATGTGATGATAATGTCTATACTATGCAGAATTTGGGAAAGCTATAAGCTTTCCAAATACAATATGCCTTGTATAAGCATATGGGGAGCTCACAGATTGATGTGTATTTTGATTCACCGTACATAATCTAAGTGAGGTTTAAATATCAATTAATATATTTAACCTTTTAGATAGATGTTTATATATATGATTTAAATTGAAATACAAGTTTGATTCTAGATTTGGAATTTGTTGAGTTGAATTAATTTTAAGTAATTTTTGTTAAGTTAATTATGTTTCTTTTATAAAATGTTACTATTTGGTTGTAAAATTTCCATACAAAGACTTGGTTTTAAAAAAAATACATTCAAACACAAATCAAATCTCTTCGAATCCATTTTAACTAAAACAAGTTTTACTTGAAATACACCTAATTTTACCACTTTAGAAACAATTAACAGAAAATACATGTAGACCTATACAAGTATTTTATAAATTCAAATCATAAATAAGTTTCTTAGTATTTTTGTAAGTTGTAGTAATTTTTATGATTATATTTTTGACTTAACTTTTGTGTGTAATTCACTTAACTAACTAAATTGTTTACTAAAAATCTCCCAATCAGTACTTAATGTTTTATAAGACCACAATTTCTACTATTAGCCACAAACAAGTGCTTAATATGATAATTAATCTTTTGTATTTGTATTCCCGTACGTATGATTCGAAATCTAATTAATAAAGACCTGAGATCGTGGATGTTTAAAGTTAGCCTTGCTGATTTGTACAATCATTCCAATTATTGTCCTTGGTTAAGTTAATAATAGAGTTTAAGTTGTATATATTCTAGTTGTAAAAGCTTTTATGTTATCTACAATTAAAAATAACCTAATTTTTAAAATAAACATAAAAAATCAATAATACAATTCATGATAAAAACTAATACATTCTATTTGAATTCTTAACTATTTCAAAGGAATAAGACATTGATGTGGTGGTCTAAGAACTTGTGCATTATATATTTGTAATCAGCATATCAGAAGCATCGATTGTACAACTGTGTTGTGAAGCATAGGACGTATCTTACATTATTAAAAAGCATATCGCACATGTAAACCATATAGTATTTTCTTGGATGCATGTGAAAGAACACTATATATATATATGCTCTAACTGCAGGTTGTTACGTAATCTCTTACATTATAGATATTCAAATCTAGTATATTTATATATATATATAAAATCTGTCTATCGTTTATAAAGATCAATTTGTATTTTCTTCAATATATAGTAGTCTATATATATTAGGAGCTAATATGGTTGATATATATATTTATTTTAGGTTAGGTATATATATATATATATATATATATATATATATATATATATGAGCCACTTAATGCCAATTTTATTTTCAGTAGGGTGAAGAAAAGACGTAACATATTAGATGCTATCGAGTTTAGAAAGTGATGGGTAGGATTTCCCACATTTAGATCGTCATGGATAATCACACGTTAGCATTTCCATGATGGTGCTTGAATCCATGTTAGAAAAGGGATGGATTCTTTAAGCGTTGGACCTATTACTTTTTTCTGGTTTTACTAGTTTGCACAGGGAAGAAAATTTTACTGATTTCAGAAAACAAACGAATGAAACCTACAGAAGGAAAAGGTCTCAGTAACCTGTTTCAACTCTTTACGAATACTTTTCTTTAGTTCTAAAATGTACATAGATAACTGATGAAATCTGTCATTCATTAGAGAGATGAGTTCTTTCAACAATAGAACTATTCACATTTCACTGAATAAACTTTACATAAGTCCTTGAAAATGTAATTTGTCAATTTATTATACAAAGTTAAAAAATGTGTGTCTTTGAATATTAAGCAAGGAACTAAAATATATAATAACAAATAATTAGTTTAACTTAGAGAATTAAATGAAATAACTAAAGTTTTTAAGAATGTGTTTATGATGATGATGATGGTCTCCTCGATGAAAATGGCTGGAAAGAAAACATTTTAGTCTTTTCTAGTGGTTTGAGAAAGGGAGGAATTAATGAAACCTACATAGAAAGATCCCAATCAGCTGTTTGAACTATTTCTTTGCAAGTACTCTTCTTTAATCTAATAGGTGCAGCTTGACCAATAGCTTTTTATTTGATGAAAGAAAAAAATGCACACAGCTGAGTGAAGTCTAACTCATGCAGTACCAATGACAGCGATGATGCACTAACAACGTGGTCCTATATAAGCAATGTGGCAGCAGCAACACACCGAAACTTTGCGGCGGAAACACTACACAGTGTCCAAAAGGACTCCCTCAAAATCTTATCCTAATCTCATATTCATGGTTCTGGAAACGCTAATGGTCCAAACACATTCCTAGACTTTGTAACTGTCAAGGTTTTCATAATAATGTTTGTGACACATTGTAGCAGGACCACATTTGTGCTGAAATGTATCAACTAAAAAGCACCTAACCCACCTCACTGCACTGGGAGTGGCCACTCTTGTTACTTTCTAGGTTAGCAAATGCAACGGGCGGAATAGAAACAATAACAATAGCTTTCTTGAATTCCCATTTTCACCAAGATGCGTATGTGTAATGTGTTAGGTTAAACATGTGACAACCCCTTCAGAGAATTGAATGCAGAGATATTCATTTATGTCACTGTGTGTGGCTTGCAAGTGCAACGCAATTCCCCAGCAGTAAGGTAAATGTGTATGTGTGACATTGATGTAATAAATGTAGTTGGGTAGGCAAAACAAAAGTTTAATTAAGGGTGTTTTGCACTTTGGATGGCAAAGTGAATGACTGTGAAATGAGATCCATTTTGAGGGCAGGTCCCAAGTATGATGAAAAAGGTGAGAAGAGATGAAGGGCAATTTGGTGAAAAGTGGGATCTGTGTGTATGAGAATGGTTGAACAAGGGGTTTATATCCTGCAGGCTTTCACTGAATATCTGTATTCACTTTTGTTGTTTAAATTTGCTTTTTTGTTTTGGTACAAAATCCACTTCCTTACTTGTACATGTTATTTTTTCTTTGAGTCTGACAAACTCCACATGGTCATGGAGAGAGGTTGAAGGCACAGTCCCACCCACGTTGTTTTGTCCACATGGAAGTGCTACGAAATGACCAAAGACCAGACCTGATTAACCTGTCCCACACATTCACACACGCCTATCCCACTTACCCTTCCTCTTTCTTTAATAATTATACATTTTACTTTTCCTTCTTACAAATCACTCACTTCATTATCTATTCAACTATGCAAAATGCTCTTCCAATCTACTCATTATACCATTGATTTTCTGTATTAAATTCCATCTTTTTTATGCAGACATTAGTCATACTTTTCATAAACCAGTTAAGAAAATTCAACTATAAATCACGTAAAACTATACAATATCATAGACGTGTTAATAGTGGCTTATTATACACTTATTTCCTTCAAAAATAACTCAGAAAATTGAGTATTTTTGTTTAAGTATGAAAGACTTTCTCCCTCTTTAAGGCACTCAGATTTTGATACCCCAAATTCCACCCATTTCCCCTCTCTCTTACGTAATGTAATTAAAAGGTTGTCTCTACTTCTTATATTATACTATATTCTAAGCAACCTGTTTTTCAACATTTGCCTCACATATATAATAATTACAACGCCTCTCTCACCCAACACAATACACTCTGGCTTCTGCACCTGCTGAGATAACAAAAAACAAAAGCAATCCTTTTATTCTGTGGGAAAACCCAGAGAAAATTAACAAAACATCTCTCTTCTTGGGTGCCTCAATTTTCTTCACTTTCTGCATTGTTATTCACTAGAAGGTGGATGTTAGCGGTAGCACTTTGTGATTCCTTTGTTTCCACTTCTCTTTTGTTCCATCTGTTTCTGCAGTAGATAATATTCTCTTCGCTGCATCTCATTCTTCTCCCTTTGCTTCTGTCCACTCTTTTGTACACATGCACACACATGTAACACACAAAAACAACTCTTCATGAAATTTGCATGTCCAGGTCTTCATATTTCAGCACACAGTATGCAAATTCTTGTCACTATCTTGTTTTGAAACTTTAAACTCTTATGGCTCAGGTTCTGTGCTGAGTCATCTTGACAATTCAAATCCTTTTGTCTCCACTGAATCCTATAGAAATACAAGATCTCTCTCTTCTTAGGGACATGATTGTTGCTGCTGTTACTGCTGCGACTTAACATAATATAACCTTGCGGAGTCTGCAAAGTTGAAGGTTGTGAAAGCAAAAATGTCTGGGAAGTCTTTGAAATCCTTGAAGGATGAAAACCCAGATTTGCAGAAGCAAATTGGGTGCATCACTGGATTTTTTCAGCTCTTTGATCGCCACCGTTTCCTCACGGGCCAACGCTCCGGCACCTGCATTCAGCACAGACCAACTTCAGGTATTCTGTGATATACTTGTTTCTGTTCAGAGTTTTGAAAGTGATATAATGATGTTTGCAAGGTTTTAAATCCATAACGAGGCTTTCTCCACGTTTCTTCATATCATGAAAAACTGCAAAAACACAATTGATGCAACTACCGTTATAAACTTAAAAACTGAAAAACTCTTGATGTTGCAGTCAGATTTATCAACTTGGGTGTTTGTACTTTTTAGATTTTGATACCTTTTTGATAGATGTTGGGGTGAGAGAAAATTTGATTGACATGCATACTAAAATTAAGGCAAATGGTTAAGCAAACAAATTAGCATTTTTAATAACGTGGAAAGTGTTAGGTATACGTACAAAACTTCTCTGCTATCTCGTATATCGAGATAGAGAAATGCTGCAAGTTTGTTGCTTCAATTGCTTCTAGTTTTGTACTGAGTATATGTTGAATTTTTTGTATGCATTACCAATATATTTTTTTTATTAGAATTCGCTTTCTCCTACATTAATTTTTAGAAACGATTAACGTATTTCAATCTGTCAGGAACTTGTCCTCGCACAGAGTTCTTTTTTAATTTAATTTCTTCATTTTTATTTTAGCTTTTGAGGGGTAGTTAAAGTTTGTTTTTTTAGTGGTTTCAACTTAAATCATGGTTGTTTTTCCATCCTGTTTCCTAGTCTTTGAATTTTTTGTTTGGTTGCTGATCTAAGAAAATCACATTTTGGTGAAACTTCTTATATTTCATCTTCCAATGAATATATAAATTTAGTGGACAACTTCAGGTTTGATAATGCAAGTGACTGTAATTAAATTTTGGAGCTTTTTTTCTTATGCTTTTCAAAAATATGTTCTTTTTTTTACATATTTTTGAATTTGGCTGATAAAATTCTGTAGGGAGTTTCCTCTGTAGTTTCTGCAAGTTACATAATCCATCCAATATAAGAATCTGAGTACTTTTCCTCTTTTGAAGTCTAAGATGGAAGATGCTCAATATACGAAAGTTGAAAATTTATATGAAAAATTTCTAATGTATAGAAAAAAAACTTTTTAAAGCGATGCATTGCAGAATATATGGAATTGTTTCCATTTCCTCATTCAATGCAACATGGGTGCTTGAAGTTGCTTCAAAATCTCATCCCAAGCAGAACGTCATTCTGCCGAAAGCCAAAAATGAATCATTCTGTATTTTGATTTTCGATGCATACTTGAAAACTTTGTGTCCAACATCGTTGTTTCTCACACAACTTCCAGATTTCTGCTGAACTCAAATCCTAATAAGTTATATCATTGATCTGTGACTTGTGGAGCTTCAGCATGTTTGAAAAAGGATTTAGGAAAACTTAACCTTTGACAAAATATTCCATTGTTCTTCCTTCTAACTTCTAAGTAAAACTTCCTTCACTCCTCAGGTGCAAGCAGTTACGAAATTAAAGAGCTCAACGGTACAACGCTGAAAACTAAGGTAAGATAGCAGTAGTGTGACTCTTGTGCAGAATTTCAGAGAAAATCTGTTAAATATTTGTATCGGTGCAGGCAAAGAATCTGAAGGATGCTAGAGAAAAGCAACAATTCTCCACAGAATCATCCATAAATTCTTTATCTTCATCCTCTTGTTCATCTAGCATGTCATCCCTTGAGTTTAACAGAACCATTCAGATGCAATCATCATCAAGAAATCAGACAAGAATTCCTGAAAATACAAATTCAAAGGTAGCAAAGAAGCAACTTGATACCTCGCGCCATCAATCCCTCCATTTCAATCATATTGTCAAAGACTCGATGCATAAAGAAGCTCAAGGATTGTCTGTGAGAACTGTGGCTGAAGAGGAAAAGAAGGGTCACACTAATACCTTGAAACACATAGACTCTCCCCGGCCTCTGCGGTCACAAAAATCTGTCAATGCAGGAGTTACAGTTGCCGGCGAACCATTCCATACTCTTGCCAAGTCCAAGAAAACACCTTGGGACTCACCACGGCTCTCTTATGATGAAACATTCAAATCTGCCACAAAGCATAAGGAATTCCCAAGGCTTTCCTTGGACAGCAGAGAAGGGTCCAATGAAGGAAACAAGTCTCGCAACCTGTTGAAGGGTCAGCAGAAGGGTTATGCAAAGAGCTCTAGCACAATGATTAACCAACTGCAAGAACCAGAAACTTCCAAAAGATCTTCCAGTGTTGTAGCAAAGTTGATGGGACTTGAAGCCCTACCGGAGCGTACACAAACTTGTGGGAGTCCGATTGGAACTTCTAGTTGCTCTAGCACAAGTGATGAAGATAAGCACCACCAAAAATTCACCTTGCCTCGGTTTAGAAAGGCTGATTCAATCACAAATGAAAAGCCTTATTCACGATTTGCACTAGAATCAAATCCTTGGAGGCAACCTGATGCAATCCAATGTTCTCAATTACAAGCTTCCAAAGATTGTGAATCTGATGTAAAAGCCTCAAAGACCTCTCTCACGGTATATGGGGAAATTGAGAAAAGGGTGGCAGAACTTGAGTTCAAAAAGTCTGGAAAGGATCTCAGAGCCCTTAAACACATTCTTGAAGCAATGCAGAGACGTAAAGATTCGTTAGACATTGCTAGAGACCAGGCTTCAAATTCTCCATCTGACAATAAGAACAGTACTAATTCCAATGAAAACTCGAACATACAAAGCCCACGAGTACGACAGAAAGACCTGGCATCTGTCACGGTTGAGATGTCAAATTCTAACCGGGGTAGTAAATTGCCAATTGTCATCATGAAACCTGCGAAAGTTACTAGAAAAGTCAATAGTCCTTCTCCTACAGAATTATCAGTTCATGGAAAATCTGGTGTCAGCAAATGTTCCCTTAGTAATCCAAGAAATGGAAGATTAATTGACAAAAGTAGTGCTAAAGGAATAAGTTCAACAAAAAATATCAAGGGTACTTTTGGCCAACAGGTTCGTCCATCATATAAAAACTTGAGAACTTCAAAATTGATGCAATCCTTGGAAGTTTCTCAAGACAAAAATGAAGAATGCACCACCAATTCTGGTTATATAACTGTGACTGGGAGCCCCAGATTACAAAAGAAGTTTGGTCTGGAGAGGTGTTCACGACCAACCAGTTCATCGTCGGATTCCTGCATTAACACAAGAGAGCACAATAGGCAACCTGTGGAATTGTCTTCTCCAAGTACAACACCAACACATAAGTTCTCCAGTTTACAGCAAATAAATGAACGTTTCAGTGAGATCAGTAGTAACTGGAGGAATTTTAAGCACCATGTTAATGTCATTTCGGACTTAGACGACAAAAGAAACTCGATCGGTCATAGTGAGATTGAAGTCATTCGAATTGATCAAACTGGAAAGATCATCAGTTCCTCCATCCAGCTGAGTTCTATGCATCAATATGTAAGTATTTCTTCCTTGCAGAGTAACATTTTGCAACTGAATCAATTGGTTAAGCATTTTTTTGTTGAACAGAATGAATTTAACATTCTTTTGTTGATCAGAATGCATTTGAAGAGTTGACGAAGGCTGAGACAATGGTTACTGTGGAACAACCAAGTCCTGTGTCTGTTCTTGATGCTGCATTCTATAGAGATGACCCACCATCTCCAGTGAAAAAGAAACCAGACATCTCAAAATATTTAGGTAAGCAACAAAGATTGAATCAAGGATAATCTAAAACCATTTATCAATTGCAAGTAACTTGTATCACTACCACTCATACACATTTTAGTGGTATTACATAAATTATACAGGGAAGAATTCTGAGTTACATTTTGGTTTTCTTCAAATGTTCTGCTGCAGGTGAAGCTCAAAGCACTGATGGTGATAGTGAAGAGAACTCAGTGGATATACTTCAAGAAATTGACTGGATTGAAGAGAAATTCATCAATTTCAATAACACTAAGCACCCTGACCATAAGTATATAACAGAAATACTGTTAGCATCAGGTCTGCTCAGTGGCCACAGCTCCAGCCAGATATTTCACTCGCCGGGTCACTTGATTAATCCAAAGTTGTTCTTTGCACTTGAAAAAGTGAAGACAGAGAAGAGACATTTTAACATTGAAGCCAATGCAAAAAAGATTTCCAGGTTAAAAAATCCTGAGCAGATGCAAAGAAAACTCATATTTGATGTTGTCAATGACATTCTAGTTCAAAAGCTGATATTGGATAGTTCTTCAGCATTGTGGTGCAAACCAAGTGATTTTGCAGGCACAAGACCAAAAGGGCAGCAGCTTTTGGATGAGCTGTGCACAGAAATAGATCAGTTGCAGCCTCAAAATGGGAATGTCAGTTTAGCTCATGAGGATGAAAATTTGAAGCATCACCATGCAATTTGGACTAACTGCTGCACTGAGATACCAAATGTTGTGTTGGATATTGAACGTTTGATCTTTAAGGATTTGATAAACGAGGTTGTGAGAGGTGAAGTAGCAAACCACACAGGTACACATTGCAGGCAACTAGTGTTTTTCAAGTAGGAATTTTAGCTAAAAAGTATGAGGGTAAAAGAGAATATATCTAGTTCTGTAGTTTTCATGTTTCACCTTTCTAATCTAGCTACACATGATATATAGTTTGATGGGTAATAAACTGCTTAATTTGCAGTTTCACTTGTTTTAGTATAAATTGTTTCCTCGTTTACCTTTGCCTTTGCTGTCTTTCTTCATGTATTTGCATAGTCACTGTTCATAAATACATGAAGAAATATAGACAAACCTATATCAATGGTGTGAACTGTGACAAGCTGTTGAAAATATGCAGATTGTTACATATAAATCTTTCTTCTTTTTTAAATTCAGTCTGAATCCTAATAAAACAAGAAAACATCGTGGTGTATGTCTTTATTTATTGATTTAAATAAGAAAAAAGATGTTATACAAAACAATTTTATATTGAGATTTAGTAACAACTTGTAATGTGTTGCTTTTAATGTTCATTTTAAAAATTATATAAACAGATATTTTTATCCAGTTTAATTTTATCTTAAGTGATTAACTATATAGTAAAGTGGCTAATAACTTTATTAGATAAATATTTAATACCATCTGCGTTTTTATATATAAAAAATGGGTGAACATATTGTAATAGTGCAACCGAGGTCAAATATTATTTTTTGTGCTGGAAATTTAATATTCCTCCAAAATTTTAGTGCTTAGAGTAAAATTTGTTTATAGTATTTGGAAAAAAAAATGTTTTTTTCATATAAACGAGAATGGTGAGAATAATAGTTAATCAATTGTGAAACAAAATAACCATTTTTAGAAGCATAATTAATTATGTATGCCCTAAATATAAATATCAACACTTCATTCAAAATTACCATATTTTATCTATAAGAAGTCTATTGCACTTACAACTTTGATTCCTTTTTAAGTGTCTTTTTTCTTCTACAATAATTAATTGTCTCTTCAAAATAACTATATTTGGTCTATATGAACTATATTGCATTTATGGCTTTGTTTTATTTTTAAGTAACATTGCTATAAAATATTTAATCTAATAAAAAATAAACCTTTTTTAGCTACTTTTGAGTTTTACTCACCTTCTAACCACTTCTTTTTTTCCTTACACAAAATACATGAGATCTCATTTAAATATCTGAAAATGACATTAACCAAGAAATGGTATATTTATTTGTTTGTATAAATTTTTGTTATATTATCCTCTGTATTAGTTACTTTTATTTCCACTCTCACACTCTCATAATAATTGAATACATTTATTAAAAGTTAGACATCTTTTGAAAAAGAAAAACATTTAATTTGCCTTTCAATTTTAAATTTTTAAACAATATTAACTAGTTCTCGATTAATAATGAAAGATGCATTAAATCATTATATATAAGGAGTAATTTGAATCTTCTTTCTTATGTCTCTACTTTTTCCTTACAACAGTCTCTTGTAAAATGAAATGGTTTCATTTTGGAATAAACAACATAGCTTGAAGAGGAGCTGGTTCTTTTATTGCGTCACTTCATTTACTTTATGAGCATTTAACAGAATCATAATTAGCATACCTGTGCATTAACTGAGTGGTGATGGGCTTTTCTAACACTATCGTAATAAATTTAGTAAGATGAACCTTGTTGGGTTGGGACGTTTAAGTCATGTGAGCCATCTCAGACAAAAATTGGAGTAATGCAAACCAAAATGTCTGTGCATTAATTTGAGTTTTGAACAGTACTACCCAACATCAGAGAAATGAAAACGCACATCCACAACACAACCATTTTCATATAATTGCATTTAGGAGCGATAACAACTAACTGAACTAACTCAGATATTAATTTAAAACCGAACTAGTTAATTAGCCTTATGAAATTGATTTAATAACTAAATATGATCAACTTAAGTTAACTATAATTTGAGTAATTTAACAAGTGAATGAATCCCACACAAGTTAAATATATTAAATGACTTACCTAAACTATTGTGTAAAACTCCATTTAATTCTTAAGATTTTCACTGTGAATCCATCACTTTACCCTTTAACTTTACCCAATATCCATTCCATTCTAAGCCCTGGTTCTACCAAAAATATAATATATTTGTATTTCATTTTGGCAATCATTTTTCACACAAAAAAGCTATAATTGATTATATGTTTTTAAAAACTTGAGCTCATGAACTAGTGAACTGGGCCAAATTGTTTGCAACTTTAAATCAAGTAAAACTTAAGCTGAAAAAAACATTTTTAGAAAATTTGACTATGAACTGAACAGACAGTGATTTTTTAGCCCAAAATCTGCATCGATGCCAAGACAGTGCTGCTATCCAATAAACTTGGAATAAAACGTACAACTTATAAGTCTCTTATAGGCATAATTTTATAGGGATAAGTCTCCATATTCATAATTTTATAGGGATAAATTTGGAGGAACCCCCATTGAAAATTGCTCTCATTCAGTAAACAAACTACAAATCGTCCTTTTTCCGAAACAGCCCCATTTTTCTTTCTACAACTGTGAAACCCTCGTACAAATATTATTACAACCTAAAAAGAAAATATTAATTGAGAAAATAAATGTATTAAACATCTTAGAAATATATAAAAAAATCTAATACCACAACAAATAGCAAGATTTTCAAGATATTGTAAGAAGTATTGGAATTATAACGATGAGAAGTGGTGGGAAAAAGAACCAGGGGAAGATGTGGGTTGTTTGTTCATGTCCAACCTTAATTCCACACTTTAGATCGAACATCCAACAGACAAGATCAATAGACAGTTCACATTGTTCCACAAATGATATGGGGAAAAAAGATGAGTCTTAGTACGAACAAATGGGATAATTGAAATTTCAATTTAGTACTACCACGACACTTGAAAAAAGCAAATTGCTTCAATCTAGAATGTCGTCAAGCTGCATTTACATGTCTAAGTTAGAGGATTGGAGCTGAACATGAATTTCATATCCACAAATTATCTGAAATGAAAATATTTTAATAAAAAATTGAAAAAAAAAGGTCATATCATATGACAACTTTGATCAGAAGCCATAGATATGTAGCACAAAGTAAGCTTCCGAACAATAAATTCAAAACATCCTTGCATAATATAAAGCAGAAGTCGAAGATACCAGTAAAATTGCATCGTGTAAGTTCTACAGTTTAAGAACAACTATATGACAACCTGATCCAGGAGAGCTTGATAATACATTAGATAGCAATAGGAAGCAAAATTGTCATTGGGCTCTGACAATAACCAAATTTCAATAAGCTCGCTCTGATAGAAGTAGTTTTTAATGATTTCCTCTATGTTTTACTGGGTCCTCGTGTACCATTTTAGTTGAACTATCTTCTGTTTGATCCTTTTTTTCTCACTTGTGGAAAGCCTTACTCGACATTTTCACATGATAATATACAAACTTACGAAGGCAAATTCATGCCATATTCCTCCTCTATAGCAACTACTTTAACCTGACTACCTTCATACCTTGAATTGTATGCCAAATTATTCATCTAAAGCTTATAATCTACTTTACCCTTATTTATGTTATTCTCGGTACTCCGTATTGCTGGGTTTACAGATGTCCAGTATTAAAAGCAAATCCAAAAAAAAATAGCAACTATACTTTAGGGCAAGAATAACTACATTTAAAACAAGGAAAAATGGATTAAAATATGTAAAATGAAAATAGTGAAAAAGTCAATTTCTTTGTACAAGAAAAACTGTGGCTTTTCAAGATAATACACAGAAAATGCTAACAAGAAAAATGGGAAAATACAACAGCTATATACTAGAAAAATAGTTCTCTCTGTACATTTTAGGCATGAAGCTGAGATACTACTTTATACATGAACATGCTACAATGACAATGTGCAGAGGATAAATAAGAGTAACTATTAAACGAATCTTATGCATTGTCCTCTAATCTATTAGCTATAACACGTGATTTGAAACAGCAGGGTGCTACCGCCAGTTTGTAGGTTAACCATAAAGGAACGTGATTGTATTTTTTGTGGGAATTTACCTGTGGATGTAGCACTAACTACGAAGCAAATGGGTACAGTACACAATTTAGAGTAAGTCAGAAGTTGAGATGTTTTTATATGCTATATTTAGCATAAGATCATACAGATCGAAAGGACTTCAATAAAAAGAATCATAAATTGATCTACCAAACAATTGACATTCACATACCTGAAAGATTGTTAAAGTGAGAACATGTCAGAGCAAAATAGTAATATCCATCCTAACCAGACAGTTACCAAGATTTGAATATCCCAGAACTAGCTATCCTGACATTCTCCTGATCAAGTATACAGATTCTAGTTAAAGAAAAATCTAGTTTACAACTGAACAAGCTGATCTGGGTTTTCCAAGGATTCCCTTAGAATTTTCTCTGCCCTCCTTTTCCTGTCATCCTTCTCATCTTCCATCGCAAACCATGGCAAAGTCTTGTTATGCTCCTCTGTTTGTGGGATCAAACCAATGGACCTTCCTAATAATTTGTTTTTGATCCCAATCTTAAAACGCACAATAGGCTTCTCATTCACAAATTTTTTTGTCTGGTCTTCCTTAGAATCATAGCATGTGCTTTTCATTGCTTCAATTGCTGGAGCAAATGTCTCCAAAGCTAAAATTGGTTCATTTTCAACGAAATTTTCAACAGCAGGATAATCGAGAACTACATCATTGACAACCTTGGCTGCAGGGGGAACAGATGCAATTTCCTTGTCCTCAATTTTCAAAGGAGCGGCAAGGAATGGGTTACCTTCTGCTGCTATTCTTTTTGCCTTAGTCTCTGCAGGGTCCAAGGTAGACTTGTCAAACATATTTGAGACCATCTGCTGCTTCAAATTCAACACAGGCCACTCCCCCTTGCCATTCTCTCTTTCTTGCTCAAATTTTACTGCACGAGGTTCTGTACCCCTTCCATTCATCACTGGTGACTGTGAATAATTTTGCGGATCAGGGAAGGCAGGCAACCAAGCAGGAATATGATCGCCGGGAGGTTCTTCTCCTTTTTGCAAAAAGCTTGGATTAAGCACCCGTTTCTTCACAACTGGAAACCGAGGAATAGGATGCGCAAACAAAACCGGTTCACCCTCGTTAACAAAATGAAAAATTTCCCTAATAACACCTGAACTTTCAAGGCAATGGTCCACCTCAGAAGCACCTGCAAATCCCTGCACTGATGCCATATCTTCCAACCCTTGAATGACATCAAAAGCATGACATTCAGTTCTTCCTGCAAGATTAGCATGGCAATGTGCCGATTTCCCAACGTTAAAAATGTACCGAGCCACAATGTCAGACAACGCCTCAAGAGCCGACAGCTGAAAAGCCTGAAACCCCTCGCTTTCGCACACCTGCGCTACCGCAATCTTCGCAATTCCCCTGGCAAAGTCATCCCCATCACCAACTTTCCTCCTCCTCCATGGGCCAGGCTGCTCAAGCTGTCTTCCAGTCTTCCCACCGCCATTGCTCATATTCAGCACTTCATATCACGTGAAAACCCAACCATACACATTCCCCAAATCACTATAATTCAGCATCCCAAATCCCACCAAGAACCACACCCCGAACAACGCCAATAACTTCTGAGAAGAATCGCAATAAAAAAAAACGAGTCTCAGATTACACAGAACTTGAGTTGAATGTCAAGATCACAATTTCGGCGTTTCCCACTAACAATATGTATTAGCTAAGCAAAAACCCTAACTCGTCCAATAAAAAGGGAGGAGGAATCGGAAATAAATATTCACCATAAAAGGGAATTAAAAAGAAAAAGGAAAATAGCAGAAAATCTTACCAGTGATAAGAGGGTGGTGATTGGATCTGAGAGCACAAAGGAGAGAAGTCAGCAATTATGAGACACAAAGAGAGAGAGAGAAAGAGACAGAGCGGAATATGGATGGAAGAAATTGGGAAATTTAGGGTTTAGGGTTTGGTTGAGGTTAAACCCTGGGAAACCCTTGGATCGAAATACACTACACTGCTACCATTAGAAGCAGAGGGAGTTGGAAGTTTGGAAGCAGAATTAAGGACACGGACACGATGCGGTTTCGAGATTTGAACCTTCCTATTAACTCTACCTTAATTGGGTAGGGGCATCTATACCCAAAAATAATCATAAATATTCCCATCCAACGGCGTCGTTTTAGTTGAGGAAAGAAACCATTTGTCATCTCTTGCCATGCTTACTTTTTAAAAAATAGATGATAAATCAAAATAACAAATTTGTTGGACTAAATATTCTGCCTTATGACTTTTTACATGCTTTTTACATCTAATATGGTATTATTGGGAGTTTTATTTTAAAAATATATTTTTTAATTAAAAATTTATATAAATATTCCACTCTCCAAATAATTTTCTAAAGCGACTCGGTGAGAAATCAGTTGGGACCCAAATTGCTTTTGTTTTCTAATTCAAACTGATAAATTAGTCGGTTCGTTACTCATTAATAAAATGAAATTACCTTTTAATTCTTAGGCTTAAGTTGTTGGACTTTTTTATTTTCTCCCTTCTTTCGTGATTGTGCATTCTTGTACGGATGCTAGTGTGCTATTAGGACTTAGAAATCAGATGGACTTACAAACCAAAGGGATCTACCTTTGTTGTCCAAAAAGGGTAATCGAACTTTTCTTCTAACTACTACTTTTCCTTTTCCCGAATGGTGTTTTAGTGGTGGGTGTGAGTTTTTCATGGACAATGTTTGAACCCAAAAAGTGATTAAACCCTTTACTTTGTTTTCTTCATCTTCGAGATTATACTTTCATGGGTGTTGTCATTAAAGATTATTTATATAAGTTGAAGGTTGAGTATGAGATTATATGCAAAACTACACTAGATCTAGGACCTTTGTTTGCAGAGGTTATGTAATTTGTTTTACTTCTTTTAGTTTAGGACCTTTCTTTTGCAGAGGTTGTGTATTCCCTTTGCATACCATAACACTTATACTTTTGATCTTCTTTTCTTATTTTCTAGTAACCAAACAAAAAGTAGAAGAACCTTTTATTTTCATAAAACTCATAAAAATATATATTTTTAAATATTTATGGGTTGAAAACATGTATCCAATCAGTGTCTGCAGATTGAAAAAAAAATTGCGGATTTTTGTGTGTGGGTATTCATTGAGTAACAAACTGGGTAACATGTACAATTTTTTGTATACGAGTTAGGTTACGGTGTTTAACCTGACCCGTTGTCATTCCTAATTGGGCATTGTACTTGAACTATTGGACACTCACTTGTCAGTGAGTCCCATAATAGGTTAGTGTTAAACACTGAGGATCTTACTTTAGGTGTCACATAAGATTAAATTCCAAAGGAATCAAGGGCTTACAATGTTAGGCACAAAGAAGTTTCTATGAGATGCTACCTTGTGTTTTTTATACTCCTGGTTTCCTTTTCCAATTTTTTCCATTATGTATCTATGTTGAATAAATATTAATAATATGAGGTTCAAAGTGCAAAAGATGATTTTTGGATTGTATGAATGATGAATAATGTTTTCAAATAATTGTAAATTAGTAATTGTGGTTTTATATGAATTGTATGGAATGAAAAACTAGTGACTTTTATGGTAAGAATAATACTCTGAGTGGTGATGTGTGAAATGTATTGACGAAAGAGATTGAAATGAGTTCATTCTGACTCTCTTACTATTGAGTTCATATAGAGGAAGATGACTAGTTGTGAGAGTCAAGGGATGTTTTTATTTGGAGTTTGGCAAGAGGTCAAACTCGTAAAATATAGGCTTAATACCCTATTTTGTCCTCAGTTTCGCTCGACAATGTCAAATTAGTACATCCTTTAAATTGTGCGTCAATTACGTTCCTACTTAATATAATTTATATCAATGAAATCTCTTTCGTTAAATCCGTACAAACGGCGTTAATAGAAGAGAGGGAAAAATAATTAACGCTGTTTGTACGGATTTAACAGACGGGATTTCATTAATATAAATTTTATTAAGTAGGGACGTAATTGACGCACGTTTTAAAGGATGAACTAATTTGACATTGTCGAACGAAACTGGGAACAAAATAGGGTCTTAAGCCTAAAATATATAATTTACCTTGTCATACTACATGGATCAGGAAGCTACTCAAATATGATTTAGTTATAGCACCTAAGAGAAAAAAGTGAGTGAATTATGACAGGTGTGAAGTCTCATGACTCTATTCAATACACTAGTCTTTCAAAGGTTGTGTTAGATGTACATTATGTATAAAAGAGTCATGAGAGTCTTTCTATGTTTTCTTTATGCTATTAATGATTGAGTATGATGTGTGAAATATTGAAAGAATGAATGGTTCATATGGATTGATATTAAATTTTAGAAGTAGTATGATTTAAATTTACATTTGACTTATTTGCCTACGATTATTGTATTTTATATATGAGAGGATAGTGCAAGTAGGAGTGTTGAGAAACAATGAAACGGTTGATGGTCGACTAGAGTATAATTATTATATAGATTAGAATATAATTATAACATAGATATATAATTTTTTATTATATAAATTCTTATTTGTTAATTGTTTTTATAGAAATTTATCTTTAGTTTCATTATATGATTTTGTGGTTATTTGTTATTTTAACAATTAAGAAGGTAAATTAAGATGTTACATTTTTTTGTTAGAATAGTTTATCTTTAGAATCATATGAACTTTGTGGATTTGTTGTGTTTCTTTCATCATATAAGTTGTTGTGCTTCTTATTAGAAAACTTTTACAATTGTTTGATAAACTCAATGCTAAATCTTAATTAATTGGAAATGTAAAATAATATATTTAATATAATATATATATATATATATATATATATATATATTATCGTTATTACTAATGTTATATTAAAATGTAGATATATAATTATAATTAAAAAATCATATATTTAAAAGAATCTATTTTTCCTTTGATTTTTTTTTAAAATTTATCTTTAATTAGAGCAATGATTTAGACTATTTGGGAAAACCTATTATTATAAATAAACCACATTTAAAAGTTATATAACAATTAAAATTTTATTTTATTTTCATTAAATAAATTCTCATATAAAAATATTTAAAAAAAATAAGAATTATTGATACAATCATCTATATACACGACAGAAAAATTCTTAATAATAATTAATTTTAGTGATAAAAAATAATTAGTTTAGATTTACATATTTAAAATTATTGGCATCTAAAATAATTTCTATTACGAATAAAAAATTATAATTTATTTGTGAATTAGATTCTAAATTGGTCATTACCATTATCTATCAAAGTTTTTTCTATTAAAGAAGTTAATAAATAATGTTAATGACTAATTCAAAGTCTAATTAACAAACAAATTATAATTTTTTATTTATAATAAAGACTTAGATACTAATAATTTTAAATTTATAAATTGATATCTAAATTAATTACTATAATAATTACTTTTTACTATTAAAATTGATTGTTATTTAAAAAATTTCTTGTAGTGATAAAATATAATTATTCAAATTTTTATATTTCAAACATTTTTCATGAATATAAAAAATATATTTTTGTGTGAGAAATAGTAAAAACTCAAATATTAAAAATATTATACTATGAAACTATGTTCAATGTCTAATAGATTAAGAAAAGGTTATATTTATTTTTTCAAGAATAAATAAAAACAGTATATTCATGTATTTTTTTTTCTCAAAAATGAAACAAATAATGTGAAAATAAAAAAGAAATGATGAATCTACATTTTGATATAAGAAAAAATGAACTGAAAAAATGAAAGAGGAAATAGAAAAAAAATAAAATTTTTTCTGTATATATATTTCCACATCATTTTACTCCTTACTATATGTTGCAACCGGAATCGCGACGGGACGACGATCCGAAAAAATAAGGAAACGATTTGAAAAAAGAGTTTTGGAGTCGCCACCATAGTTTATTCTGGAAAACTACGGAAAAACCATAAAATGATAAGGCATGGTCTGCGAAATTGAGATTCTAAATTCGGGAGTCGGTTAGGTGTAGGGAAGGTATTAGCACCCTACAACGCCTGCCCTAGGGCAGTACCTTTAACTAAATGCGCAAATATGGATGTGGTTTTCAAAATGTTTAACTTTCCCTTAAAATAAAACTCTAAAGAAACAAACAATATTTTTTTTTTAGTTTTTTTTGGGCCCGACAAGGATTGACCTTGCTCCTACGTATTCTCATGTGAGAAATCAGGGTTACGTAGTTCTTTTAGAAACTGCTTGAAAATTAGTTTGGAAATTGTTTGGAAATTTGATTGAAGATGATTTTGGATAAATTTGGATTTTTGGGGAAGTGAACCTGACAAGGGCTAGCCTTGCTCCTACGTATCTCCACTTTTGATGGAGAATCAAGGATCACGTAGTTGTGGCCAGCAATATTGATTGTCGTTTGAAAATGTGGATGTTTTTAGTTTTTGAAGATTTTTATATTTTTTGGTATTTTTTTGATGTAATATTTAGATTTTTTTGCTTAATGAGCACTAGGCTGATGCGTACGATCGCACGAGCACTCACACGACTTTTTCTTTGTTTTTTATTGTTTTGCGTAATGAGTACTAGGGTGATGCGTATGATCGCACGAGCACTCACACGGCTTTTTTATTATTTTTTATTGTTTTGCGTAATGAGTACTAGGCTGATGCGTACGATCGCACGAGCACTCATACGGCTTTTTTATTATTTTTTATTATTTTGCGTAATGAGTACTAGGCTGATCCGTACGATCGCACGAGCACTCATACGACTTTTTTTTGTTTATTTTATATTTTGGGTAACGAGTACTAGGCTGATGTGTACGATCGCACAAGTACTCATACCGATATTTATTATTATATGTTTTTTAAAGTTTTATATTTTTTTTATTTTTTTTATGAACAAATCTGACAAAATATAAGATACAATATACAAGTGAGGTTATCATACAAAGGGTTACATACAGTAAAAAACCAACTAATAAAAAGAAAGAAAAAGCATAAAAATAAAACAAGAGAAAAACCCGACAGGAATAGGGGTACAGAGATAAAAACCAGAGATGCATAGTAAAGTTGATGCTCTTCTAGTTTGGGCCAACACCTTCTTCTCCAACTTTTGCATCTGCAGGGTGTAAGGATGAAACTGGAGATGCCATTGAGTATTTGCTTGTGACGGCCAAGTCCAATTCTTCTTCTTTTCTTTTTTTTTTATTTTATTGGCAGACGGGCTTAAGCCCAAAATGGGCGGGGGTGCAGGGATATAATCCAGGGGTGCAGAAGGAGAAATTGTATTTTTATTTTTATTTGTAAATATATTATATGTATTTTTTGTTTAAGTGAAAGCTGGATCAAAAGCAAAGGCCCAAGCCTTTTCGTTCCTTGGATCAGGAAACCCTTAGGGGTTCTTCAATTTTTTTTTGTTTACCATTTCACTCAACTGAAACCCCAGGATCTCCTTCTCTCTTCCGCCTGGCCTCCTCGTCGCCGCTAACACCGGCGACTGCGTCACCGCTTCTGCGAGCAAGCTTCCGCGCCACCACCTCTTCTGCGGCGTCGCTCCCTTTCTCTCTTTCATCTCTCTTCGCGCGCGGCCCAGATTTGCCGCCGGTACACGCGACCAAACCGGAAATCGCCTCGGCTCCACCACCAAACGACATAGGATGCCACCACTGCCACCGCGAATCGTAACCCTTTCTTATCGGACACCGACATTGAAGTTCTCGAGAGTGGAGCAGTTGTTGAAGTTCGACGGAAAAGCTGTGGTGAGGGAGTTGTGAGAGAGATCAACGTCGGTGATGGAAGGGAGAGTAGAGATTTCCCAGGGATGATTCCGGTGAGTGAGTGATGAGCTGAGGAAGGTGAATGTTGTTGAAGGGGAAGGCCCGTGTGATAGAGTTATTATGGCCGTTCGTCCTCATCTGGTTGTTGTCGCTCGTCTTATCGCTCGACAGGTACGATCGTCATCGTGTCTGTCTGTCGTTCCGTTCGTTATTGTCCATCTCTGTCCAGCAGTTACCGCTCGTCAATGAGCTCATCTTCCGTACTGATCGACAGGTACGATCGTCATCGTGCCTGTCGTTCGTACCGCTCGACAGGAACGCTCGTCCTCGTGACTGTCGCTCACACTGCTCGACAGGAACGCTCGTCCTCGTGCCTGTTGCTCACACTGCTCGACAGGAACGCTCGTCCTTTGCTCTGTCGTTCGTTCCATTTCGTTTTGTTTCCGTTTGACTTCTTTTTATCGATCGTTCCATTTTAGGACGTTCGGTTTAGGAAGCCTTTCTTTGTTTTCTTTTCTTCCTGTATATATACCTTTACCTTGTTGTATTTTTTAATCAATTTTTCTACAATACAATTCTTTTCTTCTTTGCACTCTGGTTCTCTTTTCTCTTTTCTCTGTTTTCTTACATGGTATCAGTAGACAAATACTTTTCTCATGGCTTTCTCCAATTCTACCACTGATTATCTTTCCAATCCTGCCAACCCTCTGTTTCTGCATCCCGGTGAGAATCCCGCTCTTATTCTTGTTACTCCTCTTCTTTCTGACAACAACTATCAACAATGGTGCCATGATATGCTCGTTGCTCTGGAAACCAAGAATAAAGAAAAATTCGTTCTTGGCACCATTCCTTGCCCTGCTGATGATATTCTTCACGAAGCCTGGAAACGTTGTAACAAGCTGGTGATTTCATGGCTGACACGATCCATGACGCTTCCTATTAAACAATCTGTTATGTGGATGGAATCTGCCTATGAAATTTGGATTGATCTTCTTCAACGTTTTTCTCATGGTGATAAGTTTCGTATTGCTGATCTTCAAGAAGCCATTCATTCTTGCAAACAAGGTGATTCCACTGTATCTCAGTATTATACTCGTCTTCAAATAATTTGGAAAGAGCTTTCTCTATATCAAACCATTCTTGTATGTACCTGTCATTCTCCTTGCAATTGTGGATTATTAATCAAGATTCAACAAGATCGTAATGATGATTCTGTAATCAAGTTTCTCCGTGGCTTAAACGATGAATTCTCTTCTGTACGTTCTCAAATCATGCTAATGGAACCCATGCCAAATCTTACCAAAACCTTTTCTTTGATTCTTCAACAAGAACGTGAATTTCATAATTCGTCCTCACAAACTCCACAAGATTCTATGGCCAATTTCAATTCTTACGATCCTCAACACAAGCCTTATAAGACTGATCGTTCTGGTATTTTTTCTGGTCGTGGACGAGGACGCAATATTAAATTTGGTGGTCGTTCTAAGTACTGTGATCATTGCAAAAGAACTGATCATACTTCTGATAATTGCTGGTTCAAATATGGCCTTCCTCAAGGTTATAAACCCGTCATCAAACCTCCTTTAGCTATTTCCAATTCTTCTGCCAACATGACTAATGGTGATTCACACACCTCCACTGATACTTCTAATGATGATTCTTCTGCTGATAAAACTCAACCTCAATACACTTTTTCTCAAGATCAGTATAACGCCATTCTTGGTTTATTGAAACAATCTCAATCTCCTACTTCTAGGGAGGCCAGTGTTAATCAATGCACTCCACAGTCATCAGGTTCTTTTTCTTCATTTAATCTTTCTTCTTGGATTATAGATAGTGGCGCTACTGATCATATATGTTCTTCTAAATTTCTTTTTCATTCCTTACATCCCATTACCCCTATTTCAATACGTTTACCAAATCATAGTTTTGTTACTGCTAAATTTTCTGGCACTGTCATTTTAGGCAATTTGATTTTACATAATACTCTTTTTGTTCCTAACTTCTCTGTTCATCTTATTTCTATTTCAAAATTATTACATTCAAATAATTTCTTCATTGTTTTTCATCAAGATAGCTGTCTCATTGTGCAGATGGATATTTACCAGACGATTGGAGTAGCTAAGAAATACAAGGGCCTTTTTTATCTTCTTAGTAATAATGTCACAACTACTTCTGAATTGAATATTTCTCATTCTGCTTTTCATAACAGTTCTAATGATTCTTGTAATTTGTGGCATATGAAACTTGGACATCCTTCAAATAAAGTTATTCAAATTTTAGCCTCTCAATATACTGATATTTCTTTTCAATCTTTTGATGCTTGTGACGCCTGTGCTTTTGCTAAACAAAAACATCTTCAATTTTCTGTTAGCAAAACTAAATCTTCTTGTTTCTTTCATCTAATTCATGTTGATATTTGGGGTCCCCTCTCTATTTCTTCTATTGATGGATACAAATATTTTTTAACTATAGTTGATGACTATAGCCGTTTTACATGGATTCTTCTTTTAAAACAAAAATCTGATGTTAAAAACTTACTTCCACAATTTATTCTCTTAACTGAAAATCAGTTTTCCTGTAAACTTAAAATTCTAAGGTCTGACAATGGCAAAGAATTTTTTCTTAATCACTTTTACTCTACTAAAGGTATTTTTCATGAAACCTCTTGTGTTGCTACTCCTCAACAAAATGGCATTGTTGAAAGGAAGCATCAACATATTCTTAATGTTTGTCGTTCTCTACTTTTTCAGTCTAAAGTTCCTAATATTTTCTGGTCTTATGCTGTCAAACTTGCCATTCACATCATTAATAGACTTCCAACACCTTTTCTTCACAATCAATCTCCTTATGAATTAGTTTATTCCATCAAACCTGATTTTTCAAATCTAAAAGTTTTTGGCTGTTTATCTTATTCCAGCTCTGCCACTGCAGGACGTACAAAACTTGATTCCAGAAGCAATAAATGTATTTTTCTTGGATATAAATCTGGAACCAAAGGGTTTGTACTGTATGATCTGTATTCACATTCAATTATCGTTTCTCGAAATGTCATTTTTCATGAAAATATTTTTTCTTATAAAAATTGTTCTACTTCCCCTCCCTCTCCTACAAATGATGATAATTCTGATGTTATTCTCTTTGATTTTCCTACTGTTCTACCTTTTTCCACTACTCCAAATCATTCTCCTTGTAACATTTCTCACCCCACTGATAATATCATTACTCCTACTGTTGAACAACGAATCTCCCTTAGAAATAAAACTCGACCTAAATATCTAGATCACTATTACTGTGGTACCACTTCTGCTATTCAACCAACTCATACTACCCCATATCCCATGCATTTGTTTCTTTCACTAGTAAAAAATCGGGTTTTTACAGCGCACATTATGCCACGGTTCAACGAAAACCGCAGCATAATGGTGCGCGGTGGCAGTTTTGTAAATAAAACGAACCTATATGCCGCGGTTCCCGGTAGAACCGCGGCATATACCCCAGTCAACCATTGCCTTTGACGCCACGTATGAATAAAAAATTACATAACAGAGTATATGCCGCGGTTCTCTGCACAACCGCGGCATATACCCTGCCAATTTATTGCAGGTGCTGACTGGGTCAGAGAATTTGAAAAGTTACAGGGGTTATATGTCGCGGTTCTCTGGGGAACCGCGGCATATACCCCTGTAACGTCTTAACTTCTCTGCCAGTCAGAGAATTTCAGAAGTTACAGGGGGTATATGCCGCGGTTCCCCAGAGAACCGCGGCATATAACCCCTGTAACTTTTCAAATTCTGTGAAAGGCAGTTGGGGAGACAGTTTTGTTGAACACGTTTCAGGGGTATATGCCGCGGTTCCCCAGAGAACCGCGGCATATTCTCCTATATGAAATTAATTTAATATTTATTTGAAATATTTCGAGGTATATGCCGCGGTTCAGCGGGCAACCGCGGCAGATAGTTTGAAAATAATTTCAAAAATGCCATTTCTGATAATTTTTTAAATTAGTATATGCCGCGGTTGGGGGTTAAACCGCGGCATATAACCCCTTTATACCGCGGTTAAGTAGTGAACCGCGGTAGATTCCCCTGTTCAGAGTTAAAAAACAAAACTTGGAACAGTGCATCGTCTTCCTCGCGCGTTCTCTCTGTTTCGCGTTTCTTCTTCCTCCCAACCACCCTTCACCTCAGATTTTGCGTTTTTAACCGTTTAAACTCAAAATTGTTCGGTCATTATTCGTTTTTGACGATAAAAACGAGTTTTAGCCGATCAAAATCGTGATTTCCTTGCGTTTTTCACCCTCTCCGCCGCCGCCGCCGTTGTGTTGCGTTTTTCACCCTCTCCGCCGCCGTTCCTCTTCCAGGTATTTATGTCCATTTGCATTTATAACGTGATTTCTTCATTAATTTTTGCATAATGCTATAGTTTTGGTAATGTATGAAGTTTCTATAGTTTTGGTAATGTATTATGGTATAATTTTTGCTTTAATTTTGATAGTGCATGAAATTGTTATAGTTTATTAATTGTTTGATTGTATGATTGAATTGATTGTATGTTGAATATATTGTATAATTGTATGATTGTAATTTTGTAGAATATTTACGTATGGATCGAAATTGGATTAATTTACCACGCATTAGTGTTGAGTACGAGAGAGGGGTAGAGGAATTTATACAATTTGCGCAACGTAATGAGGGGAGAACTGATAATGAAGTGAAGTTTAGATGTCCTTGTGTGAACTGTTTGAATGGGAGAAAGTTGAACGCAACTCAAATTAGAGAACATCTTATATGTGATGGTTTTCTAAGATGCTATACAACATGGATCTGGCACGGCGAAGAAATGGATTTTCCCACTGACTCTCAAAGTGTAAATGTTACTGATTCCACCATGGAAGAAGATCGACCGGATGAAGACAAATTGGAGGACATGATCCGCGATGTTGGAGCAGAAAATTTTGCCAAAGCTCATGTGTATGAGACGATGTCGACTGATGCCGAAACACCTTTGTATGTCGGTTCAACTAAGTTCACACGTTTGTCAGCGGTGTTAAGGCTCATGAATTTGAAGGCGAGCAATGGATGGACTGATAAGAGTTTTACAGAACTGTTGACGTTGTTGAATGAAATGTTGCCAGATGGAAATACACTTCCCACTCGTAATTATGATGCGAAGAAAATTCTTTGTCCAATGGGTATGGAGTATAAAAGGATACATGCTTGTCCCAATGACTGCATTTTGTATAGGAAAGAGTTTGAATTTTTGACAAAGTGTCCAAAATGTGGCTTATCAGGATACAAGTCAAAAAACAATAGTGAAGATAATGGTCAGATAGAAAAAAATGGATCTGCTTTGAAAGTAGTTTGGTACCTTCCAATAGTGCCCAGACTTAAGCGTTTGTTTGCGAATCCCAAAGATGCTAAAAATCTTAGATGGCATGCAGATGAGAGAAAAATTGACGGGCTGCTTCGTCATCCAGCTGATTCAAAGCAATGGAAAAATATTGATCGACAATTCCCCGAATTTGGTCAAGAGTGTAGAAATCTTAGGCTTGGTTTAGCCACTGATGGAATGAACCCATTTGGTAATCTGAGTACCAATCACAGTTGTTGGCCAGTTATATTGATAATTTACAACTTATCTCCTGCATTGTGCATGAAGAGGAAGTACATGATGTTGTCTATGATGATATCTGGTCCAAAGCAGCCTGGAAATGACATAGATGTTTATCTAAGCCCACTAGTTGAAGACTTGAAGGTTTTGTGGGTTGACGGGGTTGAAATATTTGATGCATTCGCTTCAGAGACTTTTACGATGCGTGCAATGTTATTTTGCACCATTAATGACTTTCCTGCTTATGGTAATTTGTCAGGATACAGTGTCAAGGGTCATAAAGCGTGTCCTATATGTGAAGAAAACACTGCAGCTCATCAATTGAAACATGGAAGAAAGACGGTGTATCTGCGTCATCGGAGATTTCTAAAACGTAATCATCCATATAGAAGGTTAAAAAAAGCATTCAATGGAGATCAAGAGAGGGACGAAGCACCAAATCCACTTACTGGCCTTCAAGTTCTTCAAAAAGTTAATAAAATACATCATGTATTTGGGAAAACATCGAAGAAGTCATCTGTAACGACCCCTTGGAAGAAGAAATCAATATTCTTTGATCTTCCATATTGGTCAAAGTTAGATGTTCGACATTGCATAGATGTGATGCATGTAGAAAAGAATGTGTGTGATAGCTTGATTGGTACATTACTCAACATTCAGGGAAAGACAAAAGATGGAGTGAATGCTCGTTTGGATTTGGTTGACATGAATATCCGAGAAGAGTTGGCACCCAAGGAGATTGGTAAACGTACTTATTTGCCCCCTGCATGTTACACAATGTCTAGACAAGAGAAGATAAGTTTTTGTGTATGTTTAAAGAGTATCAAAGTACCACAAGGATACTCTTCAAATATTAAGAGTTTAGTGTCAATGCAGGACTTAAAGCTTGTTGGCATGAAGTCTCACGATTGTCACGTCTTAATGCAACAGTTGTTACCGGTGGCTATTCGTGGAATTTTGCCCAAAAATGGGTCATATGAGTGTGGATACTATGTAATGTATTGGATGACCCATATTGTTCGTTCTCACATCACAACTCGCTGGGAAACGGTAATATTTAACTTTAACAAATTTTGATTTTTTAACCAATGTTGAATTCATATACACTAATTAAAATGAATTGTCTTTTGCAGAGATTCAAGACTACTACACCAGTTCCTGAGAAGTCACTACTATTCATTAGGAACGCTGCTGCGAAGTATATAGTTAGATTATACAATAGCTCTTAGATTTAGATTTAAACAATGCATTTGATTAGATAGAATTTTCTTAGACTCTCTACTTTATTTGATGTTGAAATACATTTGAACATGTGTTTGTTATGTTCAAATTGAATTTCTGTAAATGTTTTTATATGCAGGTCTGTTTTTGTGGTAGTGGATATCACAAAAACAGACCTGCAATTTTAAAAAACTGCAGGGGAATATGCCGCGGTTCTAACCACAACCGCGGCATATAGTGCTTCGTTTTTTTTTAAAAACGAGACATATGGCCGCGGTTTTGACACTAACCGCGGCATATTCTTCGGCCTATATGCCGCGGTTCAACCGCGAACCGCGGCATATAGTCCATTTTTTAATTTTTTTTTAAATTTTTTTTTAAAAAAAAATGACTTTAGTCAGCGGTTCCCTAGACAACCGCGGCATATTCCGCAGCCTATATACCGCGGTTAGAACCGCGGCATAAAGTGTCTGACTTACTACCGCGGCTGAATATGCCGCGGTTCGAGAACCGCGACGTATAGTGAAAATGAACCGCGGTAAAAGCCCCTCGCTGCACTAGTGTTTCTTATAATAATTGTTCCTCTAACCACACTTCTTTTTATCATAATATTTCTGCTCAAGTTGAACCTTCTTCTTTTAAAGAAGCTAGCAAGTTTGAATGTTGGCAACAGGCTATGAATTATGAACTTGCTGCCCTTGAAAGAAATCAGACATGGACTTTGGTTAATCTTCCTATTGGAAAGAAACCTATCAGTTGTCGTTGGGTATATCGTATTAAACACAAACCGGATGACTCTATTGATAGATATAAAGCTCGTTTAGTGGCAAGAGGCTTCACTCAAACTGAAGGATTGGATTACTATGAAACATTTTCACCTGTTGTTAAAATCACTACTGTTCGGCTCGTTCTTGCTCTTGCTGCCATCAATAAATGGTTTCTCCATCAATTGGATGTCGACAATGCTTTTCTTCATGGTGATTTATCTGAAGAGATATACATGAGGCCTCCTCCTGGTCTTCGTTCTTCTGCTCCCAATCTTGTCTGCAAACTTAACAAGTCTCTTTATGGTTTAAAACAAGCCAGCAGGAACTGGAATCATAAACTCACATATGAGTTGGTTTCTCTTGGTTTTAAACAAAGCACTGCTGGACACTCTCTTTTTATCAAACATTCTCCTACTGTTATCACTGTTCTTCTGGTATATGTTGATGATATACTTCTTTCTGGAAATAACCTATCTGAAATCACCAATGTCAAAGATCATCTAAACAACAAGTTTCACATCAAAAATCTTGGAGATCTCAAATTTTTTCTGGGTTTTGAAATTGCTTGATCTCAAGCTGGGATATGTATTAATCAAAGAAAATATTGTCTTGAATTAATCTCTGAAGCTGGTATGTTAGGTTGTAAACCTGCTTCTACTCCTGCTGATCCTTCCATCAAACTTCATGCTGATGAAGGCCCTCTTCTCACTGATCCTTTTTCTTATCGCCGTCTCATTGGTCGTCTTCTTTATCTCACTCATACACGGCCCGACATTACCTTTGCTGTTCAACAACTTAGTCAGTTTATCTCCACTCCTCGCCAACCTCATATGCAACAAGCCATGAGAATTATTAGATATTTAAAGAATGCTCCCGGTTCTGGTCTTTTATATGCTGCAAATAATTCTTTCCGCATTCACGCATATTCTGACTCTGATTGGGCTACCTGTGCTACCACTAGAAGATCCATCTCTGGTTTTTGCGTTTTTCTTGGCACTGCTCTTATCTCCTGGAAATCAAAGAAACAAACCACCGTTTCCAAATCTTCTTCTGAAGCTGAATACAGGTCTTTGGCTTCATTAACCTGTGAATTACAATGGCTGCAATATCTTTTAAAAGATTTGCATATATCGTGCCCGACACCTTATTCTGTTTACTGTGACAACAACTCTGCTATTCACATTGCCAAGAATCCCACCTTTCATGAACGAACCAAGCATATTGATATAGACTGTCATGTCACTCGACAAAAGCTTCAAGATGGTCTCATCAAACTTCTGCATGTTTCCTCTACCAGTCAAGTTGCAGATGTTTTCACTAAATCTCTTTATCCTTCTCCTTTCAATATGGTCACTTCCAAGCTAAACATGCATAACATTCATGTTCATCTTGAGGGGGGATGATAGAGCTATTATGGTCGTTCGTCCTCATCTGGTTGTTGTCGCTCGTCTTATCGCTCGACAGGTACGATCGTCATCGTGCCTGTCTGTCGTTCCGTTCGTTATTGTCCATCTCTGTCCAACAGTTACCGCTCGTCAATGAGCTCATCTTCCGTACCGATCGACAGGTACGATCGTCATCGTGCCTGTCGTTCGTACCGCTCGACAGGAACGCTCGTCCTCGTGACTGTCGCTCACACTGCTCGACAGGAACGCTCGTCCTCGTGCCTGTTGCTCACACTGCTCGACAGGAACGCTCGTCCTTTGCTCTGTCTTTCGTTCCATTTCGTTTTGTTTCCGTTTGACTTCTTTTTATCGATCGTTCCCTTTTAGGACGTTCGGTTTAGGAAGCCTTTCTTTGTTTTCTTTTCTTCCTGTATATATACCTTTACCTTGTTGTATTTTTTAATCAATTTTTCTACAATACAATTCTTTTCTTCTTTGCACTCTGGTTCTCTTTTCTCTTTTCTCTGTTTTCTTACATGAGGTAAGGTGAAGATGATGATGTTGGGTTAATGGAGGTGGTAATGCTGAAGGTGGTATAAGGATGAAGATGATAGGCTGTATGGCCGTGGGATAAGGTTGGTCGTGGCAGTGGGTTTGGAATGTTGAGATGAAGGCTTCTCCAGAGTTTGGAGTTCGGCCATGGTATGATCATCAGAGGTGTCCCCTTTAAATTGGCAGAAGGAGATCAGTGTCGGCAAGACTTGATTGGAGAATGAGGAGTGTCGGTAGCTGTGGTTGGAGGATGCAGAAATTATTGGGTTGGTGGAAGATTGTAGGAATAATTGGAGGGTTGGTGAAGTGGGGGAAGGTAGAAGTGGACCGTTGGAAGATTGTGGGAATCAGGGGCCCAGGAACGACGGGTGATCAGGACGAGCGGTAGGAAGACGAGGTGATGGACGAGCGGTTGAAAGGGGAGGAGTGATCTGAACGAACGCCTCACCACACTCTTTGCTGTTTGGGGCCGAACGCTGGACGAAATTAAGCACCAGTACGAACGCTGAAGACAAACGTCATTGAGACCGAGCGTTCAAAAAAAGACCAAACGTTCATTACACAATATAAACGAACGCTCACTAACACATAATATGACCGAACGTTCACTAATACATAAAACATGACCGAACGTTCACATAACATGACCGAACGTTCACTAAAACATAACATGACCGAACGTTCACTAATACATTACATTACCGAACGTTCACTAACACATAACATGACCGAACGCCATAAAGATCTGAATGGTCGAACGGTCAAATAGTGGACGCTTGTGAACGACCGAACGGTTGAAGCTGAGAATTGTCGAACGTCCTAAAGGTAAGTATGGACGAACGATCGAATAATGAAAAGTACGAATGGTGGAGGACGAACGTTCTTGAAAGTTAAAGGACGAACGGTTGCATGCACATTTGATGGCGAACGGTCGCGTAGGATACAAGAAGGACGTTTGAAAGGGGATAAAACGAACGCGCACGGTGAAGGACGAACGCTTATGGTCACGCAAGGGCAAGGACGAACGCTCTTTTGTTTTTTTTTTCTCTTTTTTTTATTTATTTATTTATTTTCATTCAGTTTTTTTTTTAGTTTATATTCCTGATGAAAATAAAAATGAAATAAATCTATTAGCCAATCCGGACGAAATTGGGTGTTAACACTATACGGGGTAATAAAAATGTGAAAATAATCCCAATTCAATTTAATGCTCATTGTTATATATACGTAATCCTAGGATGTACGATATCCTTTTCCAGTAAAGTCACTCTGTTTTTTAGTGTCTTAACAATAAAAGGGGATTTTTTTTACTAAGTAAACTTTGAATGGTTGTCTTCTGCAATTTTCTTTTATCCTTTTCATTCAACCTTCTCCTTTTTTTTTCTTAACCAGTAAGTTTATCTTTATTTGATGTTTTTTTAATCAAGAAGTTTCTTTCAGATTTTGAATTGAAATTCATATAACTATTTAATATTAAGTCATGAGATAAAATTAAAATTATAAATATGACAATAACTATAAAAAAGTTATATACTTTTTTAATTAAAATTTATATATATAATTATTTCATATAAAATTATGCAAAGTATATATGAATGTGAGATCAAATTAAAATTATAAATATAAAATTAGTTATAAAAAGGTATACAAATATTTCTTTTTAAATATGAAATCATGTAATTTAATTATCAATAAGATAAAGTTAAAATTATAAATATGATAAAAAAAATTAAGTATCTTTATTTAATAGTTTTTTATTTTTTGGTAATTTTAAATTATCAAAAATGAATTTAAATTGAACTATAAAGCATTTATAACTTTTATGAAAATGATACTTTTATTAGTAAAAAAAATAGAAAACGTGTCAGAGGTGTAAAATAGCATATTTTTTCATAGAAATCAGTCCAGCTAAGCCTTAATATAATGAGCCCAATAACAAATGTCGGCTTTAGATATGGCTGTTTTTTCCTGCACCCCATCAAATTTCTTTTCACACCTCATCATAAGTTTCTGGAAATTCTAATTCGAAATAGGGGTGGTATCTTCCAGAAATAGTTTTCGGAATTGGTCTAACGTGTTCTGGAAAGTAAAATCCGGTTTGATGGGTTGAAGGAAGAAATTTGATGGAGCGCCCATTAAATATTACCTTAATGTTTCAGAAGTTTGAAACTCGGATTATATGACAAGATATCTCAAGTAATTCTATGTATGTGTGTCTCTATATATACACAAACTTTAGGCAATACTAAACTCTTGTGCTTTGCTTTTAATGTGAAAAGGAGTGATAATTATCTGCATGAGTAAATCTTAATAAAATACAAGAAGTTATACTTCCTGAAGTTCTTTAATATAACATGTACTAAATCAACCATCAAACCCATAAACACGATAAGTTATTTGATACTGGACGAATCCAACCTCCAAACCTATAAAGAGACCTTAATAGATAAGAATTTTATTGCATAAATACGTATTATAATTACATTTTTCTTTTATTATGATCTAGGTAGGGATAAAAAAAGATCAAGTAAGACGGATTAAAATGCTAACTTGGCCAAAAAAGACATATTAAGACAACATTTTCAACTTGGGAGTCTAAACCAATTCAGTTCACCAAGACAAGTTAACCCATGGGTCAATTGGGCCAACTCGCAAGCCTGGCTTCAATAAAAAAATTAGGACAGTTACTCCCTCCACCACTACCGAATGCTTCTTACACCACCCCATACCAATTTTACCCTTCTCTAAAACGGATGTCAACATCCGTTTCACCTTCAACGGATGTTGACATCCGTCTATTCACATATTTTATATTTTAATTTATTGTTTTTATTTAAAAACATAATATTAATCTTCAACGGATGTGGCGAGATCCGTTGCCACATCCGTTTCAATAAAAAATTTTAAAAATATTTTGATTATTATTTAAATAATAATATATAAATTAAATTAATAATTATTATTTTATTAAATAAAATAAAATTAATTTATAAAAAATTAAGTAATAATTTAAAATTAATTAAATAATATTTTTATATTAATTTCAAAACTTAAAAAAACTAAAAACTTAAAAAAGAAAAATCTTCAACGGATGTGGCGAGATCCGTTAACAGATTGCCATATCCGTTTCAATAAAAAAATTTTAAAAAAATTTTAAAAGTATTTTGATTATTATTTAAATAATAATATATAAATTAAATTAATAATAATTATTTTATTAAATAAAATAAAATAAATTTATAAATAATTAAGTAATAATTTTAAATTAATTAAATAATATTTATATATTAATTTAAAATATAATAAATTAAAAACTAAAAATTTAAAAAGAAAAAACTTCATGAATGTTGCCCACATCCATTTTAATAAATTTTTAAAAGCTATTTTATTATTTAAATAATAATACATAAATTAAATTAATAATAATTATTTTATTAAATAAAATAAAATTAATTTATAATTAATTAAATAATAATTTTAAAAAAATTAAATAATATTTATATATTAATTTAAAATATAATATAATAAAAAACTAAAAACTTTAAAAAGAAAAAAAATTTAAGGATGTGGTAACATTCGTATCCATTTTAATAAAATTTTAAAAGTATTTTAATTATTATTAAAAATAATAATATATAAATTAAATTATAATAATTATTTTATTAAGTAAAATAAAATTAATTTATAAATAGTTAAGTAATAATTTAAAAAAAAATTAAATAATATTTATATATTAATTTAAAATATAATATAATAAAAAACTAAAAATTTTAAAAAGAAAAAAATTTTAAGGATGTGGTAACATCCGTATCCATTTTAATAAAATTTTAAAAGTATTTTAATTATTATTTAAAATAATAATATATAAATTAAATTATAATAATTATTTTATTAAATAAAATAAAATTAATTTATAAATAGTTAAGTAATAATTTAAAAAAAAATTAAATAATATTTATATATTAATTTAAAAACTTAAAAAAACTAAAAACTTAAAAAAAAAACTAAACGGATGTGCGGATGTCCCACATCCGTTGAAGAATTTTTTCTTCAACGGACATCCGTTCAAGAGAAAAGGAGGGGTGTAGAATATTTTAAGATATAAAGGATAATTTTGGAATTTAGAAAAAGTGTGGTGGTACAAGGAGCAATGTGTGGTGGTGTAGGGAGTAACACCCAAAAAGTAGAACCCATGCCATGACACTTCGTATTAACACAACTCGGCTGAAGTCTAATACATTTAATTTGAAATCTAATATAGTTAAGTCAAGATCTAAAATGATCTGAATGATAACTCGTTTCAATTTGGAATCAGTCTAGGAACCCATCATTTACCTGTTTTCATGTAAAAAATATTTTTTTTAGCTCATACCTGTGTGAAATTACATTTTCAATTTAAAAAAAAAAACTTGACGGACCTGCTCGATATCCTAACAACTTGGTTGACCAAATTATTAAAGTCAATCTATTATTAAGTGGCAGACTAATCTTGCTTAACTCGTTTTGACGTACCAAAGTTGAATTGGATTTAAATGGGTCGAATTGGCCAATCTTTTCACTCCTAAGATGTTTTTGGCCCAAAATAATTTTCTATATAATATTCTATCATGCAGGAATGAAGTATATATAAATTTTAATACACAAATCTTCCTTCCAAACTCTTATATCTTGGTATAATTGTAGTGAAAACCTAATATTGATGTTTTCATTATTTCTCCATGCCTCCCCAACGCAATCCAAAACCTGGAAGAAATCCTTCATGCAATCCAGGATTGTCTTTCTACGATCCAAACTCATGGAATCACAAGAAAATCGTCAGAATGCTCTAGAGGCCAAAAATCAGTCAATGCATTCCTCCCTTACCCTCCTGGTGGATCATGTTTCTTCTCAAACTACAACAACATGGCACTAAAGTACCAAGCTTGTTTTAAAAAACTCTGTAAATGTATTATTGGCTTATCCTCCATTATCCTTAATTGTTTCCTATCAGCTCTTCAACCTGATATTTGGCGAGAACTTATCATCCTCAAGCCATTCTCACTGGCCTTGCCAAATTAATAAACTTCAAGGCTTTAAAATCAAATCATGTCGGTATTCACCCCAACACCACCATTACACACACACACACACACTCAACAACACTATATATGTAAGGTCCAACAATTATAAATTATTATTGAAATCTTCAAAGGAGCTATATAATTAACATGAAGTATCGAGTGCACAGTATAAACGAGCATTTTCATGACAATTTCTTTTAGAAAGGCCACGACCCTCGTGATATTGTATGTGTTTTTTATTTTTAACCATCCAATAATTTTGTGATCACTTAGTTTTTCCCTTGTCCTTGATCTACTGGTTTGGTATTTTGTTTGATCATGGTTGTTTGTGTAGATGGTACTTTAATGCTCAGGTAAACAATATCATCATGACTCATTTGTTCGTCGAAACAATTTTGAACTTTGTATTTCTTTGTGTAACATGTTGCTGTATGGTGATTGTCGCTTTTGAGGAAGAAAATCTTGTTTAAAGGGAATTTCTTTTATTTTAATAGAGATTTAAATCTGACTAAATTAAAGTGAAGGTTTGTTATTAGTAGAGAAAAAAAACATTTTTATTTAAATTCCTAACCAAGAGTTTCATATTATTTCTAATTTAAATTTTAAAAAAAATATATAATAAATATTTTTTATATTTTATAAAGAAGTAAATTTTAAACTTAATTCTATTTTACTGTATTTATATTTACTTACGGAATTGTCTTACATAAATGTGAAACTTTCAATATTGATATTTAATATTTTCATTTCTTCTCAATATAAATATATAAATTCACACACAACACATATAGTAGTTGCATCGCTTTTCTTTTATCCTTCGGTTAAAATTTGGGTGATGATACATTGACACCTTCATTTCTATTCTACACCTATGTAACACTAATAAAACTATATTTTATTTTAAAATATGAAATAGTTTGAAAACAATAATTAAAAAAATAAAAGTACTAAGTTTTATTAGGTATGAAATAGGGGTAGAAAATCATTATAGTGTCCATCTAAATTTTTCCTTAAGATTTATGGCCATTTTTCTTTGTAGTAATATACTTTATCCTTTCATTTCAAGTTGACCTTTTAGGAAGACACCTCTTAACCTTTATTCCGAGACAACGTATACAGAAGGTATAAGTACTCTGAACTTCTGTTTTCTTGCTCAGTTTTCTTTAAAGTACATAGTCCCACATAATGTCATTAATATAAAAATATTCCATAATAATTCAGACCAATCTCCTGTTTAATTTCCTTGCTTTTGTGCAGCAATTTTAGAGATACGTTATTTTCATGTTACCTTTTAGTGACTGGCGGGGATAGTTATTCACCGTTTTGAGACAATAACCTATGGTAGATCGCTGCGCTGGCGACCACGCATGAACTCTTTCGTTTTATGTCATCTCATGGAATAACAAGACAAACAAAAGGCTGAATAATAGGACAATAAGACATAAGGTATGCCACTTGATTAAAGGTTTGCATGTGTTCTCTAAGGATATATAGTTTTGGATGACAATTAGCTTTTTATTCTTTTTAAATTGAGAGATTTGTGTAATTCTCATACAAATAAATTAGAAGATTAAGGCTTTATAAATTTACTTTAATGTGTTACTTTATGTCTTTAATTTTAAACAGATAGAAATTATTTATTGTGAAAGAAGAACTCGTTTTTCTTTCCCTCCAACTAAAATCCAATTCCTTTAATACAATCTAAGTAAAGAAAAAATATCTTACTGCATACAAGACTCTAAGATCTGCAGAATATATGCATTTAAGCTATTCATTATCGCATAAAGGAGAGCTCTTATATATTATATTATACCCATAGAAAGAAATTCATATGTAAGACCATTTCATGCAATATATAAGCTCAAAAAACAAAAGGATAAAATTTAAGGATTACCTATAACTGAAAGAAATAGAAGGAAATCCAAACACGCATTCAAGAACGAAACGATTATTCAAACCCGCCGTAACGTGGACTATGTTGTAATTGAAGAAGCTTTCTCACAGTGTTCATGATCCATGCATATTGTGAGAGAAGAAGCAGATAAACTTTGTATTTTTGTGTATCACTTGGAAGGGAAATCTTGGTCTTTGTGGGATGGGCTTTTGCTGCTGTTGGGTGAATGGAGGGGTTTATGAGACATCATAGCCAAGCTAAAAGAATGATTGAGAGAATTCGCCAATGGGTTTTGAGAACCTGAACTCAACATCTGATAGTGGTTGATTTGCCTCTGATCCATGTCCATTGCTGTAAAATGTGAAGGGAAATACGGCTGTGCCGCTCCTGGAGGACATAGCAGAATTTGAGAATTCCTTGTTGATAAAGACAATGTTGATGTTGGGAAAGGTACAACGTTAATGCCGTGTATGTCTGTTTGGTTTGAAAATCCATTGTTTTCCAACTGAGGATGAGAAACATCACCAGCGGAAGCTTCCCAGTGGTAACCGTGTGGCATAGTATTTAGCAGACCCAAGAATGAAGGATGGTTTACCCTTGGCAAGAGATTATTTGGCATAACATGTGTGCTAGGACCTTCATTATTGCTTCCTTGCTTATCCTCTTCACTTCTATTTATCCAACTTGCCTTGTCAGTGCTGATCATTTCTCCTGAAACTTCTTTACGCTTTAATTTCCATGAAGAATTTTGGTCTGAACCTTGCCAGTGAATGCTGCTATTTATATTAAGAAGTTGTTCATTAGGCTGAGAGTGAGAGTGAGAGTTTGCAGCTTCATTAGAAGTAGCAGCAGATGGATAACCAAGGGTGAAGTTATTCACTGAAGGAATAATTGGCAGTGGTGGAAGTTCATCAATTTCATGCTTAGCAGCATTCAGCAACCAATCAACAACCTTGCTTGGTTGACTGAGCCCTAGCCTATCTTGAAGATCATAGAGTTGGATAGCAGTTGGTACTGATAATCGTACCCGTCTGTCTCTTAACCCTCTTATTGTGCAAACCTTGCTATGCCTGTCTTTCCCTCCAAAGGCTCTAGATACTCGAACAATCCTTGGATCCTTCAATCTTGGCCATTGTGCTGCTGAGCTTGATGAAGCCTTTTCCTTTTCAGGATCACTGATTGATTGAGAATGACCACCCTCCTGTTTTAAAGCAAAATCCACTTCTTTTGGGCTCTTAATCATGATCTTATGTATCTCATTGTTGGTAGCTAGGTGCAGAGTTTTGTCCTTCCACTTTATGCTTGTCAAAATTCTGTTCCATGGTACCATCAACAATGAAACTGCTAAATTTTAAGTCCCTTGTGCGGATTTACGGATTGTCTCTCGATCCTAGGAATCTGCATGGAAACAAACGAAATAAAATAATAGGAAATACGAAGAAGATGATAATCCACAAAATTTACTCAGATTTAAAGGCTGTAAATAAATCAAATATAAATATTGTTTAAAATCCATATTCTTTCCCTTTGGAAATGGAAGTAGATGCACGAAGAACAGATGACATGGTGACACAGATCGCTGACTTGCAGAAAACTAACGGATGTTTGCATATAGTTCTCTTTCTATAGATGTGATTTTGAGGGGATTAAAGAACATTTATATAAAATACCAAAAAGAATCATATCAAATGCAGTTGTATATTAAAAAACTCTAAAATCATTTAGAAATTACAAGCAGAGGCATCTATCATATGTACATAAAGAAAACTGCAGCAAAAGGCTGCATCATAGTCAGGACGGGTGTAATTAAAATTGCAGGAAAAATAATGCAACTATTTAATATTTAATATTTATACAAACCCTAGTTATCGTTGATCGTATCTGCAAACTCACATGAACA
This sequence comes from Vigna reflexopilosa, assembly GCA_027742785.1. Classification (NCBI taxonomy): domain Eukaryota; kingdom Viridiplantae; phylum Streptophyta; class Magnoliopsida; order Fabales; family Fabaceae; genus Vigna; species Vigna reflexopilosa. The sequence goes on from CM050913.1 coordinate 3,536,725, forward strand.
CGTGCCTGTTCTCATACCAAGCATGCACCAGAAGGTAGAAGGATGAAGTTTGCACTGTGCTTTTGAATAACAAGCTTGAACAAAATTTTATATTTCCGATTGAGCTTGACTTGTCTTTAATTGCACATAATAGTGTGGAAGTTGGAGTCTGCTGCTTGGAAAAGGAAGATGCCGGAATTCAACTACCACGCCACACTGAAAGATAAAGCAATGGCACATGGTTTGACACGTGGCAAACATCCCAGCTGGTCAAATAAGTATGGTAGTCTTTGTCTTATCATTTTTTGGTCAGGCATAATGGGCAATCATTTCCTTTGTTATATTCTGGTATTTTGTTCTCACAAAACCTTGAGCACTTAACGGAGGGAAATTAAACAACATTTGTAACATTTACTGATAAAAATTGTAACAAATTACTTTAATGTTTTTGGAAGGTAAAAGTGTTCAGGGTAAGTTTTCTTAGTTTGTTATTAAAGGAAAGAGGCTCGACTTCTGTACAAAAAGATTTTTCTCTATATTTGTTAGGTCATAATTTAACAACAACAACAAAATTGCTTGCATTAGGGCTTAACCTAACCAACACAGTTAATAATCACAGAAGGGGACCATTCCTACACACTTCTAAAACGCCTGATTACACTTTATCGACAACTACAAAAGGTTTGTGACTGAACACATCACATGGGGATCCACAGATGTAGCAAAGCATCAACAAAAATGTTGCTCTTATTAAGGGCAAAAGTCTTGTTAACTAATATCTACATCTCTTAACATATTAATGCAAAAGAAGTTTTCTACTAACGTATTCTTAGAATCTAAGATGAAAAGTTTCAGAAGGACATGACAGCCTCAAAATCATTGATCAATCAAATTTTGGACAGCCCAATTGCAATAATAATCCCAAGTTTTGTTTTACTAAGAGTTTACAGTTATATACATGAATGAAACAAATTGAAGATAATTTCTTAAAATAATCATTGTATTTTCCAGATAACAGTTATCAGGAGAATAGATCGACAGAAATTTTGGATTGATCAAAAAAACAAAAAGGTCAGAATGATTTTTGTATAAAAAATCATTGATTGATATGTCATCCGTAATGTTTTCACTACTGGATAGGTTTTCTTGGGCAGAATTATCTGTTTTCTTTTACAGTTACTATATTTTGGAGCATGGGATGTTCATAGTTGCTGGGTCAGAGATGAAAAGAAAAGGTAAAAAAAGGAGAAATTGAGATAAAAGAGAAACAGTAAGGGCATCACATGGAGGGGATTTAGAAGACAAACAGAGAAATCCACTTGGGATAAGTAATGGCGAGACTTAAAAGTTGTGGTGCCTTGTCCAAGGGCATTGTCATGTCTATGTGTATGATAGGTACTTCGGAGAAGGGAAAGGTACTGGTAGGTGAGGGACCAATTATGTTGTGATATCTTTTGAAACTTACACCCACTGAGCGCAAACAGGACCACACAACTTTTGCAGAGAGATATGCATTGGAGGCAAGTTGAGGCTTTTCATTGAGCTGACACTGACACAGTTATTAACCCTATGGCGCATGCTTTCATCAAAACAAAGTCAATTAATCATATGTCTGATGCACAAACGTAACCCAAGTTTCTTCTCTTCTTCATTTGGCAAAGACTGCAAATATATTCTTTTACTTTTCAAATTCAATTCACCTTCAACTCAAAACCCTAAAACTCCCTCACAAAACCCATCTCAGATACAGTATCGTTCATCACAATTTTCTCTCTCATGGTTTAACGTGGATAAATTCATCCTAACAAGGAGGAAATCTGAAAGCTACAGCAACCAACCTGATTTTTCTTTAATTAATATACATGTTAAGCAAATAGTTGATAAATAAGGTTATGGAAAAGTTCTTAAATGCCCTAAACAATATATCTTCTAATTTGCATAACTTTGACATGTAAAAGCATGAACAAAATTGAAAAAGGCAGACTATATTCCTAAAGATACAATGTTCTTTAATTTCCATAGAAAAAGAAGTGGGCCTTCTTTTAATTCTACAAAAAGAACAAAGGCAAACGACTCTTTGGCTCCAATTCCTTTTCTTCACACATACATTACCAAAAAAAAGACATCATGGTTCGAGTGATTATATCTGAAAGAGATGGATGATCAAGAACTACATCAACCGTTTGGAGGCTGAAATTATTCCACAGTCACTAAGTCCAAACATTTCTAAACAGTGTTATAAATTTGCTTCATTATTTAAACCGTTTAAGAAGAAAGGAATACTATGAATATGTTTTGCAGCTAAAAGAACGTTTATCTGCACACCATATATACGTAATATATATATAGCTTCCATTCATTGAAATCGAAACGCAACGTACGGCATTAAGAAGTTAAACGGCCAAGAGAACATGAGCGAAAGCTGGAAAGAAGGAAGAAAAAAAAATCAAGTTTACTTTCTGAAAGGAGAAAGGAAAATGGCAATATTTACATTCTTTACACTGTAATAGAGGGTTCCTCTCTGTCATCCGTGAAAGCCTCTTAGGCTATGTAAAAGACTATGAACAAGCAGTGTCTTGTGTTTTATCTGAAAAAAAAAATTGATAAACAGACCAATGACTGGTTTCTTGGTATGGGAAACAATATGATCCAAAAAATGGTTTCCAGATTCGTCACAGAAAGCCTGGGTCAGACTCAGAGCTCGTGACTAATCATCCACTTTTATAAATAGCCAAAAATGCATCAGAAGCAGAAGAATCCGTACTATCTGTAAGCTGTAACGTTATCTTGTGTCTTTGTCCAAGTCCTAACTTCAATTTTGCATGTCAGTCTAAGCTCATCAGCAATGGAAGTTTGGTGATTCGTCACGAATTGGCAATACAGCTGTGAAGCTTTTAAAAAATATGCAACTGTAATATCAGTTGTAACGTAAAAAAGTGATAACTTCCACGACTATATAGAACACAATAAAATCGTAATCACCACTACAGTGTTTAAAGCCTGGTAACTATAACTATAAAATGATTCATCATACAGAGAGAAAGAAGTATGGATGTGATATGCAGATGATACAAAAGGAAGAAAGATAAAGAAAAATAAATAAGTCGTTTGTATGTAAGTCGTGTGATGATTAGGAAACAGTCTACAACTACAATTTTGTCCACATCTTCTAGGTTTTTACGGTGTTTACAACTGCATAATTTTCAGTATTATCATCATTTCTCTTACACTAATTAACCAGCAGAAGAGCTGATCTTTAATAATGTAATGCAAAACCTAATGTTCAGAGAGTGTATTATAAGAATGATAAGTGGCCCCCATAATTGTAGAAATTGAGACAGTAACCTCCATGAAAAAATAGTTGCCAAACCACTTGGACTAATGCACCGCCACACCAATCATGTTACAATTTTTTCAATGCCAATCGCTCTATTATATCTCTAAAGAATCACGCGTCATATCACCACGCTCACTGCAATTTTGTAAAATTTCACATGTATTTTATGCTATAATTATTTTCTAATTTTATTTCTAATTTATACATAACTTAAGTTTAATTTATATTAAAGTTAATTTCATTTTTTTATATGTATTTTTATTTGCATTTTAATAATAAATTCATCCAAATAAATCCCAAAACTATGTATATAATATATATATATATATATATATATATATATATATATATATCCCAAAAATATATATATCAATATTGAGAACGAAAGCGGCTATCAGTCACACTTAAAGTAGAGGTTAAGCAAACTCCTATCCTCTCCATCTATTTGAAATAACTATTATTTTAGCAAAAAAAATTATAAATATTTATCTTTTTTATACCATCCAGATAATCCTTCATTTTTTAAGTTTATCCTTCTTTTTGTACTCTAAAGCATTCGATACCGATTTTTATAAAGTAAGGTCATTTCTTAATGGATAAGGATTAAAAACGCTAAGTTCCAAGAAAAAAAAGTAATTAGATTTTCATAACTAACTTTATATCTATTTTTTTGAGAAATTAATATTCTTTTAATCTCTAGTACCAAGCTTTAAATGACAATTACTAGAATCACTGCCAGAAAAAAAAAAGGTGTGATTTAGGTTTCCAAAATGCAGTTTATCCACATGCAGCCATTACATCTGAAATTTCAGGTTCCCTCACACACTAAAAGTTGTTCCTTGTTTTGAGATTCAGTCTGATATTAAGAGAAGAAAGAACATGATCAAATGCGGTTTAGTAGTGGAGTGTCTGGCTTTTACTTTTTCTAAATCACTAATTATATTTTAGTTTTAATTAAAATTCTAGTGTTTTTAGTATTGAAATGTATTGCTTTATTTTTCATGATAAATAACATTTTTCAAATATTTTTGCAATGATTTTAGTGTCATGTTTTAACTATGCTATTTAAATATTTGTCTCTATTTAATGTTCCAATTCACAATATATATTTATATTTAATGTTCCATCATAATATAATATATAAGTGGATATAAAATTTATTTTACACATTATTTTTGTAAAATTAAATTAAATTAAAATATAATTCTTAACATTATCAGTTAATAAAGTAATTAAAATTTTATAGTTTTGATATATGAAAACTCAATCAGAATTGAATTTTTTAAAGATAATACTTGAGAATCGAATTAACCCCATTAAAAACCGTGTGACTGAAATTGTATGACTGATTCATTGAAAGAAAAAAAAGATCTAAAGCTCATTTAATATTTCTTAATGAAGTGACTCAATTAAACTTCCATTCAACAGTTTTGCGTGACATGCAGTTACTGTTGTTATGGCAGATTGCAGAAAGACGATTCAAAAGAAGTTTAGAAGGAAAAGAAAAACAAAAAGAGAAAAACGGTAGGTTTTGTCTCTTGAGATTGAATAGAAGAGAACTCGACGTAACAAATGGTTTGTTTCGTTGGAATGTGTGTCACTTATTTGCTTTGTCTTTCTAATATTTTGTCTTCCATAACTTACTTTGTCGGACGCATGCCCTATCATTTGTCGCCTGCTTTTTTATGTTATGTGTCTTTCATTTTTATTTGTTTTTTTTATTAATTTAATATACAGTAGGTTTATAATAATCACGATTTAGCTGTAGAAAAACTACTCTTTTGAAGTTGGTCATTTTGTCCTCTGTTAATAAATTTCCGTTAAGTAGAAGTAAGGTAGGGTGGTTAGATTAATGTCATACATACCTCACTTTTTGGATAGAGGTTGTAATATTAAAATTATAAAGACAGAGTTATATTTTAATTGAATATTTTTGTCTTCTTTGAAAATATGATTTATTTTTAGTCACAACAATTGACATTAGAACTTTTAAAAGGCCCGATTTAAAAAATCAATCTTCCGTGAATCTTGGCAATCAGATCTGTGAGATAGATAGAAAAAAGGTTTTTCTGTCTTAATCCAAAAATTATATATATATATATATATATATATATATATATATATATATATGTATGTATACACACATTTATACACATGATGTGTACATATATATATATATATATATATATATATATGTGTGTGTGTGTGTGTGTGTTTTTTTGGTAGAAGATCCATTAATACACCTTTTTAATAGAGGTGCCTTCGTTAATTAATGTAGAATAAATATATGAATATTTTTCTGGATTAAAAATAAAAATAAAATGAAATATCCTTTTTACTAGTTAAAATTAACTTATACACTTACAAGATAAAATTTTAAAGAAATGATATGAAAACATTTTTACATATTATATACATAAGTTAACTTGTAAATGAATGTTTTATTTTTTTCTTGATTACAAAAACTTGGTCAAACACCATCTTTTGATCAGAGAGATATAAAGGTCTGAGTAACCATCAATACCAGTTTAATGATCGTTGATGAAAAGAAAAATATTGACAACAATAGGAAGGAATTAGAAATTAAGGAAAAAAAAAAACCTTGACTCGTGGATAGGTAAAATTAAGATTAATTAAATTAAAGATCTAAAATGAAAGAATTGGTTATTGATTGGATTATCGTTAAGATCATTTGGATTGGGTAGGAGATGGAAAGGAAAAGAAAGATACGAAAAAAAGACCGAGTACTATGTTTAGGATGAATTCAATCGTTTGATTAATCGAATATAAATGAAGAAGAACAGGATCTCCAAGTTGAATTTAAAGATGGTATAAGAGAGGTGCTTTACAATTTGATGTAAAGGATGAAACTATGATGTTTCAGTTTAGCCCTTTGCATTTTGGTGGAATGATCGAGTTATAATTAAGAAAAGGATGGTGCAAGGACTCTCAAATATGAAGTTTGAAAACAAAAGAGTGTATGCTCGGGAAGCATCCAAGGACTGTCGAGTACCGAGTAAAAGAATAACTCACATTGATTCATACATATCTATGTGAACCAATTACATGTGAGTCTTTCAATGAAACAAATATATTCTATTTAATTTTTAAATAAGTTTTTAAGGAAGAACTAGATATATTTTTTAGAGGAGAAATATGAGGTGTTCAAAATATTTCAAGTGATGGTAGAGAAGGAGACAAACAAGTCTTTCAAGTTTGTTAGGTCTAATCGATGAGACAAGTTCATTTCGTCTGAGCTCATGAAGTATTGTGAGGAACAAAGGATATAGAGATTTCTGACAACACATACTCACTCTAGCAAAATACAGTTGTCAAGAGGAAGAACTAAACCATCCTTGACTTGGTTCGAACAATGTTGAAGAACAAGACCATGCCAAAGTAGTTTTGGGTTGAAGTTGTGCAAAATGCTATTTATGTGCAAAATAGGTGTCCTCATGCAAAGTTAAACTTGATGACACAAGCAAGAAGTACGTATTCATTGGGTATGATGAAAAAATAAGGCCTACAGATTGTTTAACCCACTAACAAAGAAAGTTGTATTGAGCTGAGATGTTCAAGTAAATGAAGGAAGTTAATGGAACTAGAACAACTCAGATGAGGAGTTTATTGGAAGTAGAAGCACAAAAATTGTTGCACCACTTATTGAGAGAGATGATGATATTTATGATGAAGAAGATGAACTTCTACAACCCAGAATACTTAGTGTGCAAGACATATACAATTCCACTAACAAGTGCATGTTATATGTTTTTTGACAGATATAGAAGACTTAAGCTTTGAGGAAGTCATGCAAGTGGAGAAATGGAAAAAAAGGATATGGATGATGATAGGCATTATTGAACGCAATTGTACATGAGAATTGATTGATTTGCCAAAAAGAGCTCGACCTATTGATGTAAAGTTGGTGTATAAGAAGAAGACAAATGTTGAAGGAAATGTTAAGTGATATAAAGCTTCGTTTGTGTTGAATGGATACAAGTAGAAGGAAGGAATAAATTATGACGAAGTGTTTGCCCTAACAACGAGGATGAAAACAATTCAATTGTTAATTTTCCTAGCAGCTCAACACAGATGGCCAATTCTGTAAATGGATGTAAAGTCGACATTTCTGAATGGAGTCTTGGAGGATGAAGTATACAGTGAATAACCACTAGGATACATGCGAAGAGGAGAAGGGAAGAAAGTGTTAAGATTGAAGAAAATGCTTTACGGATTGAATTAATCTCCTCAAGTATGGAATGAAAAAATTGATACTTACTTCAAGAAGAATTGGTATAAATAGTGTCAATATGAACATGCTCTATACATAAAGAAGAATAGAGAAGATGTGATGTTTGTTGTCCTATATGTTGGTGATGTAATCTTCGTGAGAAATAATGTTGAGTTGATTAAAAAGTTTAAAGAAAATGATGAAAAAGGCATTTGAGATGATCGACTTAGGTCTTATGAAGTATTTTCTCGATCTGGAAGTTGTTCAAGGAAAAGAAGGCATCTTTGTGTCTTAGGAAAGGTATGTTGAGGACGTCTTGAGAAAGTTTAAGATGACAAGTTACAACCTGATTTCCACCCTTATGAAACCTAATACAAACATATCTATGGAGGTGGAGACTAAGTTGGTGAAGTCAAATATTGAAGTCTAATTGGAAGTCTTATGCATCTTACAAATAAAAGCAAGATTTATGGAGGAGCAGAGGTATAATTACTGGAAGACATTAAAGCAAATTCTAAGGAGAACAATATCACTTGTTGTATACTAGAATAGATAATTACCAATTAATTGGCTACTCAGACAACAATTGGTATGGGGACGTTGATAATCCGAAGAGCATGTCAAGATATTTGTTTATTTTGAGAACACAATGTTCACCTAGCTTTCGAAGAAGTAGCCCATTGTGATGTTGTCAACATGTGAAGCTAAGAATGTTGCAACATCTTGAAGTGTTTGTAGTCACTTTGGCTAAGAAATCTTCTAAGCAAGAAAAATGAATTATGATTTAAGTTGGCAAAGAGCTCAATCAATTATAAGAGAAGTAAAGATATTGATGTTCGATTTTACTTCATTCAATAATAAGTGAATAAAGGAAATGTAGAGTTAGAGCACAAAAAAGTCGAACATATTGATATGTTCACGAAGTCATTGTTACTGTACAAGAATAGCGAAAGAATAATGAGACGAAAGAAAGAATAAATATTTAAGATGTTTTTATTAGTTAAACTTAAATAATGTTACTTACATTTAATAAGTATTGTTATAATAAGTATTGTTATAATTAATTGTGTTGGAATAAAAAAAAGTTAAAAATACTCTTATGACATGCAATAGAATGCATTAATTATGATTTAGATAATAGTTTTATTTAATAGATATAGTTGAAGGAAGAAAACAAAAGCGTCTATAAATGGATGTTATACTACTCAATGTATTTACACAACAAGTACTAGAGAGTGTTTAGAAAGACAACAATATCAACATTCACCTCGCCTTTCACCTCTAGCAAAATCACCTCAAATTACTGGATGCACACACACAATCAATTTGTGCCTCACCCTCCCATCATTGTCTACAGTAAATATGCTAATCCAAACAATTGTCTATCGTGAATATGCTAATCCAAACATAGCATTAAAGAATTTGAATACACATATAACTAACAAAATCTATTGACAACTACATTGAAAAGAAGTTTAGAATTGTGGATTGGATGAGGATGCATGGAGAAAAGTTAGAAAATGTGAAAATTATAGAGAAGATTCTACTCATTTAAGTTTGAATATGTACTGTCATAAATAGAAATATTCTAATAATATGAGAAGTTAATGTATGAACAAAATGTGTATGTGCGCGCGCGCGCCCATAACCATTAATAATATCTCTCAAATCAAAGTCCATAAACACTTTTTTATTACAAAAGGACAGAACATTTCAAATAAGAAACTGTTACATGGTAGAACAGTAGATTAAAATTTATTCTTGAAAAGCCACAAGGGAGGAACTCAAGATTGAAGTCCTTTAGCAAAAAGAGAAGCAAAGGTCTCCATTGTTGTTTTCTTGGACACAAAACCTATCTCAATTCCTTCTCCATTGTTGCTATCTGAAAGACTAAACACTGCAGTTCTTTCAATAGACAATGTCTCCACCTTCTTTGGTCCTCCCCAGCCAAAGTCACTGCTGTAAGCCTCAAAATTCGGTGAGCCTGCAACTCCAATCGCCTTCACATCAGCTTCACCTCCCACACAATCAAGCAACCATGATGACCAATTTTCAGCTCCAATCAGAACACCCTCCTTCTTCTCACTTTCCAAAGCTTCACTCAGTGCTTCCACAGCCACAATTAGTCCATCCTCCCCCAACAATTCTCTTCTTTCAGCAATTGCAAGTCTTAATCCAACACAGTTACCAAAATAGGTCGGAGGAAGAGGTGGCTCCAAACAACCCCTGCAATCCACAGTCAGAATCAACATAACTCTCTCGTTTTTCATTTCCTCGGCTCTCACCCTGCAAACCCATGCATAGGCAAGAGACAACACAAACGTTGACAAATGAATGTTGATGTTGTTCTGTCTCTGTTTAGACACAACAAAATGCTTCAGCCTTTCAATATCTGAACCAGACAATTTAAATAAGCCTCCAGTTGCATGTTCAGGAGATTGCACATCCCGAACCATGAGGCTTCTTTTGTTGGATCCTCCCTGCATTAACCAATCATTGAGGAACTTCCCCCCTATTTGGTCAGGGTCTTTTACTAGTATCCTTTCATAGAAAGGACATAGTTCAGGTGGCAAACAAGGGTGTGCGCGTGATTCTCTACAAAGATAAGCCCAGGACTTGATAAACGATGTTGAAGTCTTGGCATCAAGAACAGCACGGTGTGAGGTTATTCCAATGGAAAATCCAGAGTTTGGAAACAGAGTGATTTGCAAGGCTAAAAGCGTAGCCTGTTCATGTGATATGGTCAAGTGAGGTAAAAGATGGTGCATTTCTTCAGTTTTCCAAAGATTTGAGCCGGCTAGATGGTTGAAATCTGCATCAGATTCAGCTGCTGTGACAGAAACAGAGTCACCCTTTTTGTAATTGATGATGGGGTTATGGGAGTGAAGGGGCCAAGTGAGGTGGCCTGCAAGAGGAAAAAAGTGGCCGAGTGTAAGAGAAAGAGAGTGTATGAGTTTGGGAAGAAGGGTATGGAAGAAGGGTGGGGTAGGGTGAGAGAATCGGTAGAAGAGGATGTGTTGAATAGGAGGTGACCTTAACCACAGTATGTCAAAGAACGTGAGGGGAAGCGATGTTTGAGTTGGTAATTCTTCTGATTCCAAAGTTGGTGCTATACTGAAAACTTGTACCACATGCATGGTTTCTTTCTTGTTGCTTGGACCAAACAGAAAAATAGAAGAGTGATGCAGGTGGTTATGTTTCGTGATTATCTGATCTTATGACTCTATTTATTAATTGAAACTGATATACATTTCATTCTCTGCATAACTTTCAAATGTGTTGATTCTAATTTATTAGCTATAGTTAACCTTCTCTGATGAAGTATCTCATACTTCACAGGTGTCATTTCTTGCATAAATCTTTTGTACGTGTCAACTTTATAACGAATTTTTCAAAACCCTAATGTACGTGTACAACAAATTCACAGGTGCAGTTTCAATTGCATTTCACTTCTTCTAAGTTTAGTTTATTTTTGTTTTGATAATTCATTTTTTATTACACTTTTAAGTTTAATGTTATCCTTTCTATTGTAGTAGTATGGTAGGAATAAATCCAATTATCGATTCAGCAGTTCCAAAAATTCCATGGATTATAATTTCCTTCACACCAAGTCTGTCAAATCTTAAACATCAGCGTGGGAGAAGTGTGTAATGCCATACTATATAAAATATAAAATTATGTGCTGATTGTATGATGAAGAGTTGAATCAAATATATAAATGGTCTGATAGAGATTGAAAAAATATAAAATATCAAACGTGTTTAATGAAATAGTTCTTCTTGAAAATGATAAAGCCATCGAGGTACAAGGCATTGGGTCTATCAGACTAAAAATGTTTGATAATTGGGAGATGCTGCATGAAACGAGCTATATTTTAGAACTTAAGAGAAATGTTTTGTTAATAAGTATGTCGATCATATCGATTTAACAATCAAAGTTAATAAGAAGTGATGAATATTTGAAAAAAACATCTACACTGTTAAGGGAGAGAAAAAGAATGATCTTTACATCTTAAACATTTAAACCGTCGAAAAAAAATAAAATAAAAGACTATCTAATAGGGACCGTCTAGTAGTGTTGAAATTAGTTATACTTTCTAATACGTTTTATTGAATGACTTTTCATTATTTCTTTAGTTTAGATAAAGACGGAATATAGACTATATATTGTATATTGTGATAAAATCTGTTTAAAACATTTCAATCGATCATAATAAAAAAAATTCAATCTTATTCTTATATTTTATTATTGTTGTGAAGGCAACAAATTATAAATAAGATTATATTTATCAACAAGTTGATACGGAGCAGACAAACAAAATCTAGATTCATCTAAGTGATTCCAAATGGAGACATCCGTCATTTTCTTTCAAACAGCTCGGTGGTGTTTCGCTAAAAAATCTTTCTATTCTAATGGTTTTGTCGATCTATGCCTAAGATTTGTAATATGTGTATAGTGTACTGGGTCGGCATCAAAAGAGGCTCAGTTCGATAAGAAGGCTGGCCAATTGGTTAGATAAAGAGACTAGCCGATCGGTTAAAACTAAGTGGGAGAGAACAAATAATAGACGAATAAAAAACATTAAAAATTAATCAATACAGTAAAAAACAAAACATGAGTGTTAATGGTCAGATAATGAACAATAAAAAATAAAATATATGAAATGAATATGACATTAATTAGCGGTTCTCATTAGGAATTAAGTTTATAAATATATGATGGATGTCTAAGTAAAGATACTTTTGATTTAAATAATTACTTAAGACTTTAAACAAAAACTGACTTGAGTTTTGGAATATTTTCTACAGAGGACGACGGATGGGTGTAGTGAAATTGATATCTTGAAGAAAATCGCATTAGTATTGAAAGAAAAGGGAGCGCAATCTCGAACCTACGTACTCAAATAACGTGTATCAGTTACATGGTGAATTAGTCGGTCATTTAGTCATTGTAATTTTATCATGTTATGATTGAAAGTTTATTTCTGCGTGTAAAATGTGCCTCGACCGAATCACTTCATCTCAATTTCTCGAAGAACTTGTTCATAATGCCAAAAAACAATGGTTCCAGTTCCACCAAATAATTCAGTCAACATAACACATTTTCCTTTCTAATCAATCCTTCACAAAATCTAACAAGTCATTTTTGTAAGGCTATATTATTCGTTCATTCTTTTAGTCCTTTTCTTTCTTCCCCTTTTGATCCTTTTTAACACTTTCATAACTTTTAGTTTTTTTTTTCATACCTTCCACTTTCCTCCACATTTCCTCCCAAAATTGAATTGGAGGATCAACATTTTCCAATAATCAACACCAGTACCTCATTCACCCATAACTTACCACAAAATAATATTGGACTCGTTGGGTAAAAATAAAGTTTTACATTAGATAAAACAAAATTATAAAACAAAAAGTAGACATGAATTTGAGATCTTTTTGGAGTAATATTAAAAACAAATCTATCATATCGGACTCAAAATGAACATTATCTTATTACTCTGGAGATGGACATCTATGTGTATATGTGTTGATAATCAGATGAGTTATTAGGAGTGGAGAGCAAGTGATCCTTAGTGAGGAGTGAAACCACATCAGATATGGTTAAACCTCCTGCAGGGATAACCAACACCAATGCTAATATAATACATGATAGTGGAATGATTTATTTTACTATTGCACACCAACACAGAATTTTTGAGATATAATAAGTTGCCAAATGATAGAGTATAAGAGATAAAAAGTTTTGCCAGACTTTTATTCCTGAAAAGAGAAATGATCTACCCAAACATGGGGATAATCAATACCTCTGCCGCTAATACATGGCTGTCAAATGATTTATTTTATCATTGCAAACCGACACAACATTTCAGATGACAATAAGCTACCAAATGATAGAGAGTCTTATTCCTGAAAAGCACAAGATAGGATAGGGAGTCAAGATTGAAGGCCATCTTCAAAGAGAGAAGCAAAGCTCTCCATAGCTTTTTTCTTTGTCACGAAACCTACTTCAATTCCGTCACCTGTTCTGCTATCTGAAAAACAAAACGCTGCAGTTCTGTCAATAGACACCATCTCCACCTTCGTTGGTTTTCCCCAACCAAAATCACTACTGTAAATTTCAAACCTCGGTGACCCTGCAAAAGCAGCTGTCTTTGTGTCACCGACTTTGTAACTTTCATACACCATCTTCCACCAGTCTTCTGCTTCATGCAGAAAACCTTCCTTCTTCAATATTCCCAAAGCTTCACTCAGTGCTTTCACAGCCACGATAAGTCCATCCTCCCCGAACAAGTCTTTTGTTTCAGTAATTGCGACTGTGATACCAACACAGTTCCCTAAATACGTTGGAGGAACAGGCGGCTCCATCTGACGCCTACAATCAACATTCAGACCGAAACCAGTACTTGTACTTTGGCCACCTTCTGCTTTCACTCTGCATACCATCGAATAGGCGGCAGCTAGCACAAAAGTTGACAAGTGAAGGTTCGTGTTATTCTCTTTACTCTGCACAATCTGCTTCAGCTTTTCAATACCTGAGCTAGACAAATGAAACAAGCCTCTGGTTGCTTCTTCTGGAACAGGCATCTCGCTAACCTTGAGGCTTCTGTTGTTGGGTCCACCCATCTTTAACCAATCCAGGGAATACTTTTCTCCTATTTTTTTGGGGTCGTTCACTATTTCCCTATCAAAGAAAGGAGTCCATTCCGCTGGCAAAGAAAAGGGTGGTTGTGCTTCTCTGCAGAGATATGCCCACGATTTGACAAATGTTGTTGAAGCTTTGCCATCAAGAACAGCATGGTGGGAGGTTATTCCAATGGCAAATCCAGCGTTCGGAAAGAGAGTAACTTGCAGGGCAAAAAGCGTAGTTTGTTCGTGGGATATGTTCAAGGGAGGTACAAAAGGGTGAGTTTCTGTAGCTTCGGTGAAATCTGTGCCTGCAAGATGGTTGAAATCGGCGTCAGATTCAGCTACAGTGAATGAAAGAGTATCACCTTGGTTGTAAACGATGAGGGGTTTGGTGGAATGAGTGGGCCAAGTAAGGTGTCCAGCAAGAGGGAAAAAGTGGCCAAGTGCAAGAGAGAGAGAGCGTTTGAGTTTGGGAAGAAGGGTATCAAAAAAAACATCAGTCGGATGATGAAATTCGTAGAAGAAGACACGTTGAACAGGGGGTAACCTTAGCCATAATATGTCGAAGAAGGTGAGGGCGAAAGATGCCTCTGTCGGTAGCTCTTTTGATTCAGAGCTCGGTGCTATGCTCAGAACTTCGACCACTTTCATGGTTTTTTTGCTGCTTTGTTCTACCCAGACCAAATACGGGAAAACCAGACAGCTATAATCGAGTGACTATCAATCCGCAGTATTGTTATAAAAACCATCCAACCACTTTCCAACTACTTTTTTATTCATTCACTCACGTGTTAGTTTTATAAAAAAATTTCGGGTACCAACTATCGATACTATATTTTATAAAACAAAATCTATCCATCTACTTTCTAACAACTCTCTTATTCATTCACGTTTTACTTTTATCAGTATTTATAGAACCCTGTTTAAACTGAGAAAACCCCATTTAACTCATCAATTCCTGTTGCTGTAACATGGTTATTAGGTAGTGGTTGTTCTATCAGTCAGTCAAGTATACTTACATTTCATAACATACCAGAAGAACTGCTTCTGTGAAATTTGATCCCAATAATTGAATATTGATAAAAATAGTATTTTGAAAACAAAATAAATAAGATGTTGAAGAAGGGCAGAGAGATCTACACTCTACCACAGCCACACAGTCTCCAACAAACAGCTGGAAGATAAGAAAGAGGAAATTCACATCCAGTGGTTTACCCCACCCCATTTCAACCTCTTCTTCATTTCTACTTTTACCTTCTCAGAGCATTTGAGTGTCATGAGCTTAGTTCATGGGTAAATCATACAGCAACTGATCTTTATGCAGAATTCTGGTAGTAGCTGATAAAAATAAAGATTCGCCTCCAAAAAAATAAGAATATCTTTACGTGAAGTCAAAAAAAGAATATTTGCACGTGAAGCCACGTGGGCAAGATCAAAATGCAAACAATCATTTATCTTCTTCGTTATGATTACTGTTTACTGGGGCAGAAATGGAGTAAGGTGCACATCTAACCACAGAAACTCCTTTTGAGCTTCAAAAATGGACTATATAACACATATACACCCTCATCGTACTTAACCAACTATTATCTAATTTTGCTTTGATAATAGGAAAACCCTATTTTATAATTATCAGTGTTATAATGTTAAAATTTTGATAGTAATTTTAGTAAAAAAAATAATGAAAATTACAAAACAGTTAAAGGAATGTACTATAGTATAAATGCATAACAATATTTAATTAAAAACAATGACATTGAAAAAGTATATAATTTCACGTAATAATGATACTTTAACAACATTTTTCTACAACATTTTAACATCATTTACGTGTGTGGTTAGTTCAAAATTATTCCATAATCAATAATAATAATCATAAACATCAACATGGACCAATCACATAATGACACATAAATAATGTTAAAATATGTCAAAATATTATCATCCAATTTCGTATAACTTTTGTTTGATAATGTAAAATACTTACTCCAATCATGCATCTCCGTTTATTTATCACCTAAAGAATACATATTATTTTCATGTCGAGAAATTAGTTGACAGAACGGATCTCTCATTATGTTGTTTTCTTTTTGGCAAATTTCGTACAGAAAAGGATTACAGGGTAACCAGTTTCTTGTGGGCCATTTTTTTAAAATTATCCATTAAATTTTTATTTTTATTTTAAAAAATGTTTTTATTTTAGTGCCGGTTCTTTTATTTTAAAAATAAAATTGAAATAAAAGTAAATAAGTATAATTGAAAGACGAGGTTTAAATTATTTTTTGAATACTTTTAAAAAGTTGAATAAATTGTTAATTTTGAAATTTAATTATATAAATTTAATGATTATTTGAAAACAACCGAAGCTCTAACATCCCAAAAATACAGCAATAAACTATATAATAGAATAATCACATTAATAATAATCCAGATCAGTCTTATACTAGAGTCGAGCGTACGCTCATGGCCAAACGGCCTTACAGAAGAACTTACAAATTTAAGCCGTTCAAGATAAGCAACTCTGACCGAACGGTTTACAAAAAAAAAATATCGAACGATCATTCTTAACAAAAAGGGAAGGTGATCGAACGACCACCTTACTATAACTAGACAATGGACCGAACATCCTATTGTTCGATCTTTGCTTCAACTTCTTCCAAATGTTCTTCTTCCAGCGCCTCTTCCAGCAGCTCGTCTCCTTCTGCTCACATCCACACGGATGATCATTGCAATGACAAGGACGGACGTACAAAACCAGACATTACAGGAAACGCAGGGTAAGCTTATGTAATTTAATTCATGCATAAACATACATTTCAAATAATCCAACACCAAATAAATTTCAACGTACGTATCATACAAAGCCTATCACTAGACTGACTGTCCGGATTGTATGAAATCTGTGTAGCTACAAGCGTTCATGCACCCGGGTGATGTAGTAACTGGAATACTCTCATCAGCTGCCACCCGAGGTTAGTCCTATTTGTCCAAAGTACCCCTAAGGACTAGAACCTCCTGCCGTTCCCACACATGACCTACCCTCCTCTACGTGAGGACAAGTACTCACGGAACATCAGGATGAACCGCCAGCATTAGCGTTCCCACAGTCATACTTTACAAATTCAATATTCAAACATGAGTCGTTCCTCCCCGGAACGCTCGTTCATAATTCCAACATATTTCATTCATATCATATTCTTCTCATCTTCCGTTATCAATCATCTCAGTTTCATCTTTCATTATCAATCATTTCAATTTCCTCTTTGTTCAAAGATTTATAAAGACACCAAATACCGAACGTTCAATCCTCACTCAGAACGAGGACGAACACTTGGAACGAGACAAAGAGGTCTCCAGTTCCATAATAGAATAAGACCGAGAGGGTTACTATTGGATTACGAAAAAAACCGAGGTCAACTGCATATCGCAAGAATGACTAGAACGGACGTTACTTACAAAGTGAGTCAATTAAATGAACTGACCCTTGAGAGTTCTAACCGAACGCAGAAAGAACTAGGCCAAATACTAAAGCTCTAAACCGGAACCAAATGGACGTATACACTTCAAGACTTTCCGAGAAGAATACTTAGAAGGATTCACCTGAAGAAACCGAACGCTTAAGAATATTTAGCTTATTTGAATTTACATCAAGAAATCCGAATGCCAGTCAATGACCGATCAAGGTAGAGAAGAAAATCCTATTGAAGTTAGACGAACGCTATTTTTCATCAAGATAGATTGTATAAGAAACGAGCACGAGCGCTTGGTGTAAGACCGAGCACTACTCAGTACGAGCGCTTGGTGTAAGACCGAACACTACTCAGTACAAGCGCTTGGTGTAAGACCGAGCACTAATGAACTTATAATAAAAGGCTTGATAAATATAGTCAGATACTATTGAAGTAGTGTTTACGAACAATGAAAATATACCATTACATATATATAAAATTAAGTTATCACAGGATACCCAGATACAACTGTGCTTGGCCGAACGCTTAAGCATAGTATTACCACACGAGGACGCTCGTCCTCAACTAGGATTCTCTCCAAATGAAAGAATCACATTTCAACTATGTTTACCAGAAGAACCGAACGGTCGAAGACCGTTCAATAACGAACGTACACTTTCATATGAGAAATTTCATATTCAGAATTCATTTATATCTGTCTCATTTCTAAATATATAGTTTCATAACTTTATACATTCATATCATAATCAACTTTCATACTTCATACAATCCATATCATATAAGTTTCATATATTTCATACATTATAACATAACTCAGCCATATTTCATTTCCACTCATTAATTAAACGAACGTTCATGCAATCCAATCATATCAACCATCATGCATCAAAATCATTCAGTCAACTAACGAATGTTCATACAGTACAACAACATACAAATTAAATTAAATAAGCTTCCCTTACCTCTGAGCGTGACCGAACATTCCCAGACGCAGAAATACAATTTCACCACTACAGGTTCTTCTACGGTCAACGCTCGACAATTCAAACTACACCAAGTGACAACCCGGCACTATCAGAACCACTCATTTTAAGAATGGTGATCAACACACGAACCCAGAACTGGGTTTGCATGTTTAGGAAAACGAACGACAGAGCGAAGAGAAAGACTTACCAGCCCAGCTTCACAAACCGAACGGTTTATCTGGAAGCTCTTGACGCCAGAAGTGCTTCTACGGTGCCGGAATAGTGATCGGAGAAAAGAAAGTGAGTGTTTTCTCAGAGAGAAGATGAAGAGGATGTAGAGAGAAGGAGGAGAGAATGAGATTCTTCAGAAACGTGAAAAGAGGGTGCATGTAGAGAGTGGAGTAGATTTTTCTGAAAATCCAAGTTTTGCTGCACACGTCAAAACGAACGTCCCCTCTTCAGTCGACACCTGCTTTCCACTAACTGATTTTCGGATCCTCTTTGCTTGACACCTGGCGTCCGTCATCTGAGTGTCGAGTCTCCCTCTTGACACGTGAATTCCACTAAGCGACACGTGCGCGGATTTTACTGGTTCTGACGGAAGATATGGCTATTCAATTAAAATGGGAAATTTTTGGAATTGAAAAATCTAGCACGATGTCATAAAATAAACACCCGAAAGTCAAGATTATGTTATGTGAATGTTCACTTCAACCCACACAACCCTACTTACATACAAAATGAAAAGATAAAAGTTAGAAAAAATGTACCCTATGGCAAGACTTTATTTTCTGATGCTTTGTAGTACAGGAAAAATAGAATTTCTATGGACACAAAAATAAATGAATTATATATATATATATATATATATATATATATATATATATAAAAGGTTTGTTAACTTATGTAACTTTTAAAGTGTACCCAATTTTAATTGACAAAAAAAATATCTATTTATAAAAAAACATATTTTAATAATTTTTATTTTTAATTTAAAATAAAAAAAATAAAAGATTATTCAAAAATATTTAATCTTAAAATTTAAAATTCATAATATATAAAGATATTTTTATCAACTAAAATTTGGTACACTATAATTTACTTTTATAACCATTTATTTGGAATACACAAATTTTTGAATAGTTATAGTTTTATTAGTATATTTCATTTTATTATTTTATTAACTTTCAACTTAAAGATATTTATCATACTACCGAACCGATTTAGTGGAGGATAAATCTAATTTAATTTGAAATTTGGGTGTTGCTCCCTCCACATCCCAAGTGCTCCTGCACCTTCCAACTATTTTTTTTATTCCAAAAATATTTTACATCTTCCCACTATTTTTTTTATTCCAAAAATACCCTACACCTTCCCACTATATTCAACAATCTTTCTCTTTCTCTCCATATTAATGGAGCATTCACGTGGCTCAGATTTAAACTTGTGATATATTGCAAAATTTTATTTACATTTTCCCTTAAATAAGTTTGATATAATCTTATTTTCATTGTTCAATATATTTTTTTTCTTCAAATTACTTAATAAATGGTAAAATTTTGTTCTAAATTTCTAGAAAAATGTTTATATATATGTGTGTTTTTTTTTACATTTAATATCTATAATTTTTAACATTATATTATGTTTTAACTTACCAACATGTTTGACTCAAATAAACTGAATAAAGTATTTAATTTATTAGATAAATAATATAAAAATATTATTAAATACTTAAAATATAAAAGAAAAGTTATTTGTTAAAAATTTAGAATTTATTTAGTTCTTTCGTCATTATAAAGTTAGTATATAATAATAATAACAATAATAATATATTATTTACTATTAATATTATTATGTTTATTATTTTGTATTTGCATCTAATTTTTAAGTTTATAAAATGAAAGTAGTAGAAGTACTAATATTGAAATTTCTTCTGAATTTTATATTTAAATTTAAATTTAAGTCATATGAATGCTCCATTAATGCAGGGAGAGAAAGAGAAAGATTGTTGAAGATAGTGGGGAGGAGTAGGGTACTTTTGGAATAAAAGAAAATAGTGGGGAGGTGTAGAGTATTTTTAGAATAAAAAAAAATAGTGAAAAAGTGCAGAAGCACTTGGGATGGTGGAGGGAGCAACACCCTTGAAGAAAAGGCCCAATGGCCTAATGCCCAACCGACGTTGTTGTGATTTTATTGGAAACCAATTTAGAAATAAATTAGTGAAATTTATTTGAGTAATTAAATTATTAGCATCTTATTAAAATTAATTTCAGTTAATATAACCTTTTGAAATAAATTGAAATGCATAACAATGTTTAATTAAAAACAATGACATTGAAAAATATATAATTTCACACAACTTTTGTCTGATAACGTGAAATACTTACTCCAATCATGCATCTCCGTTTATTTATCACCTAAAGAATGCATATTATTGTTCATGTCGAGATATTAGTTGACAGAGCGGATCTCTCAACATGTTTTCTTTTTGGCAAATTTCGTACAGAAAGGGATTACAGGGTAGCCAGTTTCTGGTGGGCCATTTTTTAAAAATTATCTATTAAATTTTTATTTTTATTTTAGTGTTGGTTTTGTTATTTTAAAAATAAAATTGAAATTAAATAAATAAGTATAATTGAATGACGAGGTTTAAATTATTTTTTTGACTAGTTTTAAAAAGTTGAATAAATTGTTAATTTTGAAATTTAATTATATAAATTTAAAGATTATTTGAAAACAACGAAAGCTATGGCTATCAATTAAAATGGGCAATTTTTAGAATTGAAAAATCTAACACGTTGTTATAAAATCAAACACCCGAAAGATAGAAAAAATGTACCTTTTGGCAAGACTTTATTTTCTTATGCTCTGTAGTAAAGGAAAAAGAGAATTTCTGTGGACATCAAAAAAAGATAGAAAGTGGTTTCTTTACACTAACTCAATCCCACAGTTCTACAATCAAGTTTCAACTCACCTTATATATTATGATTTAACTTTATTTATAAGGGATGACGTGAGATTTTTAATAAAAAATTAGTAAAAAAAATAATAAGACTTGATGATAACGATTTTCTAATACTAATATTAATACATAACATAAACAATAACTAATACTTATCAGTTTACTCGTTATAAATTAGTTATTTAAATTATGTCATAATTTTTTATTTTATTACGAATCCAAATGTTTTCAATAGTTATTATAATTGAAATAAAAATTATCTAATATTTTCAATAAGGTTAAACTCTTTTAGTTGTCTTTTGTGTGTTTTTTTCAGTTCAATTTCCATTTTATTAGAATTTTCAATTTAGTCCTAAAAAGTGTTAATTTGAATCAATTGGACCCTGTAGTTAAATTGAGTTAACGGAGTTAAGTTTTTAATGAAGTGAGAGATTGACGTGGCAAATTTTTTAAACTTGACATGCTAAAACCTTTATATGTCGCATTTCTTAAAAGATTATATTTTAACAATAGGGTTTCTAAAATGAGATTTAATAATAGAATTTTCGGTAAGTTGATTTTGCCCTCACCAGTGCTTCTTCTTCCGGTGAATCGTCACTTCCAACAGATCCTCTACGCGCCAATCACATCGCGACTTGGTGTGATCTGGTGAAGACCCTCACTCTCTAGGGATGCGATCTGGTTCGACCAGGCGCAGATAATGGGTCTGGTACTCCAGATTATGGGGGAGGGTCCCAAACTCACGCTTAGCTCGCTGCGTAGAAACGCCATAGCCAGGAACTTCACCAGAGAGGCGCAACCTCAACCTGACGACGTCGTTTTCTGGGAAGAGAAGTGTCACACGCTCTGCACCTTCTCTGCCTATAAAGACAATGCCTTTCACCCCTGGGAAATCGCTTTCTCTCTCTTCAATGTTTGTCTCTCTTTCTCTCTCTCCCTCCCTCTCTATTTTGTGTTTTTTTATCTGTTGTAATTTTAGAATTTTAGATTAATTTTGTTTTGGGGTTTTTTTTTCATATCACTTAAATTAATTTTTTATTTTATTTTAAAGAAGCTATTTTGGGGTTTGATTGGAAAAGGGGTGTTTTTCTTTTTCCTTTTCTTGTTTTTGTGAATTATTATATAATTATAATTGTTCTTGTTGTTCCTTTAAGTTTGATTTTAATTGGTTGGTTATGTGTTGCAGGGTTTGAATCAAAGGTCAAAGACTAAGGTTCCCATGGTCGGAATTGCGACTTTGAATCTGGTTGAATTTGCATCAGTGGTTGATCAAAAGGATTTTGATTTAAACATTTCTATTACAGTTTTTGGTGGTGTTGCAGATTCCTCTCCTTTACTTAGTGTATGTCTATCATCCAAGATGTTTTAGTTGATTCTGTCGAGAGACTGGTGGTTGTTTTCTTAATCAACATTGTGCCTTTGTGTTTGTTGTTTTTGTGTTCATAGTGGTAGCTTTTGGTTGTTGCTTGCAAATATCGATTAGTTTGGTGGAATTAAGAGCGGCTCTAGAGAGCACAGAAATAGTTCATAAATCAATAGTGCTCGTGCCTTCTTCACCCGTGGTTTAGCCAAGAGAAACTACCTTGGTTGAGAAAGATGAGCTTTCGACCTGCAACCGGAGGCACCACTGGTTAGAAGCGTCATCGGCCCGTTCCCTTCCTCTTCGAAAACAGGTTCACCAAATCGCGAGAAACGTCGAACCGTGCATCTACCATTGGCGCTCCAACCACCATTTCCAATCTTCTTTACCCATTGCTTTCTTCTTCTCTTTCTGTTGTGTCTCTCTCTGTTGTCTCTCAGGCTAGGAAGAAGATTTCTGGGTAGGATTTCTGGATGGTGCTTGTAATGGAGGATGATTTTTTTTTAATCAAACATTTTTCACATTAAATTTAGGAAATTACGCATAACATCCTGCTTATGCCACGTTTAAAAAGCATGTCACGTCAAAAATTTAAGAGAGCTACTCCCTCCACCACCCCAATTGTTCCCTACACCTCCCCAAATTTATTTTAATTACAAAATTATCCTTTTCACTTTAACTCTCACAGTAGCCACACCCCCAACTCTCATTTTCACTGTCTCTCCTGATCCGTTTGTTTCGAACGAGTGGAAACCGCAAAACTCAACGAAGAGGGGAAAACATAAATAAAGGAAGTTGTTTGAATGAATGGTTGAAGTGGGGTTAACCAAAAGCCCACACAAAACTATCATGATCTCATACCACCACAACTCCAGGCAAACGGAGACGCAGCTTGGCACGGCGAGCCAGAGCAACGGCTTCCACCTGGAGAGACAGTCCCGGGTCGGCGCGGCGCAACGGAGGCCTGTGAGGAACACGTGCGTGGGGAGGAACAGGAGGATGGAGAGGCTGGAGGCAGCGAAAGCTGCCGCGACGTCGGCGAGGCCGCGGTGGAGTCACGTGACGAGAAGGTAGTTGAAGGGGAAGTGGAGGAAGGTTCCAGCCAGGGACGCTAAGGTGACTGGGTGGGTGACGCCCTGCGACCGAAGGTAAATGCGGATTGGATGGAGAAAGGAGTGGGTGGGGAGGTCGGGGAGGGAAAAAATGAGGTAAGTGTGTGGCATGCGGGTGATGTTAGAGTCCTGGTGCAAAGGTAGAAGGATGTTTGAGTTGTTTATGCAAAGGAATGATATTGGGATGGAGCAGAGTAGCAGAAACATTACACAGCGGTGGAGGGTCAACGACAAGACGTTCATGTGTTTTGCGTTGAAGGACCCGACAACACCGAATAACATGTGATGTTGGCAAAGGCCATTCCTAAGGACCTCGTCGTCAGTTCCAGGTCTCCTAATATCCATCAGCGCCCAGGCCAGGCTTCAACGGATGGGAACATGCGTTTGACAATCGAAAGTTAACATCCGTTTATATTTACGTCAAGGGAAAAAAATCAACGAGAAGGTGTAGCGAGCATGAGCATTATCTGGTGACGAGGGAGTAATTCTTAAAATTTAACTCTGTTAATCTAATTTAACTGCAAAAATCAAATTGACTCAAATTAATATTTTTTAATAAAACGGGAATTGAACTAAAACAACTCACAAAATTAGCAACAGAGGTTTAACCTTTCAACGTGAAGTTAATTGTGCATGCAATTTATTTTTAAAACTTTTGTCTTTTCTACTATCGGTGGGGCATTGAAATAATTGTGTCACATTCATCAATTTGAATATTGTCTCTAAAATACACATGTGAAATATAAATCTCCAGAGGTAAATCAAATGTCATTGAAATTTTGATATTCTATTAGAGAGTTGCTCCCTCCACAACTATCAACTGCTCCCTGCACCACTCCATACCTAATTTGTTCTTCTATAAAATGGATGTCAACATCTGTTTCACCTTCAACGAATGTTGACATCCGTAAACGGATGTTGACATCCGTTTACATATTTTATATTTTAGTTTATTGTTTTTATTTAAAAAAAAAACTTCAACGGATGTGCCACATCCGTTTAATAGAGTTTTAAAAAGTATTTTATATATTACTTAAATAATAATATATAAATTAAATTAATAATAATTATTTTATTAAATAAAATAAAATTATTTTATAAATGATTAAGTAATAATTTTAAAAAAATTAAATAATATTTATATTGTTAGAAGTGGACTTGAGGCCTAACTCATAGCGGCCCAATAATGGGTGGAACAATATGCCCAACAAACAACCAATAATGCTAGGATAGGCTCTAACCATAGCTCTGATACCATGTTAGAAGTGGACTTGAGGCCTAACTCATCCCCACAAAACCGGCTTGTAAGGTGAGGTCTGCACCCACTTATATACTTTAATTTGGCCTTATCTCTAGTCGATGTGGGACTTCCAACATATATATTATAAAAAATTAAAAAACTAAAAACTAAAAAAAAACTAATTCAACAGATGTCGCTACATCCGTTAATGGATGTGGCACGTCCGTTTAGTAGATTTATAACAAAAATTTTAATTATTATTTAAATAATAATACATAAATTAAAATTAATAATAATTATTTTATTAAATAAAATAAAATTAATTTTAAAATAATTAAATAATATTTATATATTAATTTAAAATACAAAAAATTAAAAAACTAAAAACTAAAAAAAATTAAAAAATTCAACGGATGTCGCCACATCCGTTAACGGATGTGGCATATCCGTTTTAGTATATTTATAAATAATATTTTAATTATTATTTAAATAATAATACATAAATTAAATTAATAATTATTATTTTATTAAATAAAATAAAATTAATTTATAAATAATTAAGTAATAATTTTAAAAAAATTAAATAATATTTATATATTAATTTAAAATACAATAAATTAAAAATCTAAAAATTAAAAAAAAAAACTCAATAGATGTGGCACATCCGTTGAATAAAAGAGGTGGGGTTGTAAGATATTTTAAAATATAAAAGATAGTTTTGGAATTAAAAAAAATATGGTGGTACAGATAGCAAAGTGGGACGGTGTAGGGAGTAACTAGGGATGGCAATTTTACCCGCGGGCACGGGTACCCACGGGTAAAATCCGCGGCGGGTAGTAACTATCCACGGATATTTACTACCCGCGGGTAACGGGTAGCGGGTATTTTAATACCCGCTTCTAAACGGGTCGGGTACGGATAGTATACTACCCGCCCCGCGGGTACCCGTTACCCGTAAAAAATTAAAAAATAAATAATTTATATATTTTTTAATTAAATTTAATTAAAAATAAAATAAAATAATATTTTATTAGTTTAAATTTAATTAAAATTAAATTTTAATTTACATTTAATTTAATTTATATTATATAGATATATATATATATATATATATATATATATATTTGTATTTTTATTTAAATTTTATTTTTAAATGTATTAAATATATTTTTTTTATTTTTTACCCGACGGGTATTTTTTAAACGGGTACCCGGCGGGTAGCGGGTCGGGTTGCGGGTAGGCACTACCCGTACCCGACCCGACCCGTTGCCATCCCTAGGAGTAACCCTCATTCTATTATTGCTTCAACTTTTGTATTTGGGCGTTGCTCCCTCCACCCCCACATGCTTCTCCCTCCACCTCCCCAATTTTATATAATTCCAATTATGTCCTAACCCAATTTTATATAATTCCAATTATGTCCTAAAGTTAAATTTTTTTACTTTTTTTATTTTAATATTTTAATTAATTTGAATTTACTTTTTCCTAAACCTATCAACCTTTCATTTTCATCTCTCACTTCTCACTTCCCACTTTCGTAACTCTCCCTCACTTCCGTAAGCTCTCTCTGACTTCTCACTTCCGTCTCCAACTTCTCCATTTTTTTCCATTTCTTTCTCCATTTGTTTCTCCATTTCTTCTTTGTTTTTCGTTTTTGTAGAAGATCGTTTGGTGTGGAGCAACACTGGTGCGGAGGAAACAACGTGTGCGGAGCAAACGAGCAGATCTGCGTCCCAGGTTGGTCTTTCACCCCGTGCTTTGTCGACGATGTTACTGTGCAGGAAAGGCTGAAACGGATGTGGGACATCCGTTTGCCTTCGACGGATGTCCGACTTCCGTCGACGGATGTGGGATATCCGTTGAAGGCCAATCGGATATCCCACATCCGTTTCGGCTCTGCTGAATTTTTTTTACTTTTTTAATTGTTTTTAAATTATTATAACTGAAATATATATTTATATATTTGATATATTTATTGTTAAATGTTTTTAAATTTTCTTTTGACTTAGATTATTATTTGAATATTTTATAAATTTTTTTATTTGTAGTTTGTAAATAAATTGATTAAGAATTAGATACGAAAATTTTTATATATTTAAATTATTTTTATTTCTTAAAATAAATATTATCAATTTAATTTATTTAATATTAGTAAATTTGTATTTGTATTTATTTTATTTATAGTAAATTTGTATTTGTAATAATAATTAAATGGAAATGTATTTAAATATATTATTTTAATTAATTAGCTAATTGTTTCTTTTATTTAATTTTTGTTGTAAGTTAATAAATTAATTATTATTAGTTTAATTTATTTTGAATTGCATTTTTTATAGTTTATTAATGATATTTGAAACAATAATTTATTTTAATTTTTGAAATTAAATAAACAAATTATTGTTAGAAATGGCAAGAACACGTTGTGCATCTTTTAATTCTCGAGGTGAGAGTTCTCGAGGAGAGAGTTCGTCGCAGGGCGAAGCTCGGAGAAGACCTACCGTTTCTGCTCGTAGAAGTCGGGCAGCTCCTATCCAGCATGACCCCATAGCTGAGGAGCGAGCCGTTGAGGAACAAACATATGAGGCGTATGAGACTCATGGAGAGGAGCATGCAGATGTTCATGACATACAAGAGGATGTCGCTGGATTTCCTGGAGGTCCACACGATCATTCATTGCTGACGCACTATGTTCAGCATGTAGCTTATGCTATTTCCCAAGGCCGGGTGAGTGCAAAAATAAAATTTATTTTATTATTTTTTAATAGAAAATTTCTTTATTATTTTTTAATAGAAAATTTATTAAATATTGATGTGTAGGATCGAGGGGACACACTGAAGTTGATCTCCCACGGAAAAAAAGTAAATAAGTTAGGACCATGCCACGAGGGAATTCAAGACATTGTGTTGAATTCCAGTTTGATGCCTCTTACAGGGATTTGTTATGATTACGTTGATAAGGGGTTACTCCTCGGATTCATAGAGAGGTGGCATTTTGAGACCAGTAGTTTCCATCTCCCTATAGGGGAGATGTCGATTACTCTTGATGACGTCTCGACATTACTTCACCTGCCCGTGATGGGACAAATGTGTGATTTGGAGGAGTTGGAGTTTGAGGAGGCTCGTACAGCCCTTGTGCAACTGCTCGGCGTTGATGGTGGCACAGCAGGTGCTGAGATGGAGGACGCACGTGGTCCGAAAGTCAGACTCAGCTGGCTTAGAGAGATATATGTTCAGAGGTGTGAGTCGCAGCATTGGGACTATGCTGCTAGAGCATATTTGTTGCATCTAGTAGGATGTACGATTTTTGCAAATAAGAGTGCCAGTTCTATACGCGTGTCTTACTTATTGTTATTTAGAGACGTACACGCGTGTGGCAGATATGCCTGGGGTGTTGCTGCACTCGCCTATTTGTACGAGCAGCTCGGGGATGCGAGTCTCGCGTCCACGAAGCAGATGGCTGGATATTTGACTCTATTTCAGGTACAGTTATAACTTTGACATTTATTTCATGTATTTATTTCCATGTTCGAACATGGATGTAATTTAATTGAATGATTATTTTTTTAGAGTTGGATATACGAACATTTCCCTGGCTTGGGGAGGAGGCGGTTGGTGACTTCTTACGATGATACCACACCACGTGCCATGAGGTGGCAGAGCCCTAGACAGAGTTCCACTCTCGCAGAGATTCGGTCACAGTTGGATGCGCTGACATACAGTGGAGTTGTATGGCATCCGTATGAGGGGCATCGAGGCATTCGGCCATTCTTCGGCATCTGTATGTATTCTGGATGGATTCGGATTGGTGACACCCTTTGGCGTCATTTGCCTGAGCGTGTGCTGAGGCAATTTGGGTTTCAGCAAGACATTCCACGATCACCGACTACGGTTCCAGATGCAGATGTAGTGGCCATTGATCATATGTGGTTGCACTTCAGAGCTCACGTTGTGAGTAATGTCAGACATGCAGCATCCCCTTCTGACTGTGTTGATGGGTACATTCAGTGGTTCAGAAGGGTTTCACATCCTTATATTATTGTTGCTGCAGATGACGCGCGACCGGCTCTTGCACCTAGACAACGCCCCGATGTTCCACGGGAGGCACGACCCCATCGTAGATCGTCTCCACCTTCACCATCTGGCGCCCTGGTATATTATTTTTCATTGCTTATATTATTAAATTTTGATCACCTTGTTTATTTAATTGTTTGATATAATTATAATGCAGGCTAGATTTAGGCGAATGGCGAGAATGTTACAGTCCTTGATATCGTGTCGTCATGTCACCGAGGGTACTGTTGCACATCAGGTGTCAGTGGACCTGCTTCAGATTGCTAATGAAGGCATCGACGAATATTCCACGCCTAGGAGAGAGCAGAGGCATGTGCGTGGTAGACGGTCGACGTCTAATTGATAGGACTTTATATTTCCTTTATCTGATTATGTATTACAGGACTTTATATTATCTTTGTATTTGTAATAGACATTTATAATTTCTTATAATTTCAATGTTTTCATTTTGAGTTACATGTTCTTTTATATTGGTTATATAGATGATCAAATATTTATATGTTTAAGTGGAAAAAAAAAAGAACTTAATTAACAACAAGTAATATAAATATGATCATATATAAATAAATACTACATAAATATCACGAATAATAAAAATATAATTATCATGAATACTGACAATAAGTACTTAAATAACAAAATATAATAGTGTATTTCTACATATCTTCATACATAATATAAATATCATGAATCACCTAAGTCAACATAAGATGTTGTTATGTCCATCAACTGTTCAAATGCGTGCATCCTACTAGTATAAATAGATGACCACGCTCGTGCCTCAGGATAACAGTGGGTTGAGGACATGATATTCACCGTGGGCAACGGACAACCTTCTTGTAGCTTAACCTACATTATACAAATAACAAAATATAATTGAGTGATAAGTAATTTTAAAATAAATTCATAACAAAATGCACTTACCTGCACAAAATGACATCCATGAACATGTCCTATACAAATTAAGCGATGTTGAGTGATATCAGAAGGTGGTGTGGAACGTAGTGGAAAGATAGTATAATTTTGAGAGTATGACAAACACACTAAGATAACGTTATATCGGTTAGCAATTGCATAACCAATGTCTGGTAATGTCATCCACTTGCTCGTGTTAGCCTGTTATGAATAAAAGTTGTTAGAAAAAACCCTTTGTGCAATAAAGAAACTACATAAAACGGGAAACACTTACCGCAGACAGTGACTGCACCAAC
Source organism: Vigna reflexopilosa (assembly GCA_027742785.1). Lineage (NCBI taxonomy): Eukaryota > Viridiplantae > Streptophyta > Magnoliopsida > Fabales > Fabaceae > Vigna > Vigna reflexopilosa. The sequence continues at coordinate 3,567,289 of CM050913.1, forward strand.
AAAGAGGACCTCAGTTCTTCTAGTCTATCATAGCCTCCTACTAGGCTTGCATATTCATCACGCCATGCACTCAGTTCTTTGTACAACTCATTCCTCACAACGGGCCATGAATCTTCTCCGAGTCCCAACAACGCAGCAATGCATCTATACCCACAGTGACCATCAGCCACAACATCAACAACGTCCACAATGAAGGGGTGAGTAGTAGAATGAAACTGGTCTATCATTGGAACTCTCCTTTTCTTCATTGCTTTTGGCTTTGATTGTAATTTACTTCTCACAGATGAAGATTCTATGGTTGAATGAAAGGCGTCCACATACTCAAAATATGATGGATCCCGCGTAGTAGACCTTTCACTTCGTTTAACTTTACTTTTTTGTGCACCCTTTGTCTTGACTTTATGTAATGGAGGGACCATTGATGTCAATGTAGGACAAACAATTTCAAGTAACTTCTGCTTGATGGTGACTTTACCGCCAATGTCAACCTCATTGAATCGTTCTTCTACTTGTTTCAACTCATCTTTAATGGATAACTGAGGCTTAGTTTCATTTAATTCAACATTTGAGAAATGCAATCTTCGCCACATGATATGAAATTCACCTATAGGGATCATCCTAGGATCATATCGTGCTAATTCACATGCACATGGGACACCAAATGTACGTCTCAATACGCATCCACACTTTGAGGAGTCCAATCCTATCTGCTGCACTATTTTCAATTCCTTAGCAATGAGATCCAATGCATATCGAGACACACGCCCAATAAGTTCTCTATATATGTAGCCTTTAAAATAGTCACTCCTGAGCAACAAACTACTTTCAAATGACGCCTTAATCTTGTTGTGTTGTAAGATAATGACGTTATGAATACTATCCCAACAAGAACACAAATCACCCATACTATTGCCCAGAACTTTCTTCAGGCTCCAATGAGCAGATTCAGCCCTGAAACAAAAAAAAAACTTCAACAAGTACAAATAAATATTTATCTACAAAACAAATAAATAAAATAACATTACAACATACCTATTTGTGGTTGTGTTCCCTAAATGCATTACTTTGTTCGTCCAGAACTTTACAAAGTATGTGTTGTACGGAATAATCCAATTCTGATTAACATATTCAAAGAACAAAGGCCATGATCTGCTTGCGTATTCAAAACCATTCACATACTCAGCAAACAAGCTTTCATCAGCACAATCCATCACATTTTCCCATGCATCCATCAACACTTCCCAAACCTCAGTAGAATGAACTAACATTTTGCATTTAGCTTTAACATTTTTAAGGATGTGGAACCGACATAACATCTGATATGACTCAGGGAATACACTTGATATGGCATTCATCAAAGCCAAGTCTCGGTCAGTCACAATAACTTTAGGACCACCCTCAGATGTTAAAAATAAACCTTTCAACTTTTCCAAAGCCCATGTGAAATTACTCTGCCTTTCAGTAGACAAGAAAGCAAATGCTGCTGAGAAGGTTAACCCTGTAGACGTCATACCCACAATCTCAAGCAACGGAAGTCTATATCTATTTGTTTTATATGTGGAATCCATCATAAATACAACATTAAATGAGTTTAACAATTTCACCGCATCAGGATGTGTCCAAAACAAGTCAGTAACAACCTTTGAATCATCAGCACACCTACTCCAGTGAATGTACTTATCCCGATCCAACAACATCATAAGTTGTTGTAGTTCAGTTCTGGACCCTCTTAATGATCGTTTATACGCATGCCTTGCGTTGTAGATTTGTTTAATCGTTGTGACATTTCGATCATTATTTTGTTTGAGTGTTAATAAAATATTTGCAGGTGTAACTTTACTCTTTGTCATATCAACCAGTAATGACTTCTCACTCGTATTTAACCTGCCAGCATAAGGGTGACCCACTAAAGTTTCAGCCAACTCATGGTTGTGATGTCCACACATCACCTTCAACACCCATCCGGCCCCATCTGAACATGGTTTACCCTTTAATCTAAACGGACATTCACATTTACGAGTGCCGTATACACTAGCCACTGCATCAGCTTTGTATTTCCTATATTTTCCCCCTCTTTCACATCCAAGTATGACATACGTTTTTCTTCCCCGTACACCAGTAGCTATGTCAGATCTTACTATTACCACAACAAATCCTAAATCAAAAGTCATCCCTCTTACCCATTGAATTAAGTGCTCTCGTGAATGAAATATTTCATTTGTTGTAAATCTATTTGTTAAATCTCTCTCTACAACTTTGCTAATTGACGAAGACAAATCAGATTTCAAACTACAACCAATCTGAGAATCCATATGAAGATATTCATTCATTTTTAATAATAATCACCTACAAAATTATAATGACCCTTATTAACATAATTAATAATTAATCAAACAAATATAAAAATATTAATATAATTAAATTATATATTTGATATAAATAGAGTAATAAATAATTTTTTTATATAATTATCAAATTATTAAAGAATTAAAGATACAAAAATCATCTATAACAAATTCATATTTTAACAAAATTATTACGTTTAAAAACTAACCATATATAACATTTAAAATTATAAATTTAAATATAAGTTACTGTAAATAAAATAAACAAATAAAATAAAAACGAAACGTAAAAGGAAACTGTCTCTGGACGGATGACATCCGTTGAAGGATGTCATCCTTCGGTTTTATTTTACTCCTCATGCAAAGATTACAGGCTCGGATATTAAAAAGATTATTGGAAGTATGGGAAAGGTTTAGGGTTTGGGATTATAGGAAGGATTATGACTACGTACCTGGAGAGGAACCACGATAAGAACACTACACCATAAATGCACTGCACCACGTACTGCACCGAGAACAAGAGGAAGATTGCTTGATAATTCTTTTCACGATCACCAAGCTTTGCAGAAAAATATTTTACTCATACAAGGAACTACGTAGGTTATCACTGAAATATGTTATAAATGAATAAAATTAAAAAATAATAATTTTTAAAATAAAATGTTACTGAGGGGCAAAATAGTAAAGGAAAGGTAGAGGAAGGGGCAAAAAAGTAAAGGGGAGGTGGAGGAAGAGATGCGTGGGGGTGGAGCAACTCCCTTTGTATTTTTCTTTCAGAAAGAAAACGCCCAATGGCTAAAGCCCAACCAAGGTTCTTAACATTTGATTGGAAACCAATTTAGAAATAAATTAGTGAAGTGTATTTGAGTAATTCAATTAGTATCTTAAATTAATTCCAATAGTATAACCTTTTGAAAATTTTTGAATTTCTATGATATTACAAAATTAAATTATTTTTTAATATCATCATGAGGCTTTTTATAAAAACAAATAATGCTATCTTGAATTTTACTTATATATATTGGAAAACGTGCACAACAATATTTGGAAAACGATTTCATGTTCACCTAAACATATGATTTTAAATGTCTACAGTAATATGATAATATTTTTTTTAAGTTAGAAAAATATTATATTTACAAATTCTAAATATAAATAACATCAGTAAAACTCCAGAAAATAATATTTTAGAAACATTAAGAATAATAAAATTTAATTAAAATAATATTTTAGAAACATTAAGAATAATAAAATTTAATTATTTTAATATTAAATAATTTATTTATAAAAGTAAACAAGTTTTATTATTTTAAAATGCATCATTCTTCTAAAATTTATTTTTTGAGAGTTTTTTATCTTTCTTTCTAAGAATTCTAACTCGTGAATAATTTGTTTGACGATCAAGAAGTGACTATGAAATTACAACAGAATAATCTCTACTTCTATATGATCAATTGTTGCAAGTAAGTTTCTATCATTTTTTTTTCGGTCTATGATTATGTAGAAAATTCTATTTTTACATGTATCAAAAGTATTTCTTCCTTTACTTTGGGTCAATTTGAGATTATAAGATTTGATTTTGATCACCAATTGGTGAATAATAGATTTTTCTAAAATTTCTTATTATTTTAATGAGTTATATACACTTACATATTTTACAATTTCTTCTACTAATCATTACATTGCGTTATACATTTATTATCTTTCTATTATGTTTGTGCTGTATGGAAGAAGTTATTTGAATAAAAAATTTTAAAATTATGAAAATAAAATAAATAAACAATGTTTTTCGCAAAAAATCCTTTACTTTTAAAAAATCAATTACGTTATTATAAACATATACCAAAAAATTACCCAATCAATACGAATAACAAATTAGTTATTAGAAACATAAATTTGAATATTATTTATAATGTTCTAAATTAATTACTTTGTAACTAATATTTTTATTTATAATTTATATTTATTTTAATTAAAGTAAGTTAAAAGTGTTTTTGTAACATTCTAATTTTATTTGTTTACCATTAATAGAATAAGACGTTATGGAATTAATAAAACAAAAGAATTTTGTCTCCATTTATATAGATATAGTAGTAATAAAGTTACCACCAATAATACAAATTGTAATATATTAACGAATCTCATCGAAAATTTTTCTACATATTTATTTTTGACGAAAATGTTTATTGATAAACTAAATTATAAAATTTGTTGAAACAATTTGTTAATAAATTTAAATTTACTGACCAATTATGATCACTAATAATAATTTGTTGATAATTACAAAAATTCTTGTATGATTTCTGTTTAAAGAGAACAAAGCATGAAACAAAATTTGTTGGTTTGATGAATATCACTCAAAATGACACTCTAAATTTTTAATTATCTATAATATATATATATATATATATTATTTTTTTAACACTCATTCTCGGAGTGTTACGTGAAAGTTTTTCATTTTATTTATTAAGAAAATGTTAATTTTGATTTATACATTAATCTCATAAATTTATAAAAGCATCATTATAAATTTTTAGTAGATAAAATTTAAATAAAACTCTCGTCGTCAATTTCCTCTCTTGTCAATCATTGACGTTCCTATCGTGTAATAACATGAGTTATACGATCATTACACAAAAACAAACACAAACACAAACAAAAACAAGTAGACTGAACTAACATGTATGAGATAATTCATCCAATATGCATAAATATATTACTACACATAACAATAATTATATTATCATGCAATAATTATACTAGACTTACTCATCACACCATACAATAGTATACAATGATCATGCTAGACGCTACCATCTCATCATACAATAATCATACTAGACACACTTATCCTATAATAATCATGCAAAACACACTCATCCTATAATAATCATGCCAAACACACTCATCTTATAATAATCATGCCAAACACACTCATTCGGATGAGACGCTGATGCACGATCACGGGAGATTGTGAACTTGTGGTGGCCTCCACTACTCTTTACATATACACTTTCAATACAGAACTCTATGTCATCCATAAGGTTAGTCCGTTTACACCTATGCCCAAACTCGACACATAGACTATGAACTCTTGCCCCTCTCACCACATAATTCATCATTCTCTTCTTGAGACTAAATGGTTATTAGAGTATCAGGATAACCTCCAACAACATGACCCTCAACATCAATGTGTACACTAATTACTTACAACCACACAGTCTTTCCACGAGACCCTTGACCAATCTCACATCATATTCATATTCATTAACTCATTCCTCATGCAATACATATTTGATCCAAAATCATGTTCGTAGCTTAACATAGAATAATGTTCAAGTCATTGATACAATCAGACATACAAATCAATAAATTACTCAAAATTTCACCCAATATAATCAAATATTATTAATAATTTAACCCGTTATAGTATTACGTAGGGTGATTATTCTCATTACAACTTCTAATTAAAGATCTAACCGATCAAAGTAAATAACAACATTTTTAGAACTTATTGTAAAAATTTTAGTTCAATCCAACGCTTAATCAAGTGGGAATCTTAATTTTACCTAGCTGATTCCAAAAACAGAATTTAAGATGGAATTGAGTTTTCTAATAAGCACGAAAATAGTTTCTCTAAATATAGATATCCAATTAAAAATCCGAGGAGTCAATGTGATTAAATATGTCTCTTAGGAACTTTATATTAAACTTTTAAGTTAAACTAACGGTTAACTAGTTTGAAATCGAAGTTTTACCGAAATAACTTAAAAGCAGAATTTAAGTGGATTTTCATATCTATCCAAAATGCAAAATTGATTACTCTAAGCAGAGTCATCCAATTAAGAATCTGAGCTGTCAAAATGATTTTATACATCTTATGGACCATATGTTAAGTTATCAGGTCAATCTAATGGTAACCAAAGCGAGAATTAACGTTTTCACTGAGGGATAAAATTACAGTGTTAATTAGGTTATTAAAAAATGCATAATTTATTCCTTTAAGTGGAAATCTCTAATAAAAAATATGAACGGTCAAAAGGGAGTAAGATCCTTCAGAAATCATATATAAAAATTTTAGTTTAATCTAACGGTAAACTAAGGGGTAATTAAAATTTTACTACAGTAACCGTAAGACAGAAGTAAAGTGGTGGTCAATTTACTCAAGATTGTGAAATCCATTTCTTTAATTACATGCCTTAAATTAAAATTTGCACGGTCAAAGTGGATTAATATATCTCAGGAATAATGTATCAAAATTTAAGCTTAATCTAACGGTAAACGAAGCAAAGATCAAGGTTTTACTGTGATAACTCCGAAAATGAAAACTCAAAAAACATAGTCAAGGAACCAAAACTCATACAAGTAGACACATAACTAACATTACTAAAATCCAACATATTCATATCATAATCATAAACTGAAATATACATCTATCATGTATCAAGAAGAGAGTTAGCTCCCCTACTTCAACTCCAGAAGCTCCAACTCATCTACCCAATCTAAGTAGGTCTCCAAACATCTAGATCTAAACTGAATTTGTTTTGCTTCTCTACTCTGCATCCTTACTTCTCTCTATCTCGGACTAATCTCAACCTCACGTTCTCTCTTCAGGTTTTTTCGTAATATTTTCCTTCCTTATCATTAAGGGGAAAGTCAAGGTTTTATCCTTCAAATCCAGCAGCCTAAGAGTTGGACGTTTCTAAAAATAAGAAACCACTTTTCCTTAATTTAATCTTAATGTTTCCGTAATTACCTTCCCAAGTCCTGTGCATAATTTGTTTCATCTGATTACTAGAAGATAAGTTTGGTGTGAAGTCAAAACATAAAATTGGTACGCTGGAAAGAAAGTAACCGTAGGTGTGTGGGGGAAAGAATACAACTTTCATCATGGAAGAGAGGAAAGAAAGGTATTGAAAACAAGAGTTGGTTTCACACAAAATCTCTCCACGGCTAGAAGCAACAACAAGATCAATTTTTTACACCACCAAAGAAGAGAAATATCTATCATAATATTTTGGATTTCACAATATTTGCACACATGTGAAAAAGATTCAAGGTTTACTTTTCAAAGTTTCATTATATGTAAACCCTTACTTGAATGTATATATGTATTATAAAGTATATGTGCTTATCTTATATAAATATCCTAAATCATCTAGACTAAGATCATGAGAGGAGGTATGTTTGGAAAGAAAATTTATTATAATATAGAACTTTTACATATATATATATATATATATATATATATATATATATATATAGATAGATAGATAGATAGATAGATAGATATAGATATCTTAAATTTACCTCACCTATTCAAATCATTATGTAAATCTAAAAATTTAAAGTAAACATATGGGACGGGTCGGGTATCGTGGAATATTTTTTCCTGATCCATATTCGATCATTTAAACTTGTTTTATCCATTTTAATTTATCCAACGTTATCAGAATTCGTGCATAACCAACCGATCACTTATTTTTTTCATTAGGTTTGGTCAGATGCAATCGATCAAGGGCTTTTTTCTCATTTCTAGTATCTAATAATACATAACTAATATGATTGCCTTTCAAATATACTATTTGATATCTCGTGTTGAATACTTTTTTATATACAAATTTATATTGTATATATTTAATGAATGATTGAAAAAGTTAAATTGATAATAGTCATGGTGATTTAATATACAATTAGAATTATATATGTTATTATCTTTAGCTTTAGTTGTGGATAACTTTTCCTTTATAATTCATTTTGTGAAAATTTGGAGTGATTGATAACATGATGACTTTATTATATTTTAGATCACCTTATATACTATAGTTTCTTTCTGACACGTTTATAATTCCTTTAATGGATAAATAATACACTGTGTAAATCATAGAAACAACTATATATAATTAATAAGGTAATATTAAACTGGAAATGTTTCAAGGAACAACGATATATAATTAATCAATTAATATAAAACTAGAAATATTTCAAGTATAAATAATTTAAATATTATTACGAAGCATATTTAAAATATTATATAAGTTTAATAAAATTTGATTAGAAGAACTAAATTTACATATTTTTAAATTAAAAAATTAAATTAAATTAAAATTTAAAAAAACAAATTTAATTTAAAAATAATGTATTTAACTCTTAATTTAATCACTAGTGTATATATATAAAAGAATATGTGTTAAGAAAAAAAAATTAAAAATCTTAATATAAAATGGTTTCTCTTTCTTAATAATAATATATGAGATTAAATATTAAGACTTGGTTATATAATTTTTGTCATTTATTTATTTAGTTTTATCGTACTCGTATTTCTGTCTTCTCGTTCATGAGTTGTATATGAAATAAATACAAAACTGTGAATAGGAATGCAGTATTTGTTTCCACTCACCAAGTGTTTGAAGTAACGATTAACTTACCCACTCAGATGTGCTTTCGCTTATATTATTCTTTTCTATCTCCTAATCACCTCCCCACCACCAACGTCTATCGCTTGTCTTTAATCTATCAAATCTAATTTTAAAAACACAAAAGTCACATACACATTTAGCACTGTCGTGTAGTGATATTTTTTTATTTAGCCACTTTTTACAATGGATATATAAACAACATAAAAAAATAGAAGAAAGTTACGTTCGAATATCCTGTAATTATTTTTACAAGTCGTCATGAATGACGCCATTGATTACATTTACAAAATGAAATTGTATCATACCGATACACTATGGAGGTTGTGATCCGAAAGTGGTTCGCCGACGTGGGTGCACATGGTATTATCTTATTTTGGTAAGCGCCTGAAATCATATAATCCATTCTTTCTATGAAACATGGAACCAACACAACCAAAAATAAAAGAATAACGATAAAATGATACAGAATTATCTAACAATATAAAATAATAATAAAAAAGTGAATTTTTATAATTTAAAAACAATAAAATAAAAAATAAAGAAAGATACTATCATGTAAAAAATTTATATTTTTTAAAATAAAACAAACCAACCATCTTTTATGGAAAGATACCTTTTCCTTGCTATTATTATGTCTATAGGAGTGGAGTGTTAGGTGAAGTTTGGTTTAATTTTTAGTTAGAAATTTATTTAAACTAATTATAAAATGTACGTTCTCGTTTAAAAGAAAAAAAAAATATCATCTATTTTTCTTCTTTGGTTTTATTTGGATTGGTTGTAACAGTTTATATTTTTATTTAATATTTTTTTCATTCTTGAAATTAAAATAAACAACAAAATGATATATATACTACTCAAATTTTGATAAATGCATGGAATAAAGATTAATAAAATTATAGTATTAAATATTTGTATTATTAAAAGTTAAAATTATATATTTTTGTAGTATATCTGATAAATATAGAACAAAAAATTAATATTAACTCAAAAGAAGATAAAAATCTAATAATACATCAATATAACTTATAGGACCAAGTTGAGACAGAAAACATAGAAACAATTTATATCAATAGTAAGATAAATTGTCAAATATTTACATAATTATAAGTTGTAGGAAATAAAATATCATCGATACAACCTTATTTTATAAATTTTTGTAAAATTAAATTAGATTTAAAATATTCTTGTTATTTGTTGAATTTTTTAATCGCTACAAATATCTAATATTACATTCAAGTTATATATATTTAAGGGGGAGAGAATGTGTTAGAAGTATTAGTGATGTAAATATTTCTTAAAAATTGATTAATTAGAGTTAAATTAAGTTTAAAATTCAACTCCTAAATTTGTATTACAATATTTTTTATTTGTTTTACAAAATAAAGATATGTTCTTATCTTATGCAAATTGAATCAAGAGGAATTAAGAAACACATTTAATTAAATGTGTGAAAGTAGATAAAACAATTCAATAAATAGATTTATATATATATATATATATATATATATATATATTATTGTTATTATTATTAAATTGATAGTTTTTATTACTATTATTAAATTAATAATAATTAATAAAATATATCACCACAAAAAAATTATTAAATAATAACTTATTTTAGAAATCAAAATAATTAATAATTAAAAATTATTTATATTTTGAATAGTTTTTATTATGAATAAACAAATTATAATTGATTTATGAATTAAAGTTTAAATTGATTTCTAATTTTAACTACTAAAATTTTAGGTATTTATTATTGTTAATTCTGAATTAGTTTCCAATACTAATTTAAGACACTATGCTTGGTAATTAAGACTTTGATAACTAAATACATGTATATGTTTTTTAGATGTTTAATAAAAGATTAATAGTACGGCAACTGCTAAAATAATTATTACAAACTTTGTTGGAAAATATATTTCAAAAGACACAAAAGAATTTTGATTGTAAAAATAATATGATAAATTGTTGTTTCATTAATGTTTGAGTAAGAACTTATTTGTTAAAGATGTTAAAATTTTTAAAATTAATCGAATTTATTATAATTTGAAATATGAATTAAAATTTTTATACCTAACAAGAGATAAGAAAATTGAATAGATATAAAAAAGGAAAGCTCAAAAAGTAATTTTTAAATCTGAGATGAAAAGTAATATCATATAATATTTAGGGTTAAATATGTTTTTATTCCCTTAAGTATCACACTATTTTGGATTTAGTCCCTACTCGAAACTTTGATGGCTTTTAGTCCTCATAGTTTTGAAACTATTATAAATAGTCCCTAATTTTGGATGACGTTAACTTTTGTTTGACGTGGCTAACGGCCAGCCCACATCTGATGTCAGGTATGAGTTTATTCTCTGCCACGTTTTCTTTTCTTTTTATTCCACATTTGCACACAAGTCCCTAATTTCTTCAATGTTTACACTTCAGAAGGAACACTAAAATTAGGGTTCAGAAGGAACACCGCAATGAGGTTCAAGAAGGCGAAACCCAAATCAAAGGGGCTCCAATGAAGAATTTTGAGGTTGAACAGAATAATTTTAAGGTTTCACTTTCAAAAATTCATCATCATCACCTTGTGGGAATGCTACAAATCATAATAATAACCCTGTTGGGCATTCTTATGATCCTAGAATAAGGACTTCTACAGCTTCTAGCTCCTCATCAAGGATGAGTGATGAACCAAATATTGATCTTCCACTAGTTTATGCAATTTTCCTCAACCAAAACCCCAGTTCTGAATCTGGGATTGAGAGCAGTAATCCAGATCAAGTTCGAACAACTTTTGATCCTTCTCTAGAGAATAATTCAAGGCTATCAAACACAGATGTTTCTGATCCAGATACTTTGCTTGAAGAAATTGCTCTTACTGGGTGTTTGAATCTTCCAGAACAACCATCCACACATTCTGCTGAGGCTAATAATGGTGGCCAAGGGTGACTTCAACCTTATGTAGACTATTCAAAAAGGTGGAATTCAACAGTGTAGTAGTCATGGTGGTGCTGTGAATTTTGAGCTGCCGCCATTACCTGGTGAAGTGGAAGCGCCACCGACATCTCCTTCAAATCGCGCCATCATCGTCGAGAGAGAAAACCAGAGCCACCAGATGGTGGTTTCATCTTCACCGGACCACCTCGTGCAAGCCAACCCGTCAACCTCCAAAAACCTGCAGGAATCAAACCAAGAAGCCAGAGACACAAAAAATCCATCACGAAGCCACTATCCCCATTCTCGCAAGTCATCAACCTCCAGACCTAAGAGAGATTTGCACAGAACCTCGCGCCATCTAAGCAACCCTAATTTCAGTGTTCCTTCTGAAGTGTAAACATTGAAGAAATTAGGGGCTGTGTGCAAATTTGGAATAAAAAGAAAAGAAAACGTGGCAGAGAATAAACTCATACCTGACATCAGACGTGGGCTGACCGTTAGTCACGTCAAACAAAAGTTAACGCCATCCAAAATTAGGGACTATTTATAATAGTTTCAAAACTATGAAGACTAAAAGCCATCAAAGTTTCGAGTAGGGACTAAATCCAAAATCGTGTGATACTTAAGGACTAAAAACATATTTAACCATAATATTTATATCAACTATTTTTTTTTAATATATCTTTGTAAGAAAAATTCAAAAATGTCTTTTCTTTATATTTTTTTAATCTTCATGAATATGTGTCTCATTCGAAAGTATTAAAGGGTCTATTTTACTAATTTATTAAAATGTTAATTATATAAAAAAATCTTAAAAAATATTTTTATTAATTTCATGTTTATTATTTATAGTGGTTTCATACTTTTTAGAATGTATTTAAATTAATAAATGGATATCATGAAATAAATTTGTGGGACATTTTTTAACTGATTATCATAACTTTTGAATCAGATAGGATGATTATATATATCTAATAAATATTGAATTCAAAAGACGATGTGAGAGAGCATAAGAGAGAGAATGGTGGTAGCATTATGTGTGGAATATTGATCAGCTACAGAGAGGTAGAAGTAACCTTTCTGTTTCTCTGGTTTGAACAGCGTCAAAAGAAGCCATGAAAGTGGTAGATGTATTCAACGTAGCTCCAACTTCAGAATCGAAAGAGTTACCAACTCAAACAACGCTTCCCCTCACCTTCTTTGACATATTATGGCTAAGGCTGCCTCCTGTTGAACGCATCTTCTTCTACCAATTTCCTCATCCAACTCTTCTCTTCTTCGATACCCTTCTTCCCAAACTCAAAAACTCTCTCTCTCTCGCACTTGCCCACTTTTTCCCTCTCGCCGGACACCTCACTTGGCCCCTTCACTCCCAAATCCCCATCCTCACTTACAAATCCGGTGACACTGTTTCCCTCACTGTAGCTGAATCTGATGCTGATTTCGACCATCTAGCAGGCACGGATCTTGCTGAGGCTAGAGAAATCCACCACCTTTTACCCCACTTGACCATATCCCACGATCAAGCAAATGTTCTAGCCTTGCAAGTCACTCTATTTCCAAACTCTGGATTTTCCATAGCAATAACCTCACACCATGCTGTTCTAGATGGCAAGACTTCAACCTCGTTTATCAAAGCCTGGGCTTATCTTTGCAGAGATCAACCACAATCAACTTTTTCTCTGCCACCTGAACTTCCTCCGTTTTTTGACAGGGAGGTAGTCCAAGACCCCAATCATTTAGAACAAAACTTTGTCAGCGATTGGTTAAGACAGGGTGGACCCAACAACAGAAGCCTCGTAGCTTGGGATCTGCAAGTCCCGGACGATGCAACCAGAGGCGTGTTTCATCTCGGTCGTTCAGATATTGAAAAGCTGAAGCAGATTGTGGTGTCCAAGAAGAAAGGGAACAGCAGCAACCTCCGGTTGTCAACTTTTGTGTTATCCGTTGGTTATGCTTGGGTTTGCAGGGTGAGAGCAGAGGAAACAAAAAACAAAATGGTTACGTTGGCTTTGAACATTGACTGCAGGAATCGTTTGGAGCCGCCACTTCCCGCAACGTATTTTGGGAACTGTGTAGGGGCGAGGCTTGCAAATGCTGAAACAAAGGAGATATTGGGGGAGGATGGACTCATTGTGGCAGTGGATGCACTGAATGAGAGTTTGGAAACTCTGAAAGAGGGAGCGCTGAGCGGGGCGGAAAATTGGTCAAAGTGGTTGCTTGAAGGTTTCAAAGTTGATACGAAGATAATTGGCGTTGCTGGGTCACCGAGGTTTGATGCTTATAGTAATGACTTTGGTTGGGGAAGACCAAAGAAGGTTGAGATGGCTACTATAGACAGAACTGCCGCATTTTGTTTATCAGATAGCAGAAATGGTGATGGGGTTGAGATAGGTTTTGTGTCCACCAAAGAAGCAATGCACACTTTTGCGTCTCTCTTTCGCAATGGCCTTCTCCAATCTTGACTTTTCTCTACTTTCTCGTCAATAAAAGTTTGCCAAAGCAAAATAAGAATCTTTCACTTCATTTACTTTAGTCGCTTTACTTTTACATAGCCAGAATTGGATACCGGGTTCTACATGTAATTTTCCTACTGTTTTTTTTTTTACTTAAATATTTACTTGGTCTCTATGTTGATAAGTAATTTTCTATTGGGTTTCTGTATTATCAAAATTGTTGGGTTAAAATTGATAACATTGAACGTGTGAGTTGTGCAAGAAATATTGACGTGATAACCTGATGCAGTTAACTTGGCAGCCAAATTAGGTCTTATTTAAATTGGGAATTTTTGAATGCCATTGGCGTGCAGCCCACGACTCTACTAATCTCCCCTTCAAGGTCATTAAAAAATTGGTCATTTGATGCCCTCTAATCACAACCGCCGTCCTCCTACGAATCCCACCATCCATGAAACCCAAACACCACACATCCACTCCTCCCTTTTCAATCCTCACCATTGAATTCCCCCGGAAGATTCTCCAAAACACTTCCTCGCTGTGCATCACCAGATCAACGGTCGGAATAGCGCGTCCCACTCGTTTCCGTGAGGTCTCCCGCCGAGTAGCACACGCCAAAGGGCTCAACGACTTCCGTCACCGTTAAGTTAAAAGCTGAGGCTTCGTTGATGAAAAACTGGACAAAGAGTTTGTAAATGGAACTTTCCAAAACGGTGTATGACTCCGCAGTTCTGATCTTGGTCCCACCGAATCCGGTTTGATCAACGGTTAAGATGGAGGCGTCGATGGGAAGAGCCTTGTCGTTGATCTTGATGGAGGTGACGTTTATAAAATACTCATCAGAGGGTTGTGGGTGATGACAGTGTCCGCGACGGAGTTAGGAATGAGTGGGGTGTAAGTGAGGTCAATTTTGGAAGAGAAAAACTTAGGTGTTGTTTTTTTTGAGTAAATTTGAGGGGATTTGAAAGAATTTGAAGATAAATTTTTTTGTCCTTTATTTGAGTGAATTTGGAAGTAAATGAGAGTGAATTTGGAAATAATTTTTTTAATTGATGAAAGTGGATGAAGCAGGCAAGCAAAGAGAGAAAGATTGAGGGGAACTGAATGCAATGCTTATTTGGGTCGGGAGGGAGTTATTGGACCGGCCCAAAGCGGCCAGTCCAGTCACATTGGTAGCAAGGCCTTGGAGCAAATGGGCGACGACACAAGAGAAGATGAAATCGGAAATGAGAACGAGTGGGCTCTGAGAGGTGGTGTCGTAGGTTGGAAGGGCGAGAGAATCAATGAGGGCGGTGTCGAGAAGGGTGGTTCTTGTGAGAGGGTTTTCAGGAAAGAGGGTGCATGTGTCGTTGGAGCAGGCGTTAGAGGGAAAGGAGTCACATAGGTGTTGCAGGGGATGCGATGGGAGGAGGAGGAGGTATAGGTGGAGTTGTAGAGGAGCCAGGTAAGAGAGGAACCGAGGTCGAGGTGGAGTGTGGTAAGGGAGCAGCCGACGACTCTGCACGCCGACGGCATTCAAAAATCTCCAATTTAAATATCACATAATTTTCCTAATGATTTTATTTCTTGGTTTAAAAATCCTAATGATTTTATTTCTCCAATTTGACTGTCACCTTATTCTAGGTCAACTAAATGTCACGTCAACATTTATTGCACAATTCACACACATAGAAACTTTAACGTTATCAATTTTAACACCGTTAAACGGATAGGACTGAAGTCAAACAATTTTGATAACATAGGAACCCAATGTCTACACTTTTAAAACTGGGTACTAAACTGAAAATTACCACTGAACATGGGACCAAGTAAGCATTTTAGCCTTTTTTTGTTTAATACATCATTTGATTCCTAGTTTGGGGCGTTGTGTTCAAAGTCGTCCTACCTTTTAAAAAAGTTCACTATTATCCCATATTTCGTTAAAAACGGTTCAAGTTGGTCCTTTTGGCTTACGGCGTTAAAAACATAACGGTGCAATGATGTGGCAACAGTGACCTATCCAATATTTTATGATGCGACAACTGTGACCCAATTGATGTGGCCAGAAACCCTAATTTTCCTAAGGCCAGAAACCCTTGTGCCTCCACCGTGAAACCCTAGCTGTCGCCGTTGCCGCAAAACGAAACGCGCCACCACCAAACCCTCAGGCCACCATGTCACCGTCACCACCATCAACACAGACCTACAATTTGAAGCAAAGAAAATGTGACCTGTGCAATGTTTATGTGAGAGAGCCTTCATGATTCTGCACCTTGACTCACGGCAGCCCATGGTGGCGCAACACATTTGATCAGTGATGAACGAAGAAGAAGCTCTCGTTCTGGGATTTTGCTCTTTGCAAAGAAGACGAAGATGGGGACGCATGAAGAGGTTTCTTGCACGATGCATGGAGGCACATTATTTCTGCATTTCTGGCTTGTGCAATTTGCAAGTTGGTGTTCATGCATGCTGCTTGCGAACTAGGGTTTTTGCGATTTGGGTAGCGATTATGTATGTTTATGGTTTGTTGTAGGTGTGAATTGGGTTTCTAGGTGTTGCGATTGCGATTTTCTTGTTCATATTTGGGTTGGAATTTCTAGTTTGCAGGTTAGAGATTTCGATTCAATTCTTGCTTAATGGTGGTGAGACGCGACACATGGTGGAGACTTTGCCCTGATTACTGACGACGCGATTTAGGGTTTCATGGTGGCTAGGGTTTTGTTGGAATTAGGTGATTTGAGTTTGATTTCTTGGTTTTCTGTTGTTTTTCTCTACTTCGAATTGTAGGTCTGTGTTGATGGTGGTGACAGCGGCATGGTGGTTAGAGGGTTTGGTGGTGGCGCGTTTCGTTCTACGGCAACGACGACGACTAGGGTTTCACGGTAGTGGCATAAGAGTTTCTGACCTTAGGAAAATTAGGGTTTCTGGCCACGTCAATTGGGTCACAGTTGTCGCGTCATAAAAGAATGGACAGGTTACAATTGTCACATCATTGTACCGTTATGTTTTTAACGCCGTAAGCCAAAAGAACCAACTTGAATCGTTTTGAACGAAATATACGACAAAGGTAGGATGACTTTGAACACAACACCCTAAAATAAAAACCAAATGATGTATTAAACGTTTTGTTTATCACCACAGTCGTTATACCTTAAACGAAAGGTTTAATGTTCAACAGTCTCCACTACAATACAATCAATATTTTTATGATAATGCATTGTTTGATGTGTCAACAATCCAATTACGTTTATTTAGGTTAAGAAATTGTTCTTAAATTAACTCAATTTTATAAATTTGACTTTTAAAATAAAATTTGTATTTATTTTAAATTCTTCTTATGTGTAACTTTTAACAAAATCGAAATTGTTTGCATTGAATAAAGAAAATGATGTTTTTGTCCTTAATATCAATACTCATGTAGAAAATTATGCACGACATATGCAGAGAATTATTTCGTCGTCTCTTTTCTTGATGTTGTGTTTTCAATTGGACAAAATAATGTAATGTGAGGAATATATCTATTATAACGTGTGTGTTCATGTTTGTGTCAAACGTTTATGTCACGTGACTTTCTAGAAACGAAGAAGAATGGTAATATTCAAGACGCAAAGTTTTCTACCTGAAAAAGGACATTACAATTGTAGACGTTGGTCAGGATTGATTGGATGGCAGATTTAAGTAAGAAAGCTATTCGTTTACATAAGAGTGCTTTTTCTTTTCTTTTTTTCACCTCTATAATTCTAATTTTATTTATTTTTTTATTAATAGTTATCGAAAATCGTTTAAAAGTTTTACGTATTTTAAAAATTCTTAAAATCTTAACCAATTTTTGAAAATTGACAAAATTTTAATTTAATTTTTAAAAATTAACGAGGTCTAGCCGATTAAAGTTTTAATGATTTTAAAAATACGTAAAATTCTTAATTGATTTTTGAAAATTGGTTAGTTTTAATAAAAATGATAAAATTATAATTTTGAAGGTATAAGAAAAAAAATAAAAAAGAGCAGGGAGAATCACTCTTATATAATTCACTTCAATGAATCAAGAAAGATTGATAAGATATTTTTAGAATAATATCAAAATTGCATATTTTATAAAAATAATCAGTTTTTGATAAAAAAAGATAATTGGGAAAATGATAAAAAAATAAAACATTAATAAACAGAATAGTTTAAAACTAACTTCGGTAAATTCAATACTTTCTTCTTATCTGCACTCTAATTTTATTTTTTTTAATTTCATATAAATCATCACATATCATTTAAACCAAAATAAAACATCTTTTCAAACAATCTTAAATGAATCTCTACTAACCCGTGCCAAACAATTTAGGATGTTTATAAATATAAGAAAGCATACCTTTAATCCCTAGATTTATCACATTTAGCAACTAAAATGCATTTACTATAAATAAATATTAAAATTGTTTTTTTTTTAAATTTATGCGATGTATTTGTTTAAAAAGTATATGTTCATAAATAAAATTAAGTTCTAAAGTATTCATTATTATATTGAATATATTAAAATCGAGAAAGATGGTTAGTTATATATTTAATTTATTTATTTCGAACCACAAAAGGTGTTGACTATAAAAAAATGTAAATAAAAAAAATTAGTAAAAATGGATTATATTTACCTGGATCTACACTTTTTTAGTAGTATTGCATTTAAATGTCCGCGTATTTTGTGTTCTAATAATTAATCATTTTTAGGTATATTTATTGTATTACATGTATTTTAAATTATATGTTTATTCATTTTTAGAATATTATTTATTATTTTTAATAAACTATTTATTGAATTTAAAAGTAATAGTAATTTTAAAAATACGATTAATTTTATTAAAAGTGAGATTGTAAATAAAGTTTTCTATTAATCAAGTTTCATTATATAAGAATCATATTCTTTTTAAAACTTTTTCTATTTTCTTTTTACATATTTCACTTCATGTTTCATTTGATTGATGGTTGAAATACGTTATAAATGTTCTGATGAAGAGTGTTACAATCATATATGGTCATAATCTTAAATAGAATATAAATTCATCTTTTATCCTTCTTTTAAACTTTTTAGTGGAATATGTTGCATGAAGGGTTGTTGGGCTTGTATGTGAGGTTCAATGACTTAAGATGAATCTTAGTTTGATTAGGATTGTTAGAGTGCAATTAAATCGATAATTTGAGTTTTTTACATACAGATATTACATTATGTGACTAAAGGTCTTTAGCGGCAATATAACTCTTTTTGGTAGTGGCTCAAATTTCATGTAAGAGAAGCTAGTACATAAAATTAGCGTTTAAATTGTTGTAAGGAAACAATTAAACATTGTTTAGATTAGAGAAAAAATGAATGATTTATTTGGTACATTTAGATGATTTACAATTGTTGATAAAGATTGTTTGTTTTAAAAATTGTTTTGTGTTCTTGATCTAGTTTATAATCTAGTGATTGTGAGTTTGATCTAATGTTTGGATTAAGTGATATTATTTGAAGTGGTTTTGAGCTAAAAGGTAGACATTCTAACTAGCAGGAACTTAGAGGCATTAGGCGCAAGTGAGAATGCATATTATAGAGAGCACTACTCTCCCTTATCACTGAGTGGAGCCTGAGCATGCTAAGGAAGCTCAACGATTTTGGCTTCTAGTGTGTTGGTTGTTGAGCAAGAAGGTAGGGCTACTGGATGTCATTAGGCATATAATATGTTTCACTATATGCGCTTTAAGTCGTTGGGAATGAACATTGTGGCATTGGGTGCCAACTAGAATGAAGTCTCCTATTTTGTTTTCACTAGGAGGGAGGGGATGCATTAAGTGTGAGTAATTGACTTTCGATGAAATAAAAGTTAATCAATAGGCTTCAGATTATTTTTATATTTAGATGGATAAGTGTAGGATGGATATGTGATGATGAATGATTTGATATGAGAAAATTATATATAATTGTGTGAATGATAAGGGTGTAGTGACTTTATGGCATGTATGTTTAGCGTGAAATTGCGATGCTTTATGGATTATTATATGGTTGTAAGGAAGAATAAAGTATGTTGTAAAAAGAATTTTAAAGAGAAGTTTTTGTAACAGGTAGTGTATTTATTGATATAAATATTTTGTTTTAGAGGTTATCCTGACATTCTAATACCATCTGATCTCAAGTAGAGAAGGGTAAGATATATGGTGAAAGGAGAATGAAGTCATAGTCTAGGAACTTTTAACTTGGCCAAATATAGTTAACAGACAAACCTTGTGTGAGCAAGTTATTTCACCATTAGAAGTGCAAAACTTTCAGAGTCTGATATTAATACATATATCTCGATAGTTAAGTCTAGAATGAATATTTGTATACTTTAGAATTGGTTTATATACCTTTGTTGATGTGTTAACATTTATATTTGACTTAAATGCTTACTTCGTCCTCATGTTAAGAGGTGAATTTATGTTTAATATCCGGTTTTAAAAGTGAAGACATTGGGTCCTTATGTTATGAAAAATGTATGAATAAGGTCTTGTCCGTTAAGTTGACAGCAACGACGTTAAGTCCATGCTGATGTGGTTGTACTTTTTCTCTTCTCTCTTCTGCTGTCCAACTTTTTCTACTCTCTTGTTCAGGTTTTTCTTAGATGATTTGTTGAACTTATTCTTTTTTTGTAGACCTTATTCATATATTTTTCATAACATAGGGACCCGATATCTTCATTTTTAAAACCGGGTACTAAACAAAAATTCACCTCTTAACATGGGGACGAAGTAAGCATTTAAGCCTTTATACTTCTATTCTATGAATCCACTTTTGGTAAATTAATTTACCCTTCTATGTTTATTTGTTTGTTTATTTTTTTATTTGCAATGATCACTTAAATGGTGAGTAAATAAAAATATTTCTGTAATATATATATATATATATATATATATATATATATATATATATATATATATATATATTAAACTCTAATTAGTGCAAAAACAGTGTATAACGTCACGCGTTCAATATCCAACCACTGAATAGTCAACGTTAAAAATGATCGGTGATATTTTTGTAAATAAATGCAATTATTAGAAGTCGTTTAAGAATTGTAGTTTGACGTCAATTTGTTATATTGGGTAAATTTTGCAAAAATGCTTGGCATGAAGGTAAAAACGTATTTACATATGATGTTGCCCTAGAATTAGACTTCAAAAGGATATGAAATTTCGAATGCCCCAGCATTAGACATTAAAAGGTTAGTGAATTCAATAAAAATTTGAGTGGGAGATTGAAAATTCATTCACTTCATCTTAGCACAAGACCTTCTTCTCTGCTCAAACTTTTCTGGAACGAAGTTTGACGACCATCACATGTAATCTTTCTTTCATTTGTTACAAATGTATGTTAATTAACTACTTTAGGTATGATTTTCGTTTGTTTTGACCGATTATTTTCATGTTCTTGTTCTTCATAGGTGCATTCTGCTTTCTCTCTCACGGGTAGCAACACTTTATTCCGACGAATCCACCTTTTAAAGGTTAGTTTTCATTTTCGTTTTGAAGAACTTATTTGTTGAACTTGTTTGTTGTTGTTTTTTGATTGAACTTGTTTGTTGTTTGTTATTGTTGTTTGTTGTTAATACTACACTACACATTCATAGTTCATGCTTTATAAAATACAAAAAATTGAAATTTGTTGTTTTTCTACTTTTCAAGTCTCGTAGAGTTGTAAAAAAGATCACAATTAATTAAAAAAATGTCGTTAATTTGCTTTAGTGTTAACGTCGAATTGTTCTATATTCGAATCAATTTAACGTCTCCCGATATGATGTTGACTTCAAATTCAACGTGAAATGCCGAAAAACACTGACATTATACGGTATTTTTGTACTATTTTTGTAATAATTCTTAGTAGTATAAAAATTCTTGTATATATATTTTGGTGTTATATGATTATAGTGCAATAATTTTTAATTTTTAGTAGTATAAAAATCCTTGTATATATATTTTGGTGTTATATGATTATATAATTATAGTAACATTTTTTATGTTCTCTTTGAGTTAATTGTTCTTCATATTAAATGTGTGATGATTTTAAT
This sequence comes from Vigna reflexopilosa, assembly GCA_027742785.1. NCBI lineage: Eukaryota > Viridiplantae > Streptophyta > Magnoliopsida > Fabales > Fabaceae > Vigna > Vigna reflexopilosa. Next base: position 3,589,482 of record CM050913.1, read on the forward strand.
GGTAATTGAACATGGTTAAAATGAGACAAATTTTTTTTTTTTGAATTTGACTTTGTTTTATTTAACCCTTTTTCGAACTTAATCATTTTTATAATAAAACTGCTTACAAAATAAATAAAACTTATTTTCATTAGAGTAATAAAAATTATTTATATTTAATTTTTAATAGTAATAATAAAAATAATAATAATTTTATTGTTATAAGAAACAATAATATACATGCATAAGAGTGTGTTTTCACCTGTTATAATAAAGTAAATAATTAAAATTAAAAAAATTAAAAAAATAAAGTTAATTTAATGTAAATTCCTATATTATAAAAATTTAATAACTAATTTAAATTCAGATAACTAATTTATTTTTCTATTTTAACTCTAACTAAAAATTTATTTTATTTATAATTTATATTTTAAAAACTATTTTTATGTCAAATTATTTTCATAAAATTATTTTAAATTTTTTTCTTATATATATATATATATATATGTATATGTATATATATATATATATATATGTATACGTATATGTATATATGTATGTATATGTATACACTACAAAAATAATGTATTTTATTGGAGGTTTAATTCTGGGTTTTTATTTTTGTTGAAAGCTTAACACATTGGTTGAAGAGTAGGTACAAAGTATTAGTGGTAAAAAGATTCACATAACTGTGCATAGTTTCAATTCTAAAAACCTTGCATTGCTTTAACTCTTGAAGAAGTTAACTAAAAACATGTGAAGGAGTCGACACTATAGCTGGAGAAATTGTCTTTAAAACAACTCGAGAATAGCAGAAAAAGAACTCACTAGTTCTGTGGGTGGTCAAATAATGGATGTGAAGCAGCTGCAGAGTAAGAACTTAGCTTGTGATGGTTTCATCGTGATTATTTTAACTTCTACAGATATATGTACATTCGTTATCAGCTTCCCTTAAAGGTTAATTACTTCAAATCCTTAATTTCTATAATTCATCCAAAGTAAAAACATCATGAGACAGAAATGTTGTAAATATTGTGTGCATTTGATAGGGACTGGAGCTGGTGAATGCAGCTTCGTGCCATTATTTTCAGGAAATTTGTGTGGACTTCAATAGGAAGATCCGCACAATCACGAGATTGGTTGAGCTTTACAAGCCTTACTTGTTCTTCAATGGGGTGTAAGTTAATTATTAGAGGCGAAAAATAAAAGCTTGTTTTGACACAGTGATATTGATTAACTGACGAGAATGCATGTTTTGTATACAGATTTGATGATTTGAATAGAGAAAAGTTGTTGTCAATGGGAAGAGAAGGTGGAGTAGAGACTGAATTGTTTTACTTTGACCCCAAAACGATTGATTGGGAAGACTATTTCATGAATATCCATTTTCCTGGAATCATAAAGTATGCTTTCAAGTGATGAATACGTGCTTGCAGTGCCCGTTTTAGCGTTTATCATATGAAGCTTCAATTTGTTGCCTTCAAATTAGTGCTGCCGAATTTATAAGTGTTTCTAAGTGTACGCTTGTTTCTGTGTTTCCCTTTTCTGTAGTAAATTAATAATAATAACTAGGTACTGATTAAGCCACTAAAATTTCAATATAGAAAATTATAGCAATTTCTAGCAAACTCTTTAATTTCTTATAAGAATTTCCATGAATAAACTTGTAATGCAAACTCTTATCGTGATTATTTCATCGTGATTCTTTCCAATACAAAGAATGTATGATGTCATCTTTGCAGGTGCTATTGATAGCAAAGAATGTGTGATGGGAGGGATCATTGGAATAGAATATGAATAGAGTTTTACCTTGAAACATGTCATTTTTGGAAGTGAATTAGTTGAATGAAATAATTGTAGTACAATTGAATGTATTCTTGAATGCAGATAATTAGGAACTATTTGAATTTAGTTTTTTCATAGACATAGTCGTCTCTGACCAATCTGATTTGGTTAAAAGGTAAATAGAGTTTGAATAAAGATTGTTCCACTGATGATTCTTTACCACCGCTTTGCCCTGGACTAATCTGTTTCCGTTTTCAATTTGTACCTTTAATTTTAAAATTGGTTGTTTTTAGAATCCGTTGGTTTGTGTAAAAGATTTCTCTTTTTCTTGCTATTTTTACCATTACATATATATTTGGTATCTTGTTTAGAGACGGTTTACTTTAAGGAAAAGATATCTGTTTTCATTAGATATTTTTGCTTCAATTAAAAAATCAATGTTTTCAAACATTTGTATGGCAAAAGTTGAAAAACACATTTTTTTTATAAGTCTTAAATATAGGAAACAAATTGAAGATAAAGTATCAATTTTGAATGATAGTGTTGAATGTATCTGTAAAACTTTGTTGTGTGAATTGATGATTTGAATTGTTTTCGTAGATGATACGGGATGAGATTGTGATGCAATTCAACTTATAACTACGAAGCAACTGAAGCTGCGACCAAGGCGAGAAGTGAGGATTGATGCTGATATAAAAGACGGGGGAATGTTGGTTACAACTTTATCTCCACATGCCAATTGGCTTCATGGAAATGCGGATTTGAAGCTTGAGGTTGGTAAAATGAATATATATAATTTTTCCCAAATATTGATATTAACTTCTCTGAATCTTGTCGCATGGCTTGACTTAATAGGTCAGAGGTACAATTGATCAACCAGTACTTAATGGATGCAGAGGGGCTCAAGTGACGACTAAATCCTAAATATTATTGATTTTTTGAACTGCATCCTCCACCTCCGGCCTTGTTATATATAATCTTACATACTTCATAGTTTGTATCAGGAGATACCTCGATCATTAATTTGATTCCTTGATCTTCTACTTTTGCTTGTATTATTCATAATTTAGTTCAGTACATTATGTTATATTATTCACAATGGCTGATATATAGTATACCTTTCTTTCCTTCAAAAACAACGGCTAACAAGTCAACTCAGGTTGCAAAAATTATTTGTTCCCCCTTTTATTTTTTATTTATTAAAAAATAAAGATTATAATATGTTTTGTGTCACGTCCCATTAATGCATGTGATGAGTCACCACTGTGCTTCCATAAATGCACCTCGTCACGCGTGCACCGCCATCAAAAATGCACTCACACTCACTCTGTATGCATCCGTCAGGTGTCAATTTGGAACATTCTGAATTTGACAGTGGAAGCCAGGTGTCAGCGCAGGAGTGAACGTCCGTTTGACTATGAGAAGGGAATTAATTTTTCTGAAACACTCTTCCCTTTTCTGTGTGCACTTTCATCTTCCTCAGAAAACCAAACCTCCATTTTTCTCCTCCTTCTCTCTAGAACCCCTCTCCTTCTCTCTTCTGTAACTCACCCTACGCTGCTCCGTTCACGTTTCAGCACCGTGAGGAAGACCACTACACCGAGAGCTCCAAATTAAACCGAACCATTTCCAGTTCTGGTAAGTTCACTTGGACGTTCGTTTCTGGAATCTCTGCAAACCTAGATCCAGCTGCATGCATAAGCGTGAACTCAGTTCTTTCGTTTTCTTTTTGTAAATTTTAGTTGAAGAGTTTAAGAGGAACGTTGAGAATAGAAAGTCACCTTGGACGAGTAGAAACCACTCATCTTAGAACGTTCACTACTGAATCCGGGTAAGGGAAGCTTATTAAATTTAATTCTTGAGTATGCTGTGTTGCATGAACGATCTGTGAGGTTGCACTGTGTTAAATGCATGCTCTGTAAATATTATTGAGCATGAATTATGATATCAGGTTTTGCTATATGATTTTGATGATGAGATATGCTATGGTTTGATTTATTGGAAACATGAAATGTATGATGAGATGATGCAATGAAAATGTTTGATTTGTAATATGATAGGAGTGAATTAATACATGAAAGTTATGCTGGAAAATATGGTTACTGTATGGGTAATTTAAATATGAGAATCCTATGAAAATGAACGTTCGTTATCGAAACGGTCCTTGACCGTTCGGTATTCGTAGTAAATTCTTTGAATGAGTCGAACCCTTTCATTTAGAAAGGATTATCCTTGAGGACGAACGCCCTCTTATGTAGCTTTGCGTTTGTGCGTTCGGCCAGACGTAAACATCATGAGTGTTGTGTAAGAATTGAGAAGCCTGATAATATCCCTTTGAACTCTTAGTCAAATTATTAAAACATAAACTTTAAATATCTCATCTTATATAAATCCCAATTTTCTATGATTTTGAATTCAGCTAAGAGCCTTGACCTAAAAACGTACGTCCTAAGTGGCGCTCGGTCTTATACCGAACACTCGTCTTAAAAGTGCAAATGATAAGAAGCGCTCGGTCCTACACCGAACGCTCGTTCCTTCCATAATATTCAATGAGCGGTAATAGCGCTCGTCCATAAATCTAAATATCGTTCGTCCATAAATCTAAATAACGTTCGTCCAATAGTTCTAGTAACGTTCGTCCAATACTTCAGTGACGTTCGTCCAAAACTTCATTAAATGCCTACTTTCGCGCTCGGTCATTGACTGGCGGTTTGCCTTCTGAATTAAATCTTGTCCATTTTATTTATCTAAACAACTTGAGAATTTATCTATTCATTGGATTCGTTCAAGTGCTACTGAACTTAGATTTTCTAAGTATTATTTGAATCGTACTAGAATCAGTTCATTTAACTGATTCGAAGGAGTCTTTCTTGGTCTAGCTCTTGACGTTCGTCCTCGTTATGAAGGGGAGTGAACGTTCGTCTTTTTAAGAAAGTGGAACATAGAATGAAAATGTATTTAAGGGGATGAGTTAAGATGTGTGAATGCTATGAGAACTGAAATTGTGATTGTGGATTTTGAACGAGCGTTCCAGGGTGGAACGACTCTTGAATGGATATTGAGATTTGTAAGTATGAACGTGGTAAGCTTAGATGGTGGTTCATCCTGATATTCCGTGAGTGCTCGTTCTCAAGTAGAGAGGAGTATGTCATGCGTGGGAATGGCAGGAGGTCTAGTCCATAACTGTAACTTGGACAAAAAGACTAACCTCAGGTGGATACTGATGAGTATTCCAGTTACCCCACCTGGGTGCACGAACGCCTTAGCTACACAGAATTCATACAGTCCGGACGGTCGGTCTAGTATCAGGATTTTGGATGAAATGTATGTATGAATTGAATGTATATGTTGTGAATGTACTTGCTAAATTTGATAAGTATGAAATATCTGTTTGACTTGAATTAAATTCAATAAGCTTACCCTTGCATTTCCATTGCGTTGTCCGGTTGTATATATCCGTCTTGTCAAATGCAATGATCATCCGTGTGGATGTGAGCAGAGGGAGATGCGTCTTTGGAGCAAACACTTGAAGCGGAAATCATTGCTGAAGAAAACTTAGTAGAATTTGAGGTGAAGGCCGAACAGTAAAGGCGTTCGGTTTTAGTTAGTATAGTAGGATAGCGAGTGGCTGTGAGCGAGCGCTCTTTCTGATTGTGTAAATATATGGACGTTCGGTCATTGTTTTGTAAATCGTTCGTCTTCATTCTTTTGTAAACGCTCATTATTTTGTGTGTATATGTAAGGTCGTTCGGCCATTTTTGCACACTGCTCTATTTAATTGTAAAACTGTTTTATCATATTAATATATGTTAATATTCTATTATATAGTTGCTGACTGTATAATTTTGGGATGTTACATTTTGTGTTCACAAATTATTATTAAAAATTGTGTTTACTTTTTATATTATTATAATATATTTAGTCTTGTTTTATGAAAATGAATATAAAATATTATTTCCAACAACAAATGGTATATCATTTATATTTTTGGGAATAGAGATGATGTTGTGAACTGTGAGACCCTTGATAATTAGTAATAGTAATTCTTGCCACATCACCATTAATGCACGTCACTTCAATACTTAGCCATTAAAACCCCACTCCCTAATCTGAATACAGTCTCTGCCATGCACGGGGAACATCGCCACATCATTCCTCTGAAACATTAAAAGCGCACTTTGCACCACATGCACACACGCCACCTGTCGCGGGAGAAGCTTCCAGTTTAGAGTTTGGTGTACAGGTGTCGGCTTGGGAGACGTTCGTTCAAACGAACGTGAGTTTAACAAAACTAGATTTTTGAAAACTCTCTCTCACCTGCACCACTCATCTTCTACCTCACGAAACTCAACCCTTCATCTTCTCCAACTTCTCTCTAGAAACCCTTAACTTCTCTCTACTGTTACTCATCCATCTCTTCTCCGTTTAACATTCAGAACCGTAGAAACGTTCACCCAACTGTAAGCTACCAACTGGACCGAACGGTTTAAGAGGCTGAAACTGGTAAGTCCCCTTTAGTAGTTCGTTCTAGGGTTCCTTAAAAAACTATGTTTTAGCTGCATGCAAGAGTGTAGTCTAAGTCCTTTGATTTTATTGTGGCTAGATTGTTTTGGAAGAGTGAAGAGATATTAAGGATAGCAAAACGTTAGTTGGACGAAGCCACCAATCTTGCACTTTGGCTAAAGTTGCTTACGAATCCGGGTAAGGGAAGCTTATATGTTTAATTTATACTTGCATGTTGTATGATCTGATTTGCTTGTATGAAAAGTATGATGTTTGAGCTGTTATGAACGAACCATGTTGTACTGGATGATTATGATGTTTGGTTTGGGTGTACTGCATGTTGATTTTGATGCGTATGAAGGATGAATGAGTAGTATGTAGTTGGATTTGATGAGGTGAATTAAAGTTATAAAGTATGAAAATTAATGTGGATATGAAATTTTAGAGTTTGAATCGTATGAATAATGTTAAAGTTAAGATAGTTAAAAAAATCTGGATCTGATAAATCGTATGAAGGATGAATGAGTAGTATGTAGTTGGATTTGATGAGGTGAATTAAAGTTATAAAGTATGAAAATTAATGTGGATATGAAATTTTAGAGTTTGAATCGTATGAATAATGTTAAAGTTAAGATAGTTAAAAAAATCTGGATCTGATAAATTCCCTATGACAAATTACGATCGTTATCGAACGATCTTATACCGTTCGGTTTTCCCTGAAAAAGACTTAGAGTAGAATTCTTTCATTTGGGAAGAGTTCAGTTTGAGAACGAGCGTTTTCATTGAATTACTATGTTGAGCGTTCGGCTCAGCATAGAGTGGTCGTACGTCTTAAATTAAATAATACTGAATTAAGTAACGTTCGGTCTCATACCGGACGTTCGTCCTAAATGGCGCTCGGTCTTATACCGAAGCGTTCGCCCTAAATGGCGCTCGGTCCTATACCGAAGCGTTCGTCCTAAATGGCGCTCGGTCTTGTACCGAAACGTTCGTCCCAAATAGCGCTCGGTCTTATACCTAAGCGTTCGTCATAATGGGTGCTCAGTCACTTACCAAGCGCTCGTCCTATTGAACAATTACTTGGATAAAATAGCGTTCGTTCCAACATTTCAATATTCATCCTATTGCGTTCGTTCAAATACTGGCATCGGTCTTTCATATACAATATTCTTCAAAGAAAAATTCTAAGTGTTATTGCCCATCCTTGGTACATTAAATCTGGTCCAAGATCCATATTATGAAATTTTCTAAGTATCATTATACCTTCAATAAGAGTCAGTTCATTTAACTGACCAAACAGAGAGTCGCGTTCGTCCATCCAGTACTTTATTTGGACGTTCGTCCTAATTCTTCAAGGGACTGAACGTTCGTTTTTTGGTGCTCTTAAAGTTAAAGATGAGAATGATGATAAATTATGATAAATTACAGTGCGAATACTATATGGAATGATTTTAGAATGATGGAATCTGAACGAGCGTTCCAAGGAGGAACGTCTCAAATATGTTAAATATTAAATTTGGTAAAGTATGACCGTGGATAAGTTAAGACTCGCTGTCCATCCTGATGTTCCGTGATGCTCATCTTCATGTAGAGGAGGGTAGTCATGTGTGGGAACGACAGGAGGTCCTTAGTCCATAAGTTAACGTGGGCGACGTAAGAACGGACTAACCTCGAGTGGCAGCTGTGAGATTAGATCAGTTACTACACCACTCGGGTGCAAGGACGCTTGTAACTACATGATTCATACAGTCCGGACGGTCTGTCTTATATATATATATATTTATTTCTATGTTGTTCTATGTTAAATTACATGTTGTATGTGTGAATGAAAATGTTAAATGTATGTGTTAATTGTATGAATTAAATATTATAAGCTTACCCTTTCGGTTTTCCTTGCGTTGTCATACTGTCTATGTACGTTCGTCCTGTCTTGCAATGATCATCCGTGTGGATGTGAGCAGAAGGCGAGGCTACCCTGGAGGACGTTATTGAGGAAGAGAACTTGGTTGAAGTGAAAGTGAAAGCGGAGCATTAGGACGTCCGTCTTTCTTTTTGCTTAGAACGCTCATAGATGTTTAGTTTGTAAACGTTAGCTTATATTGACGTTCGGTTATTAATTTTGTAAAACCGTTCGTCCAAATCCCTTGTATATGCGCACTTAAGCCGTTCGTTTTAGACTCCCACTGTATACGTTTTATGAGCGTTGCTTTTGTATTGAAGCCGTTCGGCTCTGGAACTTCAATTATGTATAGAAAGACTGTATATTTTGCTGTTAATTGTAATTAATTCTGATTTATGGTAATTACTATATTTTGGGATGTTACATGAACAAAGATGATAAAGATGAACAAGAATGGTGAAAATAGGATAGTTCCAACGATTTTGTATAAATTCTTGTGAATTTCGACGACTTTTGAAAACTCCTGTGAATTTCGATGGTTTTTATAAAACTTTTGTCAATTCTGACGATTTTTGTGAATTTCGATGGTTTTTGCAAAATCTCTATTTATTCTGACAATTTTTATAAAACTCATGCTAATTTTTATAAAACTCCTGCTAATTCTGGTGGTGGTTTTTGAAAAATCCCTACTAATCCCGACGACTTTTACAAAATCTCTATCAATTATGGTAATTTTTGAAGAACCTTTGTCATTCTGGTGATTTTTCTAAAACCGTCGATAATTATTTAATCACGTAGTTTTTTTTTTCAGGAATTTTTATAACTCCAGAAATTGTATTTTCCAGAGTTAAAACCTCGCTAACGTTAAAATAACATTGCATATTTTTATAGTGATATATGTATACAAATATAAATTATTCTATTATTTATTTTAGTTTTTATTCTATTATTTCTCTTAGGGAACTAGGATAAGAGGAGGGGTAAAAAATATTAAAGCAAGTGAAAAATATAATAAAAAATTTGATATGAAAAAAGAGTTATAAAAAAGTTACCTAACAGATAGATACAAGAAAAATCAAATATATTAATACACAAATTAAAATCAACAAAACTTAAATAGGTTATTATAGTTTAGTCAAATCTATATTTTATTTTTCGAATTCTTTTTTATAATATATATTCGAAAAAAAATTTTATTTAAGTAAATTATTATGAGACGAGTTTATTTTTAAAAGGATTTCCTTATTTATTTCTCTTTGTTTTATTAAACTTTAACTCATAGAAAGAGAAGAAGAACAAAAAGTTATTATTCTCTTAGAAGCAACATTGGATACACTTTATTACGCATCAAAATTAAAACCAGAGATACAGGTAAACAGACGGTTGTGATTTTGAGAGGAAAATGTTACTGGAACACCGTTTGAATCACTCATTTGACAATCCTCCACGAAACAAAGTGCCAAATAATTCCATCACGGGTCTCTTCAGAACAATTCCAATTTCAACACCGCCTTTCGCATCTCTGTTCTCTGCCAATCCAATTGTTATGGCTCTATCCACCGATGCTATCTCCACCTTTGAAGGCTTTCCCCAACCAAAATCATTCTCATAAACCCCAAAACGGTTAGACCCCGCAGTTCCTAACATCTGAACTCCTTGTTCTGCCATAGCTGCATATCGAGAAGCAACTTGATCTGCTTCATGAAAAACACCCTTATCTAATATCTCTTTTATTTTACTATGAATACTTTTCGCAATAATAACAAACCCTTCTTTCTCTATAAATGCCGATGGCTTACTATCCACCAAATTCACCCACAAACAGTTCCCAAAGTAGTTTTCAGGAATTGGAGGCTCCATCCTGGCCCTGCAATCCACATTGAACCCACAAGCAAACTTATTTTTCTCCTTTTCAATTCCGTGCCAGGCTTTGGCAATGCAAACAAAAGCATAAGCGCAAGTTGGAACAAAAGTCGACAGTTTGGTTCGTTTTGAAGAAACCGTTGAGTTTGAGTTTGATTATGCTTCCACTATGTCTACACTGCCCCACTTGGACAGCACCCTATTCTTTAATCTCTCCAAATCTGCTCCCGTGAGCACGAATGTCCCTCGAACATGATCCTCCAATCTTGGAGGGAAAGGTACAAGCTTCAAGCATCTTCCGTTGCTGCTTTCAGCCAAACCGAGTGGTAAGTTGAACCCTAACTCACTCGGGGTTTTGATGACTGTTCTGTCAAAGAAAGGCTCCAGTTCTGAGGCCAAAGATGGTGATGACACAGAGTCATCATCATTTGTTTTACACAGAGAAGCCCAAGCTTTGATGAAAAGAGTTAAAGATTTTCCGTCAAGGACGGCGTGGTGAGTGCTGATTCCTATGGCGAACCCTCTGTTAGGGAACAGAGTGATTTGGAGAGCCATAACAGAGGCATGAGAATCAGAGGATTCCAAGTGGGGCACCAAGAAACGTGACTCTGATGCTTCTTTGGGTGCGTTGACCAACGCGTGGTCGAAATCGGCTTCGGATTCTGCAAGCACCACCGAAACAGCGTCGCCTGGGGTGTACTGAACGACGGGGTTGGAAGAAGCATTGGGCCACAGGACGTTGCCGGCGAGAGGGGGAAAGTGTTGGAGGGTGTGAGAGAGTGAAGTTTTGAGCTTTGGAACAACTTGGGTGAAGAAAATGGATGGGTTTGAATGGGTTACGGGGAGGGAATAGAAGAAGAGGCGTTCTACAGGATGAAACCTGAGCCAGAACAGGTCGAAGAATACGAGAGGGAGGGATGCTTGGGGTGCAGAGGGAGGAGCAACAGTGCACTGTTCATGGATTTTGAGGTTGTGGAAAGCCGTGTAAAGAAAGTTCAGAGTGTGTTTCTTTCAATATTGAATAAATCAAAGATGAAGCTTAAGTTTTAGAGCGATGGAGGAAGCATGGTGAGGTGAAAATGTGTATTATTACTAAGCTGACGTGACCTCGAGTGATTATGTAGTAAATATTATGAAAATTGGTTTTACCAAATTATTAGCTTAAAAATTCAACTCAAAATTGCGAGATATGTACTGTCCAAAATTTGACTTATACTTGAAGATGGATAAAACGTCAAATATTTATCCAAAACTTATAGATCTAGAAATTAGGCCAAAGTCTTATAATAAATTTTGATTTAATTAAATAATATTGTAATCTAAGAAATATTTTAATAAAAGATAAGAAAGTTTATATTTTTCTTTTTTGTATTTTGTAATTAAAAAAATATTTTTTTATTTGAAAGATACATGTAACTACTTTATTTATAAATAAAAAGACATATACAAGTCTACGACACTTGAATTTTATGGGCTTGAAACATTCTTATAAATTTTGAATTAAATTATTCAATCTTTATATTTATTATCGACATTTATTTTCTTACTGGAACGGTTTGATATTAATTTTTTTTTACAGAAACGGTTTTATATTAAAAATGATGTGTAGTATGTGCTTGTCACTTTTCTTAATTAGAAATGTATTGATATGATATAAATTTTATATTAATATGTGAAAATATGCAATTTATCTTGCACATAAGTACTGAAATTCAATTATTAAGGTGCTATCTATTTTTATTTATATATTTTTAGAACCTTCATGTACATTTTGGTAAACGTTCCAGAATTTGGAAAGAAAATTATGAGTATGGTAAGAAAACTATATGTACGCGCGTGGGTGTTTCTATAATTATTATAGTATTTAAAGAATAAGTTTAAGTTTATATTAGACTTAATTTTGAAAGGTTATATTAATGGTATAGCATAAGTCTTAGACAAATATATGTTATAGAGAGAGGAACGGGAGAAAGAGAGAAAGAAAAAAAAAACTAAAATTTAACTAACATGTGATACAATTTCTTATTCGAAAGATGAAGCACCATAATTAGGTTAATAAATATGTCTACTGTAAAAGTATACTGCAATAGTTATTTTGATAATAAATAATAGTTTTTAATAGAAACTGTTACTATGGACTTGCAGGCTACCCAGTTTCTTAGTTGGTCGGTCTCGACAAGCTTCTCAGCTGATCGGTCTTGACAAGCTTCTCAGTTGTTCAGTCTCGACAACTATTGAGCAGATTTAATGTACAAATAAATGTGACAACGGTTACCATTAGACAATTAAGGTTTACATTAATGACTATTAAGAGATAAATTAATTGGTCAGATTCCTTTAAACTCTATAAATAAGAGTTTAGGCTTGAGGTAAGGGGATGAAACTCATACTCCACTACGCCCTATTTACGTCCGATCAAGACTTTAATATTTAACAGTAACAAACAGTTCATAAAACCGCTCCTAACTTGAGCGTCGGAATGTCTTTTGCAGGTACCTTCCTCTTTTGCCAAGAGGGTGACCGAGCGGTCAAGACTGAAGTTCACCGAGCAGCCAGTGCTGAAGGTGACCGCTCGGTCCAAACTGGAAGCAGACGGGCGGAACGCACAAGTCAAAGGTTAGTGTCTCGGTCTCACAAAATCCCTACTGAAACATTTTGGCGCCCACCGTGGGGCTGAAAGCAAGCTGAAGACACCCAATGGTGACCACAAGAAATATGGAAGAGCAGAGCACCACCAGAGATTTAATCAGAGAGTTACAAGCCCAGATTGAGGCACAGGCGTAGACCATACAAGCACAGGCGCATGCACAACAAGAGATACAACAAAGGCATGCAGAGGAGATGGGGGCACTAAGGGCCGAACGGGTCCCTCCCGAGCGGTCTGCCTCGAATTGAGAGAATGCTAATGAAGCAAGCCATAATCACGCCAACCCGAACGGTCGGGCTAGAAGGGAACCAACACCCCTGCAGACCGTTTGGCCTACCAGTTTATTTCCCATTACGGCGACCATCATGCAAACCCCAATGCCGGAAAAAATTCCTCCCGTATTGGATAAGTATGATTGTTTAGCTGATCCGGATAATCACCTAAGGACGTTCGGTAATGCAATGACATTCTATACAAACAGCGACCCAATCATGTACAGAGCCTTCTCATTATCACTTAAGAGGCATTGAAATGGTATAACACTCTTTCTCCCAACACAGTGGATTGCTTCGTTACTGTGGAAAACCTCTTTAGAAGACAATACGCATCCAATCGAAAATAGGAGATAACACCGCCGAAATTGGTAAATACTAAGCAGGAGAAAGGAGAAACTTTGAAGGCTTTTATGAAAAGGTATACTGAAACCGCGCAACGGGTTAAAGAGATCGATCAATCTTTTATCATCAATAATTTGCCTTCATGTATGAGACTAGGATATTTTGCGGAAAAATTGTATGCACGACCATCAAAAACAATGGAAGAGCTCCAAGAGAGAGTAACTGAGTTCATTCGTATGGAGGAAATGCGATTGCCGCAAAGGAAGCGACAACAAGAGGCTGATGTAGGCGGAAGTAGAAAGGACGGCAAGCGACCGTTCGGCGATAACGATAAAAGTGGGGAGCTTCCCCGAACATTCAAGTTTCACCATTATACAACCCTCAATGCACCTAGGGCAAAAGTTCTCGAAGAAGCCCTCAACACGGAACTTCTCACACCTCGAAAGAAACCATCTCCAAGAAACGCAGATGAAAGGAAGAGTTGTCGGTACCATCAAAATCATGGACATACTACAGAAGACTGCATAACATTAAAAACTGAAATAGAAAGTCTTATTCAGGCGGGACATCTCCGTAGGTATATAAAGGAAGCAAGAAACAACCTCCCCAGGGAAGGATATTCGCGAAGAAGCCCCGAACGGGCAAGTAGGAAGGACGAGCGGGGGCGGGGCTATAGTCGCATCCCAGTCGTCATCGGGAACGATCGATTCGTGGATTTATCAACTGAAGAGAAACATCCAAAACTATATTAATGTCATGTTTAAATTCAGTTTCATTTTATTTAGACTTTTGTTATTGTTTTACGCTTTCATTATGGAATAAATAAGGCCAAGCAATTGATGCCCAGTCAATCGTTCCCCATGTTGCTAAAGAAGTTCATATTCAACGAAAAAGTCTCTCAAGAAGAGTCTGAAGCTAAAGACCGAGCGGTAAATCCCGCTCGACAGAGAGGTAAACTCCTCTCGTTGAAGTTAAAGACCAAGAGGTAAAGCCCTCTTGGCCGAGAGGTAAAGCCCTATCGTCCAGATTGAAGAAAAAGACCAGCGCTAAATCCCGCTCGGCCGAGAGGTAAACTCCTCTCGTTGAAGTTAAAGACCAAGAGGTAAAACCCTCTTGGCCGAGAGGTAAACCCCTCTCGTTCAGATTGAAGAAAAGACCGAGCGGTAAATCCCGCTCGACCGAGAGGTAAACTCCTCTCGTTGAAGTTAAAGACCAAGAGGTAAAGCCCTATTGGCTGAGAGGTAAAGCCCTCTCGTCCAGATTGAAGAAAAGACCGAGCGGTAAATCTCACTCCGCCGAGAGGTAAATCCCTCTCGTCAAAGTTGAAGTAAAAGACCAAGCGGGAAATTCCTCTCGGTCGAGAGATAAATTCCTCTCGACCACTAGAGTTTGTTGAATATAGTGAAAAACTATATTTGGATTAATCTCCCTTGTGTAAAATACACACATAGGGTTCTCTATTTATAATAGAAGAAATATGGGCTAAGCCCAAAATACAAATGAGAAATAATAACAAACTAACTAAAAGATAAAAGATATAATATATCTAACACTCCCCCTCAAGCTGGAGCATACAAATTGTATGAACTAAGCTTGGAATAGATGAACTCAGTGTTGAACTAGATGATTTGTCTTCAAGAGTGTGAGGCAGACATAGATGGACTAACAACATCTTGTGAAACTTCAACTTCAAAAGTGGATGAAGGAGAGCAGTGGTGGACAATGACAAGCTGCAAGGATTCCCAATCAATGATGGATGAGTGACGGGATCAACAGTAGTAGCTGAAAGCTAAGAGCTACAAAATTGCAGGGACTACACTAAATCCTCATCAATGATGGATAGGTAACGGGATCAACAGTAGTAGCTGAAATCTACAAAACTGCAGGGACTACACCCATATTTACATGACTTGTAGTGTCTTGGAAACGTACTCCCCCTTAGTGTGAAGGTGGAAATGTGAAAGATCACAGTTGCTGAACCACTAAAATAAAACAAAATATTAAGCTACAATGCTGAAATAAAGGCATCAAAGATCCAAAGACATGTTGGGGGTCCAAAATTCTTTGCTGGACAACTCCCAAGTGGTGATACTTAGCCGCTTATCACAAGAAGATCGGGCTAAACTCTAGCCCAAGAAGAATTGCCGCAGTTGAGTCTGTTTGAGACGGTAGCTACTGCAACAGCGGTTGACAACTATAAAACTGTAGGGACTAAATTGCCATTACTGTCTGATGGGGCCTGTAGTGGTTGGAAGCGACAAAACTACAGGGACTGCCATCACTAACTAACGAGGTGATGGGGCCTACAGTGGTTGGAAGCATACAACGGCAAACGGTCGGACAGCGACAAACGGCCGTACAACAGCAAACGGCCGGACAGCGACCAACGGTGCGGACATCAAAGGGACTTAGGGTTCCAAAAACGTGAGGGAGAAAACCCTAGGTAAAAGCCCAAGCCAACAAAACGGAGAAACAGGAACCAAAACACACTCAAGAAGCTCCGGCGAGACGATCTGCAGTGACGCGGTAAAACTCCGACACTGGGAAGGCGGCGCGTGCAGAACACGCGGCCGAGACTTGCCGAGAAGAAGCGGCGCTTGACAGCTGGTGCGGAGGCTTCGGAGGACGGGACCACTAGGGTTGGGTTGCGCTTCTCAAGGCGCACCTAACCCTTGACTTCGCTGGAGCAAACGGCGACGGCGGCGACGGACTGGCCGGAAAGATGCGCTGCGTGACGGCGCGTGATTGAGAAGTGGCTCTTGAAACCGGCGTGGTTGGCCGTCGCTCGAAGAGACGGTCCAGATCCGCAGGTCAGCCGTCGAAACTGTGACGGTGGCCGGCGGTGGCGGCGGCGACGACAGCGGCGACGACGGTGGCCGGCCGCAGACAGAGGTTTTAGCGAACAGTGGTTGGCGATGGTCGACGACAAAGGCGACTGGCTGCACTGGTACTGACTGTGGCACAGATTTAAGAAGAAGAGAAAGCGCTGTCCACTGAAATTTTAGGGGCTGCCGACGGCCACGGCGGTCGGCCGCCGGCAGACAGCAGAGACCACCAGAAGAAGATCAGAGAACTTGCTCTGATACCATGTTGAATATAGTGAAAAAGTATATTTGGATTAATCTCCCTTGTGTAAAATACACACATAGGGTTCTTTATTTATAATAGAAGAAATATGGGCTAAGCCCAAAATACAAATGAGAAATAATAACAAACTAACTAAAAGATAAAAGATATAATATATCTAACAGAGTTGATGTCAGACCGAGAGGAAAATCCCTCTCAACCAAATGGTTTTCACTCTCATCAACTAGGAAGCTCTAATAACAAGGAATGTGTCAAGTATGCAGCCAGATTCAATACATGAAACCGTTCGACCCAAATAGGATATAACGACTTGGAGCACACGGAGAGCAAACTCCTTAATACAACAAGAACAACCTCCCTGTAACTCATAAGTACTATAGTTAACCGTTCGGCTAAAGCCGAATGATTAACTCGGACTTGGGGCGCTTATGTTACTATGGACTCGTAGGCTACCGATCGGTATCCGTCTACCAGGTTCTCAGCCGGTCGGTCTCGACAAGCTTCTCAACCGGTTGGTCTCGACAGGCTTCTCAGTCGTTCAGTCCCGACAACTGTTAAGCAAATTTAATGCACAAATAAATGTGGCAACAACTACTGTTAGACAATTAAGGTTTGCATTAATGATCATTAAGAGGTAAATTAATTGGTCAGATTCTTTTTAACTCTATAAATAAGAGTTTAGGCTTGAGGTAAGGGGATGAAACTCATACTCCACTACGCCCTATTTACGTCCGATCAGGACTTCAATATTTAACTGTAACAAACAGTTCATAAAATCGCTCCTAACTTGAGCGTTAGAGTGCCTTTTGCAGGTACCTCCCCTCTTTTGCTAATAGAGGGTGGCCGAGCGGTCAAGACTGAAGTTCACCGAACGGCCAGTGCTAAAGGTGACCGATCGGTCCAAACTGGAAGCAGACGGGCAGAACGCACAAGTCAAATGTTAGTGTCTCGGTCTCAAAAAATCCCTACTGAAACAGAAACATATTAAAATTAAGTAAAGAAAAAAAAGAGAGATTTTAGCCTAAGTCAAGAATCAAAACAAAAAGTTAAAGATTTTGCTTCAGCTAAAATAATAAATACAAAATAATAAAAAAAGAAAATAATTTTGAGTTTTAGAAAATAGATTTACAAGTAACTACTATCATAAAATTTATCAAATTTTAAATAACTATTTAATTTTAGTTGTTAGGGTGGTCTCCATTTTCAGGACAATATGTTTACTTGGTCCTTATTCTTTAAAAAGTATCAAGTTTGTCCTTAAATGTGTTAATATGCATCAATTAAGTCTATTTCATTAATTTTTCAAAAATAACGTTAACAATGTGGTGATGTGACAAAACACGTGGTTGTGGAAAAACATATTTGCAACGAGTCAAAATGTGTAAATGTATTGTGCAATTGTGTTTTTCACATGTCTTTTTAATAGAGGAGTTTGAAGCTTGTTCTAATTGAAGTTTAAAGCCCATGTAAAGTTTCAAGTTTGCCATAGTAACAGACCATGTTGTAGTGCCTTTTAATTGAAAGCATATCCCTAGAAGGTCGAAAGACTATGATGGATCTAAACATTAACTTTCTATATAGACTTCAATTGCCCCAACCCCAACTTTTCCCATTAGAAAATCCACATATCAGGTCAAACAACCATTGAAAAAGGACATTAATGTTGCAAATAATTTTATATCTCTAAGCACATCATATTCTTTTAGTAAGAAAATAGATCGTGACAGTGAACGCAAAGATGTGAAAACAAAAAAAGTGGAAGAGAACGATGACAATCAAGGTCAAGAGTTGCATCACCAAACAGACTTAATCTAAGGAAAAAAAATAGACCAATGAATCAAGTAAGTGTAATTACTCTAGTGAAATGAAGTAGTTAGGTAGGTTCTCTCCCTTTCGTTGTTCAATAGTTATTACTACTATTGGAAAATCTCCTTCTCCAAGTAAATCTCAACCTCTCTTTCCTAGAACGAAGGTTTTTGGTGATTTCAAATAGGTTGGCAATAATCTCTCTAGCAAATTGAAATTTCTCTATAGGAAATATGCGAGTCTTGTAAAATTGCTTCTTTTTTTCACTGTTGCAACCACAATCTGTAAACATTCACTAATTAATTTTTGTTTCTAAGTCTTAACCCCAAATTTCCACATCAGAGTGCTTATGGGTTACACGTCAGAAAATAAATGTCACGACACCACAACATGTCCAATAAGTTAATGTCAATTATTTACATAACATGAACACAAATGAACCTGATTGATGTACATTAACACAATTGAAAACAAAATTGACATTTTTTTAGGAGCGGATACCAAATAGACACATTGTCCTAAAAGTGACGACTACTCGAGTAATCAAGCCTTAATTTCAAGGATATATGACAACACTCCACCCAAGAATCATTGCCATAGATTCTTAAAATGAAATAATTACTTAAAATCTGAGAAGGACTATGACATTGATTACTTATGAAAGTCATCCAAAAGTCTTTTATGTTTCGATTAATAAGTCCAATTTATTTAAAATATGTTTTAATATAAAGGTCTATTACTTCGATTGGGCCAAAATTGAAGTTATAGATCCTTTTTTGCTTTAGTTATTATCAAAACTAATACTTAAAGTATGTGTTTATTTTAAAATGGTTATTTTTATGTGATATCCTATATCACAAAAAGGCACCTGCATATAAAATAAAATATGTACAACACAAAAATACACGAAAATATATTTTTTTAATAAAAAAGAGAATTATAACAATAAAGCAACTCAATCTTTTGATACCCTAATGTATAAATTATTATGTCCTAACAATTATATAGTACATATATGTTACATAAAAATGTACCAGCATATGAAATAAAATATGTACAACACAAAAATACACGAGAATATATTTTTTTAATAAAAAAGAGAATTATAACAATAAATCAATTCAATCTTTTCATACCTAATGTATAAATTATTATGTCCTAACAATTACATGCTATTGTACATATATGTTACATATTTTGTAAAAGTTTTCGTACGTAGTTAATGGACATGTCAAAAAGTAAAACAAGAGTTTTAAATCCAACATAATGATTTTAACCAGTGTATGCAAGTCATTTTAATGTTGGTAGTTCATTATAACTCTCAGAGTAAACTTTTTATTAACATCAACCTAATCACAAATCATAGTTTAATTGTAGATAATTACTCTTCACCTATAAGTTTATCAATATTAAAATTAATTATGTTTATTCACAGCCGATCGGTTTGTTTTAAGGTGACTGATCTCGTTGACCGACTAATCGTTGAAGACTCGATAAATGATCCAAGTAAGATTAATCATTTGGTCTATATCTCATTTGATGATTATTTGATATAATTTAAATAAATTATTACGAAACGAGTTTACTTTTGAAAAAAAAATCTTTGTTTCTCTTTTGTTTTATTAAACTTTTAACTAATAGAAACATAAGAAAAAGAAGAAAAGGTTATTATTGACAGAAGAATCCTTTGTACACTTCATAACCCATCAAAATGAAAACCATAGATACAGATCTACAAACGGTTGTGATTTGGAGAGAAAAATGTTACTGGACCACCATTTTATTTATAGAGAGAAATGATATATGATTGGTATAAATAAAAAATAATTATATCAATGATTAAGTATGGATATTTTTACTTCACTTTTTATATAAAATAGGAATGCAGAAAGATAATATTTCGGTAATTTAGACAATTGAAAAAAAGTAAATATATGATGGCGAAACTCACAGAATTTTTGAAGCAAATGCAAAAGACTTTTGATTTTGTGATAAAGAAGAAAAGGGGAAGTTTGTGAGGAGTTTCTTCAATTTCAGATATGCCATGTTGAATCACTCATCTGACAATCCTCCACGAAACAAAGTGGCAAATAGTTCCATCACTGGTCTCTTCAGAACAATCCCAAATTCAACACCGACTTTCTCATCTCTGTTCTCTGCCAATCCAATTGTTATGGCTCTATCCACCGATGCTATCTCCACCTTTGAAGGCTTTCCCCAACCAAAATCATTCTCATAAACCCCAAAACGGTTAGACCCCGCAGTTCCTAACATCTGAACTCCTTGTTCTGCCATAGCTGCATATCGAGAAGCAACTTGATCTGCTTCATGAAAAACACCCTTATCTAATATCTCTTTTATTTTACTATGAATACTTTTCGCAATAATAACAAGCCCTTCTTTCTCTATAAATGCCGATGGCTTATCAACCACCATCTTCCCCCATACACAGTTCCCAAAGTAGTTTTCAGGAATTGGAGGCTCCAACCTGGCCCTGCAATCCACAGTGAACCCACAAGCAAACTTATTTTTCTCCTTTTCAACTCCGTTCCAGGCTTTGGCAATGCAAACAAAAGCATAAGCGCAAGTTAGAACAAAAGTCGACACTTTGGTTTGTTTTGAACAAATCGTTGAGTTTGAGTTTGATTCTGCTTCAACTGTGTCTACAATGTCCCACTTGGACAGCACCCTATTCTTTAATCTCCCCAAATCTGCTCCCGTTAGCACGAATGTCCCTCGAACCTCATCCTCCAATCTTGGAGGGAAAGGTAGAAGCTTCAAGCATCTGCTGTCGCTGTTTTCACCTGGGATATTTTTGGTTGCGAGCTCAGCAATATCGAGTGATACGTTGAACCCTAACTCACTCGGGGTTTTGATGACTGTTCTGTCAAAGAAAGGCTCCAATTCTGGAGCCAAAGATGGTGACGACTCAGAGTAATCATCATTGGTTTTGCACAGAGAAGCCCAAGCTTTGATGAAGATAGTTGAAGATTTTCCGTCGAGGACGGCGTGGTGAGTGCTGATTCCTATGGCGAACCCTCTGTTAGGGAACAGAGTGATTTGGAGAGCCATAACAGAGGCATGAGAATCAGAGGATTCCAAGTGAGGCACCAAAAAACGTGACTCTGATGCGTCTTTAGGTGCGTTGTCCAACGCGTGGTCGAAGTCGGCTTCGGATTCTGCAAGCACCACCGAAACAGCGTCGCCTGGGGTGTACTGAATGACGGGGTTGGAAGAGCCATTGGGCCACAGGACGTTGCCGGCGAGAGGGGAAAAGTGTTGGAGGGTGTGAGAGAGTGAAGTTTTGAGCTTTGGAACAACTTGGGCGAAGAAGATGGATGGGTTTGAATGGGTTACAGGAAGGGAATAGAAGAAGATGCGTTCTATAGGATGAAACCTGAGCCAGAACAGGTCGAAGAATACGAGAGGGAGGGATGTTTGGGGTGCAGAGGGAGGAGCAACAGTGCACTGTTCATGGATTTTGAGGTTGTGGGAAGCCATGTGAAGAAAGTAGAGAGGTGTGTTTCTTTCAAGATTGGATAAAACAAGGCTGGAGCTTTGGTTTTATGGTGATGAGGATGAGGTGAAAATGTGTATTATTGCTCTGTCATAAACCAACAAATTTTGAAAGCTGGGTTGATTTCTAGATGTGAATTGAAATGGTACGGTTCATCGTTAAGACAAGGAATCCGTATGTAATTCTCAGTGTCCAATAGTTTTTTCCTGAACGTTAGGTGTGTGGTTTAGTTTTTTTTTTTGGTTTTCTGTTTTTTGTTTTTATTTAGTCGAATGGTTCCCATTGGCAGAGTGTGTTAAGTTGCTCTGATTTTAAAAAAAAATGTAATTATGTTTTAAATTTTGAAACATTATATCAATTAAGTTTTTTTGGAAAAAAAATATTAATGGTGTTAATATCATTAATTAATATATGAGTTTTTTAATTTTTTAAAAATTTTAACTTTATGAAGTTTTTAGTATGATACGTTGTTAGAGTAGGTATGAAATGTTATTGTCTTTATTTTAATTTAATTTTTTTTATATATTTTTTATTTAATATAGTTTCAATTTTTATTAGAATAAATAATATCATCTCTTTACTAATAAAAAAAATTATTATATATATATATAATATTAATATATTTAATAAAAATAATTTCTTTTATTTATCTGAATTTGAACCACTAAATTTTAATATAAATATAAGTATAAATACAAATGATAAATTTGATCGATTAAGAAAATGACAAAATTTATTATTATTATAAATAATATGAATTAATTTATTTTTAATAATATATTAATTTTAAATACTTATATTTGTTATAAAAATATTTACATTTAAATAGTTTTAAAATGGAAAGTAACTTGTTAGACGTTCACCAAAATAGGAACTATACGACTAATTGAAATTTCTTTTGTTAAAAAGAATATTTTAATTAAGTATAAAATTTAGATAGACTAAATTTTAGTTAAATATAAAATTTCCATATTTGATGGTTGACTTTTGGATATTTTGTGTTTTTTTTTCACGATTTTAATTAATGTTAAAAAATTATTTTGCTTTTTATATTTATTATTATATCATATTTTAATGTTGCTTTCTTATTCATAAATAAATTATATAATAACATATTTTTCGTAAAAGAAGATAATATTGTGGTTAGAAATCTATAATATAACTTTTTTTCATGTTTAGATAAATACGTCTATAATACACATGTATATAATATAATCAGTTTTTAAATATGTTTTTGATACATTTTGATTTGAAGATTCAAAAAATAAATTAGTATATATTTTTTTAGTTTAATTGATGTTACAAAGGATTCTATCATCTTTACCAAATTAAGCACATCTGAATTTGTGAAATGAGAAAGCTTAGGTATCATAATTCTGTTTGCACAAATAAAAGTCATCGTTCTAACTTAAAGACTAATATACTAACCAAAACATAACTAAGAGCTCTTAACACCGTCAGAAATTTAAGAATATGACAAGAATAACTATAAAAACAATACTCAACCCATTAATCTTACTTATTTTCAATCATCAAAATTACAAAAGAAAAATTATCTATGATATAATTCTTATTGTAAACCCTTGTTACTCTTATAAAGATATTTTCTATCCTCAATTCATCAAGTTTAATATATAAACTCTACTATTTAAATTTGATATGACAAACCCACAATCGTAAAATTATCCTAAGACGAACTACTCTTATACAAAAATGTAACATCCCAATTTTCATAGTATTCAACTATTATAAGATATATTACATTTTTAATAAAACACAAGAGTTGAATAAAAAAAAGACATATAAAATACCATTACAATTATCGCAAATAATATATATATATATATATATATATATATATATATACACACACACACACACATTGTCTTACACTATAAGGAGATATACTACACCGAACCAAAAGTGTAGTATAGATTTTAAAAAACCAAGAAGGAACGGCGAAACATCTTACTCTAAGTTTCAGCTCTGCCACCAGCTAGGTCATGCTCACCAAAAACACCTCATAAGCTCACACCATTAAGGTGATAATTGCAAAAGAGAAAACAAACACACATACAATAGAAGAAAAAAAACAGAAGGGTAAGCTAAAGTGCCAAAATAACATATATACATTTTGGAAAAAAAAATATCACATTCTTAATATAAATCAAGCAATACATAAATAGTCATATCAACCTTAAACTTTGACTATCCGGATACATGTATTGATGTCAGACTCATAGGGGACTTGTCCCATGTGTGGTGAAACAACTTTTTCAAATCATACTACCATTCCATCAAACTTTCACACACCAAGGTTAATTTGTCAAACATCTATGACCCAAACTAGTGACCATAGTAGAACCTCTTGCTTCTCTCTACAACATAATCACTCATCTCTACTTAAGATTGAAAGTTATTGAGAGTGTTAGAATTATCCCTCAATCCCGAAGTCCCTACTTCAATACATAACACAACACAACAACTATAAAGATTTTCCTATGGAATTCTTTTCACATCATACTTAATCCATACACACATCCATGTTTACCATTCATAAAACATTCATATGTATTAAAATTATACGTATAATCACAACCACCATATCATGTTTCAACAACTATACCATACATTAATATTGAAATTGCATTTCATGAAGCATCATATGTACCATCGAATTCATCCTCCTTAAACATATACATAAATATGTTCACAAACCATAAATATCCATTTTCTTATGGGATAATCGATTTTCAGGCCTAATAATAGAATATTCCAGAGACTTTTAGGCAAATACAACAATACCTAATGAAATAATCAATTATCAGGTATGATTATTGATTATCATCATAATACTTACTACAAAATCGATTATCAGATTTGATAATCAATTATTCCAAAGAGTTTTTTAGCAAAAGATGTAATTTTGAGGGAAATAATTGATTATCAAGTCTGATAATCGATTATTCATATCAATTTTTCACAATAACATGGTTTTCCTAATTTGGTTATCCCTAAAACATATCCAAATAACCAAAATGGTATCCTTGACATTACGATTGATTCAAAAACATGTTTATATCCAAAATTGAATACAATTTTTCTCATTTGGCCGAAAATGAAATGCATCATATCAACCACACTTCAAAAATCAAGATATCATATTATACAAGTTACAAGTCATAGTGTACTAAGATGTTAATCAAGTCTCAAATAACCTCAATACATGCTCCAAACACCAAGTTTACTTCTATATTGATTCCTTTATAAGAGTTTTATCTATCAAAACCCCATTTTAAACCAATTTCACAGCTTTTTACCCATTTACGTATATATATATATATATATATATATATATATATATATATATATATATATATAACAACAGATTAAACATACTACAAACCACTTCTTCAGTTAAGCGAGTTGTACCTACAAAGCACATATCATGATTAGGATACGCAGTTAGAACCACTTAGATGAAATCTTAAATGACATATGTAGTGAAAAATTGCTCACATGCATTGAAAAACATGAAAAATAGAGAAAAAGAGTAGAAACTAACTTACTCTTTTGTAATAACTTTTCGACTGGATTATAAAACCTTGTTGCAGTGATCACTTTGACATCCTCTCAAGATGACCCAGCAGGTAGAACACCTAGAGAGAAGAAAGAGTTGTAGAGGAAATTGTTTTTAAAGAGATAGTATAACTTGAAATAATGAAATTCATTTTATAAAATTTCTATTAATACTCTGAATTTTTAATATTAAAATATTTAAGTCTCACTACTTAAGCTACACTAGCTGTTTTAAAAAGACAATTTTATAAGTTCTTACAATTTTAACTAAAATAATATATTTATTTAGTTTTAAAATTTAAGTTTAGATATAATCAAATTTTTTAATTTTATATTTAAATTTAAAAGTTAAAAACATAAATCAAATACTAAAATCCTCTCATGGTTATATTTTTTATTTTATATTACTTAGTTGTTGATTAATTTAAAATACATAATATTACATATCAATGGAATCGGTGATTTGATTCCGTGGCTGATTGTAAACCAAAAGCCAAACTAACTGAATCAAATAGGAAAAGATGAAATTAAAAATTTTCACTTTTAAACTGTATTTGATCTTATTCCAGTTTTTTTTATATTATATTTTGGATTAATTAGATCCCAACTGTCTTTACGTTTTTCTACAACTAAAAAATAAATGGGATATCTCAAAATAATTTATTTAACATTTTGCTATATTAATTATGTACATTAATTACTAAAACCAATAAGTGATATCATAAAAAAAAGCAGAAAAATGAAATAAATAATGTTTATATTTAATGCTTAACTTACAATGACGTGAAGGATGATTAAAATTTTGCTGTAGCGATGCAACTTGTACCGTCAGACAGGCAAGCAGGAAAAATCGACAACTGCTACAAATATTGGTTAAATAAAAAAAGTAATAGTATATATGTTCATTTAGAAAAAGTATATTTCTTGCTATTTTATTTTGGCAATAACCTTACCTATCTTGTTAGGATTCTCTGAAAGGATTGGTCCTACAAGCTAAAGTTGACCTGTCTCTTGGTGTCGTATTTCGTTTTCTTCCAGAAGGCGCACATTTCCATATTTCAAGTTTTTTTTTTTTTGTGTGTCCACATTTTAGTATATTTATTGCAAATTACCAGTTTGAATTGCATGTAATGACTGGTCACCGACATGACCAATTCTGTGAGGTTGAATCTACGTTGTTTATTATAGTCAACAACTGAAGACAAAATTGGAGTAAATGCATATGTTCCATGAATCACCACTAACCACGTGGTGGAGTTTTTAGTTGAGTTTACGCATGTGTGGAGGGAGTTATCACGGTATAAATGCACTAATATCTGAAAAAAATTGTTGTCAAATTTTAACCGCTAACATTTTATAATGTTTTCTATCATGAATTTTAAACCTTTGTTTTGCATGTATATTTTCAGCCGGTTGCTTTATATTTTCGCATAAAATTTTAAGCCAAAAATATTTTTAAAAATATATTATTTGCAGTAATTATTAATTACAATAGATTTTCATTTTCGTAATCATTCATATCTTCTATATTAATGTAATTCAACCACACACAAGCCGATAATATTATATATATATATATATATATATATATATATATATATGATATTAGTTTACATTCTTTTAATGGAATACAGTTTTTCAAAATGAAATATAAACAAAATCATTTAGAAAAATATACTTCACCTCTATATACATATATAAAATTATATGTAATCTATCAAACTCTTTCAATAGTTCATTATTCAAAACTTTAGATTATACTAAGTAAAACCAACAACAGTTTATTATTCAAAACTTTAGATTATACTAAGTAAAACTAACAACAAAACTAGAATAAACTAATACATCTAAAATATTTAATACTATGCATCATACATATCCACTTATTAACTTCATGAATTACATTCAAATCTTACAAATACAAATGATTCACACTACATGATTACTTTTGAAAAAGTTTAAACTCTCGTTTGATCTTCATATTTGTGTGTCAATTTTAAGTGGGTCATCATGTTTTCTCAGTCTTAATCGGGTCCTTAAACTTGTTAAAATGAGCCAATTAAGTCATCTCCGTTAATTTTTCAGTAACGTTGTTTGCCTTTGATTACATGGTGCACAGATAATGAACTCAGTTTAAAATATTTAAAATACGTGGATAATAGTTATATGAAAAAAATGAAAAAAAAAATATTTGTGGCAGGGAATGAGGGATTTTGCTGTTGATTGGCTTTTTTTTTTTTAAGTTAAACAGAAAAACTAAAATGGGAATTAGGGATTTTGTTGTGGTGAGTGAGTGTGAGAATTAGGGCTGGGTCGACTTTGCAAAGACGAAGACAATCACGTGATGGTGGAGGAACGAAATTGAAAGTGGATGCCAATTAAGGTTAGTATCCTATGTTTTCCGCTTTTTGCCTTTACGAATATGTAGTTATGTTGCTTTGTTTATGCTTTGTTGTGGTCCCGAATTTGTTTCGACTGTGGTCCCGATAGTGGTATCCTTGACATTACGATTGGTATGGGTTATGGGTCCCGAGATTGGTATGTCATTGTTTGTTGAAATGTGTAGAGTGTTGTGGTCCCAAAAATGTCTTTATGAATTGTTTAGAAGTTGTGGTGACCTTTTCTGTTTGAGTGTTTCCTTAGTGGGGATGTTAGTTTGTTCCCCTGTCTCATTGATGTCTGACTGTTTACTTAGTTATAGTAAATAGTGAGAAATAATAATATTTCCCCCTAATGTACATGTGTTAAAAGCCTGTGGTTGAATGATAATATTGCATGGCTGAACATATTAAAGTTGTGCTCCATCATTATGGCCATTTTGTTAGTGATGAGAATGGAAATTTTAAATTTGATGGCGAGATAACAGAATGGTCTTGTGATCCAGACCTGTGGTGCTAATTTGGAATATTAGCTTCAATGAAAGACTTAGGTTATATAAACATAAAAGAACTTTGGTACAGTTTAGGAGGTCAGTCAGTGGTGCCATATAGGTTAGAATTATTGACTGATGATAGGTGGTGCTATGCATATGCTGAATATAACAAGGTTAAATGATGAAATTCATTTGTACGTGGTTCATAATACCATGGAACCACAAATAATAGAAATTATTGATTGGGTTGATTGTGATGTGATTGATGGTGATGTTAATGATGAAGTTGATGTTGCAAGAGAAGTGGATGGTAAAGTTGATGTTGCAAGACAAGTGGAGGGTGAGCCTGAGGGTGAGGTTCATGTTGTTGCAAGAGAGGTGGAGGGTGAGCCTGATGAAGTTGATGTTGCAAGAGAAGTGGAGGGTGAGCCTAAGGGTGAGGTTCATGGTGATGTTGAGGGTCACTGTGAGGATGAGTTTGAGGGTGAGGGTGAGGCTGATGTTCAGCCTGAAGTTGGAACAAAAATGGAGGAGGGTCATTGTGAGGCTGAGGTTGAGGCTCAAGTTGGAACAAAATTGGAGGAGGGTGACTGTGAAGTTGCAAAACAAATTGAACATGTGGAGGATGGTGAAGTACATGATGTAGAAGAGGTTGAATGATGTAAATGATTTTGAGCTGCAAGATGTAGAAGAGGATGAGATTGAGGATGATCATGTGGTTGATGATGAGGGTGAGGATGAGGCTGGAGATGATGGTGAGCATGAAGAGGTTGGAGATGATGGTGAGGATGAGTCTGTGAGTGAACATGGTGAGGATGAAGATGTAGATGAGTTTGTGAGTGAAGAAAGTCTAGTTGATGTCACCATTGAGTGTGACATTGGTAGTTTGAAACAAAATGTGAGGGAAGAACAACTTGGCAGTCCAGTAGGTGAGTCATCGTACACAACTGATAATGATTCCATGCATGATGTTCGTGGCTTGTTTGACACTGAGTGAGTGCTAGATGAGTTAGATAGTGGTCCAGACAGTAAGGACGATGATGATTCCATTTGGAGAACTTTGTTTCCCACATTTAGCATGCCTAAAAGTTTGCAGATTATAAATGAGAAGTGGGAACCTATTTCACTAAGAGAAAGGAATTTACAGAGGCCATTAGGACTTATGCACTGAGTAATGGAAGAAATTTGAAATTCATGAAGAATGACAAAAGGAGGGTTGGTGTAAAATGTTTGGGGGGCTAGGGTAAATGCAAATGGTATGCTTATTGTGCCTACAGGTCAGCTGCCAAGTCATGGCAGCTAAAAAAAGTTATTGATGATCATAATTGTAATATAATTTGTAATGTGAAGTTGATGACTTCTAAGTGATTGAGTCAAAGGATGGAAAAATCTATCAGAGAGAACCCTAATATGAAGGTGATGGACATTAGGGACAAAGTAAGTAGGAAATGGAATGTAGGAATCTCTAGAAATATGGCTTTTAGGGCAAGAGCCATGACAAAATATAATGTTGAGGGGTCATTCAAGGAATAATATAGAAGAATATATGATTATGGTCATGAACTTCTGAGAGCAAATCCAAGTTCAACAGTCAAAATAAATGTTGAAAATAGTAATGAAGAATGTATATTCAATAGAATTTATGTATGCTTGAAAGCATTCAAAGATAACTTCGTTAGTTATAGACCCATCATTAGATTAGATGAATGCTTTTTGAAAGGCAAGTATGGAAGGGAGTTACTAATAGCAGTTGGAAGAGATGAAAATGAACAAATTCTTCCCATTGCATATGCTGTTGTTGAGGTAGAAAACAAAGACTCCTGGACTTGGTTCTTGGAGCTTCTCATTGCAGATCTTGGTGGGGAAGCTGTTTGTGGAGCATGCACATTTATTTCAAACCAACAAAAAGGTCAGTCACTCATAACAAATGTTAATTACAACCTACATCACAAATAAGTCAGCTGACATGAGTATTTGAAATTGTAGGGACTTTTGCCAGCAATTCAAGATCTTCTACCTGGGGTAGACCAAAGATTTTGTGTTAGACATTTGTATTCCAACTTCAGAAAGAAATTTCCTGGAAAATACCTTAAACGTATGATGTGGAGGGCAACAACAACCACATATCCACAACTATGAGAGGCTGAAATGAGAAAAATTAAAGAGATAAATGTAGGCGAATTTAAATACTTGATTGCAATTCCACCTAGGTATGTAATCACTTTTCTCCAAACCTTATTGTGCTTTTACTGATATATTTGCTTTGACATTTATATTTATTGACATTTTAATCTTCCAGGTTTTGGTCAAGATCTAGATTCAGTCCTAGATCACAATCTGACACTCTTGTCAACAATATGTGTGAGGGGTTCAACAGTGTGCTAGTTAGTAGTAGATGTAAGTCTCTTATCAATATGGGGTTTACATCATGAAGAAATAGGCTACGAACAGAACAAAAATGAGTTTGTATCAAGGTTTTGTGTGTCCTAAGGTTCTCAACATGAAAAACAATCATGATTAACCTTGGTTACCAAGGTAAGTTCACACATACATTTAATTTCTGATTATCATTAACATGTTGCTATTAAAAATAAATTATTCATCATATATTATGGAGGAGTAGAGAGAGTTGGAGAAACCAAGTGTAGAGGAAACCGGCGTTGAGGTCTGCATGTAGAGGGAGGGAATCGATTTCACCACATGAGAATCCATACTGTCGGTAGTTTGAGAGAAAATCGGTTCTCCCTACTTATACTCTCTGTGTGTTTTGGTTTGAGAGGTAAATCATATAAGCTATTTTGTGTTTTACTTCTAATTATAATAATAGCAGTAATAATTATATTATACTTCATAATCATTTTGACCATAAAAACAAATTTATAATTTAACAATTTTATCTATTAAAAATAAATTATTCATCATATATTATGTATAACCTTTCATAAATATTACATAGTATTTTTTCACTTCTGTTTAAATTAAGAACAACTACTTCTATTTAAATAAAGAACAACTAGTATCTCCTCTCTATCTCCGGAAATCCGTGTATTCACCATCTTCATGTCTATCATTTAATAAGAAAACCAAAGAGATTTTTTGTGGCAAATGCAGAAGACATTTGGTTTTGTGATGAAAAAATGACATGTTCCATTCCAGTGTTAATCACTCATCTGACAACCCTCCACGAAACAAAGTGGCAAATAGTTCCATCACTGGTCTCTTCAGAACAATCCCAATTTCAACACCGACTTTCTCATCTCTGTTTTCTGCCAATCCAATTGTTATGGCTCTATCCACCGATGCTATCTCCACCTTTGAAGGCTTTCCCCAACCAAAATCATTCTCATAAACCCCAAAACGGTTAGACCCTGCAATTCCAAAGAGTTCAACTCCCTCCTTTGCCAAAGCTGCATATCTAGGAGCCGCATTACCTATCCCATGAAAAACACCCTTATCTAGCATCTCTTTTATTTTACTATGAGTACTTTTCGCAATATTAACCAACCCTTCTTCCTCTAGAAATGCCGATGGCTTCGCATCCACCATACTCCCCCACACACAGTTCCCAAAGTAGTTTTCAGGAATTGGAGGCTCCAACCTGGCCCTGCAATCCATAGTAAACCCACTAGCAAACTTATTTTTCTCCTTTTCAACTCCGTGCCAGGCCTTGGCAATGCAAACAAAAGTATAAGCGCAAGTTAGAACAAAAGTTGACAGTTTGGTTGGTTTTGAGTTTGATTCTGCTTCAACTATGTCTACACTGTCCCACTTGGACAGCACCCTATTCTTTATTCTCTCCAAATCAGGTCCCGTGAGCACGAATGTCCCTCGAACATGATCTTCCAATCTTGGAGGGAAAGGTAGAAGCTTCAAGCATCTTCCGTCGCTGTTTTCACTTGGGAACAATTTGGTTAACATCTCAACCAAATCGATTGCTAAGTCGAACCCTAACTCACTTGGGCTTTTGATGACTGTTCTGTCAAAGAACGGCTCCAATTCTGGAGCCAAGGATGGTGATGACTCAGAGTAATCATCATTGGTTTTGCACAGAGAAGCCCAGGCTTTGATGAAAAGAGTTGAAGATTTTCCGTCAAGGACGGCGTGGTGGGTGGTGATTCCTATGGCGAACCCTCTATTAGGGAACAGAGTGATTTGGAGAGCCATAACAGAGGCATGAGAATCCGAAGATTCCAAGTGGGGCACCAAACAACGTGACTCTGATGCGTCTTTAGGTGCGTTGTCCAACGCGTGGTCGAAGTCGGCATCGGATTCTGCAAGCACCACTGAAACAGCGTCGCCTGGGTTGTACTGAACGACGGGGTTTGAAGAACCATGGGGCCACAGGACGTTGCCGGCGAGAGGGGAAAAGTGTTGGAGGGTATGAGAGAGTGAATTTTTGAGCTTCGGAACAACTTGGGCGAAGAAAATGGATGGGTTTGAATGGGTTACAGGGAGGGAATAGAAGAAGATGCGTTCTACAGGATGAAACCTGAGCCAGAAAAGGTCAAAAAATACGAGAGGGAGGGATTTTTGGGGTGCAGAGGGAGGCGCAACAGTGCACTGTTCATGGATTTTGAGGTTGTGGGAAGCCATGTGAAGAAATTAGAGAGGTGTGTTTCTTTCAAGTTATGATAAAACAAGGCTGGAGCTTTGGTTTTATGGTGAAGAAGGTTGCATGTTTATCTCAAAATGTGTTTCATAAAGCAACAAATTTTGCAAGCTGGGTTGATTTCTATGTGTGAATTGAAAATGGTAAAGGGTAATAATATTCTACGAGACATTTTCGTACTTATTCTCAGTGCCTTTTCCTGGCTGTTTGGTTAAAAAAATTATTCTAATTAAATATAAAATTTACATAGAGCAAATTTTGATTAAATATAAAATTTGAATATTTGGTGTTTGATTTTTTAATCATTTTGTGTTTTTTATTTTCATAAAATTTTGATAAATCTTAAATGAAAAAATATTATTACTTTTTATATTTATTAGTATATTATACTTGAATTTTGCTCTCATATTCATAAATAAATTACATAATATTTTTCTAAAAAAAGATAATATTGTACCTAGAAAACTGTAATATAAAATTTATTTCCATGTTTTGATAAATATAATTACAATACACCTATATAATATAATCAAATACTAAAATTCTCTCTTAGTCATATTTGTTTATATTACCTAGTTGTTGATAATTTAATATGGTATTACATATCATTAGAATCTATGATAACGTGTTGGTGATTTCACACCAAAAGTCAAATTAAATTGATCAAATAGAAAAAAGTTAGATTAAAAGGTCACTTTGAAACTGTATTTGACCTCTTTACCAGGGTTTTTTTGTTACAATTTGGATTAATTTGATCCCGAATCTCCTTACTTCTTTCTACAACAAATGGGTATCTCAAAACATGTTTTCTTTAATATTTTATATTCTACTATATTAATTATTTACATTACTTTTTTTAATTTTTTTCCTTTTCCTTTTCATTTTCTACCATTTAAATCCATCTAGAATGGGATAAATATCTACATCTTTCTAAAATACCAATGAAAAGCAGAACTATCGATGAATACAATAAGTGACATGATAAAAAAATAGAAAAGAATGGGATAAATAATGTTATATTTAATTCTTAACGTATATACGATGACGTGAGGGATGATTCAAATTTGTCGTTGCTTGTTCCTATGTCCGTCTCAGACGGCAAGCAGAAAAATTTGACAACAGCTGCAAATAGTATTGGTTAAATAAAAATAATAATAATAATAATATATATGTTCATTTAGAAATGTATATTTTTTCTATTTTATTTTGATAATAACCATACAGCTCGTGTTAGGATTCTCTGGAAAGTTAGGTGACACAAGGCAACGTTGACCCGTCTCTTGTCGTGTGTTTTTCTTTTTCTTCCAGAAAGTGCACATTTCCACATTTCTACTCTTCTTTTTACTGTTCACATTTTAGTCTCTTTATTGAAAATTATCAGTTTGAATTGCTTGTAATGACTGGTCACTCACATGACTACTTCAGTGAGATTCAATCTACTTTATTTATGATGTTTTAATTGTTAGTTTAGACTCAACTTAATACAAAATTGGAGTAAAGCTTTTAAGATTTTTTATGCTTAAGTTATTATCTTTTATAAATTTTGGAATAATACTTACATAAAAAATATAATAATAATATAATAAATAATATTTAATATATTAAATTCTTAAAATTTAATTATTTATGTAAATATAAAAATCAAAATAAATATAAATTTTGACTATTTTATAATAAAAAATTAATTTTTTTAATAAAGTACACTTTTTAATATGTTTATTAAACATAATAGAAATATGTGTTATATTTTTTGTATTAAATTTACATACCACGATAATAAATACTCTAATGCTTTTGAAAAAAAAAAACTTATTATCAAATTCTAACATGCAAACATTTATTAAATATTTTCTATTATAAATTGTAAGCATTTGTAAATAGTTCTAAATTTTTTACATGTATATTTTTAGCCAGTGGCTTTATATTTTTGTGTAATATTTTAATCAATAAATATATTTTAAAAATATATTATTTGCATTGATTAAAATTGATGTTTGTTTTCTTGAAATGAGGTTTAGAACTAACGAATTTTGATAAACTTTAATGGACAGTTAGATATATGCACCGACTGAGTAATTGTATGATAAAAATTAATCATTAAAATAAACATAGAAAGAAAATTAACCCTTATTCATAATCTTTACAACTTTTTTCCCTATTGAGAAGAATCCTATCAGCTTATAAATAGTATAACATAAAAAAAAAATCATTAACATATGAAAAGTAAAATGATAATAATAATAATAATAATACCTATATTAAATATTTACATTCTCGTTAAGAAAAAAAAAATGTTCGAGCTTTACTATTTACAATTTTTGATACTATTTACATTCTCTATTTTCCACTCAATTGTACCGAGCTACATTCCTTTTTCAATAAAAGAAAATAAAATAAGAACATTTGCACTATTAAACAAACATTTTACAATATTCTTATTTAGAATGAATAAATTTCGTATTGAAAGCATTGTATTATGGACAAAATTGATTTCATGGATAAAAGTTTGTAGTAGATTTTATCAACAAATTTAATAAAAAAAATTTAGAATTTTTATTATTAATGGATATTTTTGTAAGTGATAGATTTATTTGTAAATTCTGTGCATAATTTATAATTTTTATTTGTCAATAAAATCAATCGGTAATTTAGAACTTCTCCATAAATAATTTTGTTGATAATCTGTCAATTAAATCCTATATCTTAAATCAAATAATCAGACCAATTATGATTGTTATATAATTACTTATTGACTTATTAGTAATTACTTATAGATATATAATTAGTAGTAATTATGATAGAATATGGTTTTCGATAATTATCAATAAATTTTTTCTAATTATCAATAAAATTTATCAATAAATAATTTATTGAATGATTTTTACCCTTTTTTTCATAATTTTTTTTTATTTGTGCGGTTGTTGCACCACTTAGATCCTTTACTCCCAAACTTAAACTCATGGCACAAAAGAAATATATATAAATTTGATAAGGCAAGAGACTGGTCTCTTTACAAAATCCTGCCCATAGAAAGATAGAAGAGTATAACAAAATGGTGAGGGCATCATTACACTGTGAAAAGAGAAAAAGAAGCATGAGGGTAGAATAGAAAAAAAGAACGAATGAGGTGTAAAAAGAAACTTTTAACTAGTAGGCACCCTACATTCTGATAACTTGTTGGAAGGGTTTCTATGTGTGTGTATCACTTAAGTGTGGTGAGAATCTTCAATGGACACTCAAATAATGGATGCTTAACTGAGGAAGGGAGAAATTCACTTATGATTATTGGGGTTATCTCGTTCAAGTGATGTAATATTCCTTAAGTATAAGCTTGTTTGTAGAGATTGCTAGCAAGAAAGTTCATTCAAACAACATGATGTATATGATTAATGATGTATGTGTTGAAATATATGAGTAATGAATTTTATCTATGTATCTTTATCGTGTGTCGTATTTAAGTGACTCTTAGTTTATAATAATTCGTAGACATGTGACATGTAGATGAGGTGAGTTATATATAGGGTCAACTTAAGGCCTAAAACCCTTGTTTTAGACTTCTTAGAAAAAAAAATCTTCAACTTT
This sequence comes from Vigna reflexopilosa, assembly GCA_027742785.1. Classification (NCBI taxonomy): domain Eukaryota; kingdom Viridiplantae; phylum Streptophyta; class Magnoliopsida; order Fabales; family Fabaceae; genus Vigna; species Vigna reflexopilosa. The sequence goes on from CM050913.1 coordinate 3,625,828, forward strand.
TTTAGGTTTAATCGTTCAAATGATTTTTTTCAAATAGGTTTTTAACTTTTTTTTTTTATCTCAATTAAGTTTTTATTTTTGAAAAATTAAAGTAATTAAGTCATTACTTTTAATTTCATATTAACAACGCTAAAGATATTACATGTCAATTTGTGTTTTACTTAAAAAAATTTAAATATTTTTTTAATTATTATTTTTTTATTTATTTTATTTTTAGTTCAAGAAAAACTGCAAAATTTTTTACTTTTTCTAAATAATTCTTTAAAAATAAAAATAATTAGTATCATTTTGTAATTAACAGAGTAAATTAAGAAACACAGAAATAAAAAAAAAAGAGATATAAAGATAGCCACCTATCTGAAAAGATCATAGTGTTCAAAGATTTCGAAACGCCATGTCCACTCTATAACTTCATTCCGTTCTCATTTCTTCCTCTTCGTTCGCTTTGATCACCACTTCTTGCTTCTTCCGAACCTCTTGCGTCTCGCTCCGAAACGTTGTTGTAAGTGAACCTATTTCTGATTCTCTCATTTTCTTCGCTCTATTTCATGGAACTATTTAACGGAATGCGTTTCTTAAGTGTTGCAAGGCGATAGAAACAATAAAATTGGAGAACGGGAGGCCGACCGCCAGCGAGTTCGTCGTCATGGTGCCGAACGCGCAGATTGGTAAATATGCGTAGAATCAGATACTCTCAAATGGAACAAAATACAACTTGACATTGTTTTCCTTCATGGCGTTGGAACCGAACATGGATCCTCTTGGAACCGAATACGTTGGCGTTAAGGGAGTTAGTGTTTCAGGGTCCAACCGATTTGGTGTTTATGAAACTGATTTTGGTTGGGGAAGGCCTGCCAAGGTGGAGATAAAATCCATTGACAGAGGTTTAACCATTGGTGTGGCAGAAAGCAAAGATTAGAAAGATGAGAAAGGTGGTGTTGAAGTTGGGATAGCTCTGAACAAACATGCCATGGATCTGTTTCAAGCAATGTTTTATGAAGGGTTACGCATGGACTAAGGGAACTATATGTCAATCCATATTATCAAAGAGAAGTGTATGAATAATATTATAAATAATAAATAATAATCAAAGTGTTGATTTAAGCTCTAAATGAAATATTTGTTCGGTCATATGCTTTTACAACAACTAGCTTTATGTTTAATAGAAACATTTTACATCAAGATATAATTAACTCTCTTCTGTAAATCCTTTTTTCACAAATCGTATGCTTATATTTGGATTTTAGTCATACTAAGTCCATCCCTCGTTATTATTTCATTTTTTTATGTGCTTTGAAGCATATTCAAATAAGAAGTTTCCATGTTTCAAGTTTCATTCATCACTAATCTATATTTCTCAAGTTTTCAGTGGGAATTGGTTTTTAGTAAAAGAGAATCAAATTGAACAATTTGAGTTTCACTGTCCTTTCTGGCTTCTGGCTCTTCGTATTTAATGTACTTTTTTAAAAAAAAATATAGATATTCAATTTAGCAGATAAAGATGACGTGTGAACTAGAAGAAGGGCCAGTAAATGGATGAACACATTGTTGTGGGTGCATGGTTAAGAAGTGAAAATAGATAATGATTTAGTATGAGACGTGAAAACCAACAAAATTCGACAGCTGAGTCCATATCTATGTGTATTTTGATAATACATATTCACTTTCATCATGTTTTAGGCATGTCCGGGTGACTATTGGGCCTTTCTATCTGGCAGGCGCGAAATGCAGTAAGACAGAGGGTGTTGCTACCTCCACCTCTCCCGATCCTCTATAAATTTTTTTTATTATAAAAATAGTTTTTTTTACTTTTAATCATATTTATTTACTAAAATCCTAAATTTTTATCTATTTTTACTCATCCATTTTCACTCGCGACACGACACCAGTGAAAGCTTTAAAAAAAAAAACTGGGTAAAAAAAGGAATGGAAGGGAGGAGGTGGGGAGGTTTAAAAGGAAATGGAAAAAAGGAAAGAGAATTTCGTGGGTAGATGCTAGGAAAATAAAATTAGGGTTTCAAATTATTTAAAACAAGATAAAAGTTGAAAGATATAATTGTATTTAAAATAATGTGGAGAGGTGGAGGAAGTATACGATGGTGGTGGAGGGAGCAACACCCTGATAAAATAACACATTTTTATATTTATTTGATATATAATATAAAAATAAAATTATTATAAAAATAATAATTTTTTATATTGTTTTTATAAAAGAAAAGTAGAGAATAAAATATACTGTTAAATAAATGTAAAATTTTATTTATATTAAATTGTCATTTTTCTTAAAATTAGATACAGTTAAACATTTCATTTAGTCCTGGAATTATCTAATATGTTATTTATTTTTTTTCTTTTTTATTTCTCATTTCTTACAATTTGAATTTATTCTAAAATGAGATATTAAAGTTTTTTGAAAAGAAAAAAAAAAGAAAATATACATATAGTAAATGAATGCGATAACGAAAAATTACTTGAAGTAAACCATATACAAGGATTTGATTAATATGTTTTATTGTTGTTGTACTTATTACTGTATTTTTTGTTGCGCTTAATTATGTTTTGAGTTTATGATAAATTTAAAAACTTTTAATTGAATTTTTATTAAAATTTGGTGGTACATTGAGCCTTTAGAATATTAAAATTTTTTAATTGAATCTTTTCAATTATATGTGTTTTATCAAGAATGCGACATGACAGTTATTTTGTCATTAGATTAAGAATATGTTCACTTTAGAATATTAATTTGGAAGTCAGGAGATGGATAGATTCCAGAATGAATTAATTGATGTTTTTTTAATGATTTAGAGACAAATGAAAATAAATTTAAAAATAAATTATATAAAAATTAACGTAAAATATGATCGTGAAATTTTGTTTAATTAATAAAAATTAAAGATTATTTAAATATTTTTAGTTTTAAAAATAATATAAAATAATAATAATAATAATAATAATAATAACTATTATTATTATAATTTTTATTTTTATAATAATTATTATTATAATAATTATAATAAGATGAAAGTAAAAAGAGAAATAAAGTAAAAAGTAATTTTGAAGAAAAGAAATAAAAAAGAAATGGAGAAAAGTTGGGACTGTTGGATGGAACAATAAGAATAAAGATGAAATTTTAAAGTAAATCACTCTAAATATCTCTGTTAGCGAGTAACCAGTTTTGTGGATATATCGCAAATTCACTCTTCTCAATTGTCGAAAATCAAAACCAACATTCTGCATCTCACAAATCTGTACTCTCACTTTTTTTCGTGAACAGTTAAATTGTTTTTAACATCAACTAAAATTATTAAATTATAAAATACATAATAAAAAATAAAAGGTTAATAATTTATAATTATATAATTTTATGATTTTATAATTTTACAATTTTATATCACAAACTTATAATTTCATAATTTTTTCATTTTATAATTATTTAATTATATAATTTTATATTTTATAATTTCATAATTTTATAACCTTATAATTTAAAAATTTTCTAATTTCTTAATTTTGACTTTTTATTTATTTGACAATTGTTAATTTTTAACTTTATAATGTTATAATTTTATGGTTAAATATTTTACATTTTACCATTATATATAATATATATATATATAATATTATGTTGTATTTTACAATTTTTATTATATTTAAAAAATAATTTTTGTTAAATAAAATAAATCTTTACCGGAGATATTACATAGTCTCTTGTAACAAATATTATGTGACAGATATTTAAGAAAAATGACAATGTAAAATAATTGTTATATCACATATTTAACAAAAATATATAACTATACAATCTCAATTGAAAAATTTTAAAATTTTCATAACTCATTCAATTAGAAAATTTTAATAAGAACTCAACTAAACATTTCAAATTTATCGCAAATACTATTATAGTTATTAAATGGTGTACTTAGTTACATATAATACCGCAAGACAACAAGTACAGTCAGCCGATTAATATCTTGGTATCAACGTAAAAAAAAAAATTATATATATATAGATATATAAATATTCTACATATTTAAATTCTATATTTTTTAAATATATTATTCGTTTAATTGATTTGGAAATCCCTTGTAAATTTGCGTTAATTAGGTCTTCATATGTTAAATGTATTACCTGGTAAATAATTTTTAATTTAAAAAACTTTCTTTTGGATTTTAATAACTTTAAATTATTAATTCTAATTAATTTGATTTCTAATTAATATAAAAATCAATTACTTTCCTTTTACACCAAATTAATTTCTTTCTCCAATAAATTAATTTGATTTCTAGTTAATTTTAGGTTTAATCCTTTACTACATCCCTATTTATGTACGAATTTCTCAATTGGGTCCTCGTTTTTTAAAGTGTATCAAAATGGTCCTTAATTTTGAAAATTCATATCAATTGAGTCCTTTCCGTTAAGTTGACTGGACGGCGTTAAAAAAATTGATGAGTGAGATGCTAAGATGACGAACGAACGCTCGTCCAGCAGCGAACGAACGCTCGTCCACCAGAGAACGAACGCTCGTCGACCTCTTACTGCTGGACAACCGTTCGTTCCACACTGGACGACCGTTCGTTCTCTGGTAGACGAGCGTTCGTTCGCTGCTGGACGAGCGTTCGTTCGCTGGTGGACGAGCGCTCGTTCGTCATCTCAGCATCCACTCATCAATTTTTTTAACGCCGTCCAGCCAACTTAATGGAAAGGACTCAATTGATATCAATTTTCAAAATTAGGGACCATTTTGCTACGCTTTAAAAAACGAGGACTCAACTGAGACATTTGTACATAAATAGGGATGTAGTAAAGGATTAAACCTTAATTTTATTTCCAGAACCAAAACGCAAGTCCCCATTTCAATTTGAATGAATCCTACATCTCAAATTAGAAAAAAATCACAAAAACTCCCAAATTTTGATGAACAACTGAAATCCTAAAATCGTAAGCCAAAATTTGATGAACAACTGAAATCCTAAAATCACAAAATCAAAAAGGAAAGGAGGATTTCGCCGTAAATCAAAATCTACAGAAAAGGGAACCAAAATTAACCACCCAAAATTGTTAGCCTGAAACAAGAACAAAGAACTCAAAAGAAATCCCCAAACGACACCCTCGCCGCAACACGCAAAGGCCCTCTCTGTGCCTTCGTCGCGCCTCCGTTGCGCTTCAGTCACGCCTTTGTATGCACCTCCACAAAGTCTCTCCATATGTGCGAGCCATGGATGCGTTTCTCAAGGTTAGGTGGTTAGCAAGATCAGAGAGAAGAAGAAGCTTGAAGCTTCTAATTATGGAATTAAAACGAAAAGGAGGAAGGGGACCTACTGTCCGTGAGAGAGGCACCAAAAAGAAACTTTGGGGAAAAAAATTTGAGTTTCGTGATTCAGATTTAGGTTCACTTGTATTAGATTTAGGATTTTAAAATTAATAATTAATAGTAATTTAAAGAAATCCTAATCAATTATAATTAATGAATTTAATTAGGATTAATAGGAAACCATCATCCTTAATTAATTTAACTTAAGGAAACCTTCCTTCTTCCTCTTTTCTTCTAACGTTTTTTTTTTCTTTTTATTTAAAGTTATTGAAATTTAAAGAATGTTTTTTAAGTTAAAAATAATTTGAGTCTAACGAGGTCTATATGTCCACGTAATGCAAATCTGAAAAAATAGGACCTCCGAATCAATTAAATCTATATTATTTTGAGAATTATATATGCATCCTATAATCCTATAGCATATGTTGTATATTATTAGTATATTTAGTATATTATTTATTAGGTTTAAATTTTTGGTTAGTCCTTGTTCAAAAATCTCAACTTTAGTTGAGTATTTGTTTTAGAAAATAAAATATAATTGGATCATTAGTTAGTGATTTTCTTTTAACTTTTTTTATTTTTTTAAAATTTGTTAATGTGTTAGGTAAAAAATCTCAATTTTATCTATGTATTTATTATTTTGTCTGAATTCAATCTTATTTTTCTTTAAATTGAAAATTTTCATATTTTGAGATTAAATTTAACTTTTATATAAATGTTATAATAATATTTTTATTAAAATTAATATTTTTATTTAATATTTTTAACAAAAAAATTTAATTTATAATTTAAATTTAACTTTATTTAAATTTTGTTTTAAATATTTATATACCTATAATTTTTATTCAAATGTTAAAGTTGGTTTAAAAACAATAATTTTATAAATTTGAATGTAAAATTTTAAAATAATTTTATAACAATTCAAAATTAAATTATTCAAAATTAAAAAAAAATTAAATAAAGTTTAATATAAAATATAAATTTAAATAAACATAATCTTGTTGAAAATATTAATAAAAATATTATTATAACAATTATAACATTTATATAAAAGTTAAATTTGGTTTCAATTTCGAGAGGAATGAAATTGCTCCAATTTTAAAAAATTGAAATTGAATTGAAACAATAGCAAAATTAAGATTTTTCACCTAACATTTGATACGGTAACTGTCACATTATATTGGTAACAGATTGGGTTAGCCACAGATAGTGCCTACCCCACATGCGAAAAATTGTACCGACAACTTAACCTACTACTCGCTAGATACCGGCATAAAAGAAACCTACGGATATTAAATTGTTTTTCAACTTGCAAGTATACCTGTTTTCAACCCGCAAATATTTAAAAAAAATACTTTATGAATTTTTAAATAAGGTCTAAATTAAATTGTAAATTAAAGAGAACAATTTAATATATTTGCTTCATATTAAAGAGAACAAATATTGAACAATTTTTGAAAAAAAAAAGGATATCAGAGAGCATGGAGGAAACCAATCAATGTATGAAATGGAGAGATAAAGATTGTCCACAAGAACGCAAACAGGAACCATAAACCCAAATTCCAAAAACAGAATGCAATCACAAAAATCTCCAAACGACGACAACCACCAGGGTCTTATGTGCAAAAATCCAATCTACATCAACGAACTAAAATCCAAAAAAACTCAAAACACTCATTCGAATCCTAATCCCAAAATCTCGTCACCAATCAACAGGAAAGAAATCAAGAAACGGACACCAAAAACGATAATCAAAATGTAGAAAAGAAACCCCAAAAATCAGAGAACAAATAAAACCCTATTTTCAAATCCCAAATCGGAACAAAACCCCAAGTAGAAACCCTCAATCGCAAGCCTTGTTGCCGTGAAAACGTTTGAGAACGGAGACCACCACACCGCGAAATACAAGCCCACTCTTCTCCTCCACGACGACTGCCTCAAATGGGGATTCTCAAACTGTGCATATGTTTGAGTTTGAGCACTCGTGGGGGCACTACTGTTAAAGCACATGTTGTCGCGAGGAGAGTACCGCGCCTAAGCCATCGAACTCGCCCTTTCTCCTAGGGAAACCCAAATCAGAACTAAGAGAGTGGAAGAGGGAATGAATCCTACTCCCTACAATGTGAGTTGAACTAAAAGGAAGAAGAAAATAACCCTCCCTTAAGCGAGAAACTCGCTCGCAATAAAAGGGAAAATGGCACCCCAAGCAGGTCCATCTGCGAGAAAGGAAACATCGTGAGAAAAATTTTATAATTGGATTCCATGTATGTGATTCAGCATCTGATACCTCTATTAAGGTTAGATCAAAATTAATGTAACCCATTTTTTTTTCTTTTTTTTTATAAAAGGTAATTGAAAAGAATTCTAAACTACTGTTATTAAAATTTTCCTTTTTTTAAGAGTAAAAGAATTTGATTTTAAAAAATATAAATTAAATTATTGTTATTATTTTTTAGGGTTAAATATGTTTTTAGTCCCTGAACTATTGGTCGTTTCTGGTTTTTGTTCCTCTTTCAAAATAAGGTACAATTTGGTCCTCATTATTTTCGAAACTTTAGTTTTAGTCCTCAAAACTTTGGTTTTAGTCCTCATTTTGTTGACTAAATGAGGACCAAATTTTTAACGGTGTTAGTTTTCGAGGACTAAAACCAACGTTTCGAAGGACTAAATTGTACCTTATTTTAAAAGAGGGACGAAAACCAGAAACGACCAATAGTTTAGGGACTAAAAATATATTTAACCCTATTTTTTACAAGTAATGTATATTTGTGGGTATGATAGTATAATACTCATACTCAACTCGTTTAGAAGTAGGTACTAGAATACCTGTTATCTATTATCCGCGGATAATATATATACACGTATCCGTGCAGATTTCATTTGTAGATATCTATGGGTAATAAACTACCAAGTGGACATCCAAAGGTTCAAGAGTGACATCCAACGTCTTAACCAATAAGCTCATGAACTTTATTACTATGACCAATGGTTTCAATAATTTCATGGAATTATTGGAGACGGCCAAGGTTGCTTCGACCATAATAAAAAACAAGTTTATCAAAGCATTGGAGACGGCAAACAACACGGCCAATATAAAAAAATGGAAGATGCAAAATGGCAGAGGTGTAGATCACTCTTTTGTCTTAGAGTTCACTTTATACAAGCCAATCAGATATCTAGATAACACTCCATAAGGTATAACTCTAACATTTAAATGCAAAGAAAAAGAGTAATAGAAATACTTGGACTAGCTTTTGCTGACCATTTTTAATGGTTTTGGATACCGTTTGGTGCGTTTAGGTAATTTTTAATTATTGAAGCTTGATGTTTTCTCTCCAACTCTTCATGCACGAAAACAAATGATATAATATCCCTCTCCACCTAAAGATCCAAAAACATTGGAATAGGAAAATGAAATACCACAACTCTAGTCAAAAGTAATTCAGAACCACCATGGCAACGTTTGAATTATCATATGACAAATATATAAACACAAAAAAAAAATGAGTATAAAGGAAAGCGACAAAGGACAAGACAACTTTGGATATCCTGTATCAAGTTGTGGACAAGTCTGACTTTAAGAAGATTACAAGTTCAAAATCTTTAAAAAAAATGTGATACATTATGGAGAAAGCTTATAAGAGGGATGTTCAATTGAAGTAGATGAGACTTGAAACACTTAGGAAAGAGTTGGAGAGCGTGAAGATGAAGGAGACAAAAGGTAGCATAGTACATAACTCGAGTACAAACTGTGGTGAACTATCTTAGCAGAAATGGAGAAACGATGTCTGCTAGTCAAGTTGTGGAGAAGATCTTGAGATTGTTAATTGAGGACTTTGAGTAAAGCTGTCAAAATAGGTCACAACCCGCGGGCCAACCCGGCCCACCACGGGTTTGAGTCGGGTTGGGTTTGAAAAAATTGTATTTTTTTTATGCGGGTCGGATTTCAACACAACTCATTTAAACTCGGCTCACGCGGGTTGAACCCATGATGGACCGGGTTGGCCCACCAACATACCTACCTAATTTTATTAAAATTATAAAAAATATTTATTATTTTGTTTTTGCTTGAAAAAATTATTTAAGTTTCTTATTTTCAAAATTAATTAAACACCATGTTGAGAGTGAAATTTGGGACTCAAATTTGTTTAGATTTAAATTATAGAAAGTTAGTAATTTTTTTATTTAAAAAAATTGTAATTAAGTAAGTCAGTGAGCCAACCCGTTTACTCACCAACCCGTAGTGGGTCAGACCGGGTTCGAATTTTTTTGGCTCGCTAATAAATGAGCCAGGTTGGGTTGGCTCACTAAGTGACCAACCCGTGATGGGCTGGACCGGGTCGGGCCGGGTGACCTGTTTTGACAACTCTAACTTTGAGAACGTGGTGTGCACGATTGAGAAGTCCAACGACTTGTTAGCACTCACAAAAGAAGGTGAAGAAGAAGTGATGCTGTTGATGGTGGCACATAGTTCGGGAGTTAAGCATGAGTAATTGAAGAACTCGACAAGACAACCAATTAATGTGAGAAAATCGACATTATAACCAAGTACCATCGATAGTTCCAAGATAACTTAGTAGATTAGAGAGGCTAGTAAGATATGTAGATAGCCTGAAAAGGGGGCATGAGAGCTCAAATAGTCTGAAGAAAGGGATTGAGAGCTTGGATAGCCTGGGAGGTGCCTAGACAGCTCACATAGCTTGGTAAAACATGTAGATAGTTTGATGGGGAGCTTGAGTAGCACGATGGAGTAATTCAACAACTTAGATAACTTAATGGAAATTCATGATAGGGTAAGAAATATAAATAGTTTGGATAGCTCAATAGAACAAGTGGATAACTCAAAAGGAGTTCAGTTTGTTAGTGTGAAATGAGAGTGGTTTGATCTCTCAAAAAGAGCTCAACCTATCGACAATAACCCAATTAAGAACAAGTCAATAATGAAAAGAACAAATTGGCCACAAAGAAAGCAAAATACAAGTTAGCAAAAGCGAGGTACAAGTCGACCACATGCAAAGAGAGGAGCAAGTCGGCTACAAAGATTGTAAAGAACTTGAATACTAATGAAAGGAGTGTACAATGGACATGGCAAAGTCAGGATGAAGGGTAGAAGAAACGCGATGAACGAAAATTTAAAATTTAAGTAGTTTTGTTAGGATAAATTTAAATGAATAATTAATAGATAATTAATTTGTTTAGAAGTTTTCTTTGTTTTAAGAATGCAAGGAGTTAGGAGTTTATTATGTCATTAATAGAAAATAAGTGTGTCATGATAACAAACTTAGAGATGAAAAACTAAAATAGAGTCTATTACAATGTGATATTTGATGGTATGGAATGAAAAAAAAATCAGTGAGATTATTTACAAAAGTTTTGATTTGTTAACTCCTCCTTACGATGTCAACGGGGATATGACATATTACTTCAAGAAGAGGGAAAATCTCACCTTGAAAATTACCTGAGCATTCTATCCTAGAAGAGAACATAGGCAAGAGGCACAAGCACAAACAGGTTTGAAGATATTCAAATTCTAGTAGAATCGAAATGAGAGTTTGGAATGTTAGTGAAATCGTTGGAAGGAATTTGATTGAAGAGAGAGACATCTAAAGTAGTTGAATCAGAGCAAAGAAAAGTGTCGGAAGGAAGAAAATTCATATGGAGAATAGCAATTAAAAAAAGAAAGTAATATATAACTGTAACAAAACGTTAAAACAACAAAGACAATATACTAGTGCAAAAAACAGTGAAACTATCAAAGAAAATATATTAGTACAAAATATACTTTTTATAAAGATTTTTTATATTGATTATACTTCATTCCATGTAAAAAGTGATATAGTGACATAATCATTAATATTATATAAGTTTTTCTATATCATTTGAAACTAAAATTGATATAGAAAGTCTTGGCCATGGCAAAATAGTAATTAAATTTAATATTTTATATATTAGTTAGACCTATAAATGATATAAAAAGTGATGTGGTGATATTTTTGTAATATTGAAGAAGTTTTTCCATGTCAATTAGTCATTATAATCAATATAGAATGTTTAATATTCTTCTTCTCAGTCCTTTCACGCCTCAGTCTCACTCTTTCCTAACCCTCTATTCTGCACTTTGGCTTTCCACTCCATGCTCACTACAATGCACTAGAGATCGTTAAACCCTTCAATTTCACCTCATGATTTCATTTGTCACCAACACTACTCCCGTCATCGTTGCTCACATTCGTCAAAGATTTTGTCGTGGCTTGCGTTCGTCATTGACCCTGCTTCTGTTGTTTGTGGCGTTGGTCATGCTTTGGTCGTTGTTGGTGTTGTACTCCCTCCTTCCTCTTGCTCTTATTGTTGCAAATAATGACTGCATTTTTTAGGCAAGCTTTATTCCAGGTAAGCTTTATTCTAGGTAAGCTTTGTGGTTTTTTTTCATTGCTTGTGTTTTTATTTTTAATTTTTGGTGATTGTGTAATACTGATGGCTATATTTTTTTTGGTGAAAATAGTCATTATAAATTGTAGTGATGTTAGAGAGATTAGCATTAATCTTCTAATATTCACGTGAGTTTTCAAGAGGGGTTAAGTTGAGAGGTGGAAAAGTAATGAGCTTGTGACTCTAGTCCAATTGGATAATTTGAAACATGGAGATAAGAATCACGAGTAATTTTTTATGTTATGGTTTGAACTAAATGTTTGTCACCTTCATTGTACTTGTGATATGCAAGACCTTTAACCTGGAAACAATGATTTAAAAAAACTTCATTTTGTCAATGTAACCAATGTAATAGTAGTTGGTTCTAAGTTGAAGATAGCATGCAAACTACCTTTAATACTTTATTGTTATGTGATTTTACATTCTCAAGTATTTGCATCTCCAAGGATGTTCTGTAGTTACTCAGAGCACTACAGCTAGGACATAAGCAACCAATTGAACCTGAAGCTTCTTGTTTTCACCTTTCAACTTGCAAACTTTTTCTCTCAATATTTCACTTTCCATGTATTTAAAGTTGCTTGTATACTCAAAATCTTCACATGCATTGATTAACTCACAAACCTTCTTTCTAATTAACGACAAAAACTTGTAATCTAGTATAGAGTGTTGCAGCCTTAGTTTCCAATTGTTTAATCTCATTTGTTCCCTTAACTAGTTCATGACTTATCTTCTCTTCCCTCACTTTAATTTCAGAAAGTTATTGGCAAAGGTGCCTCATTTGTGCCTCCAACTTCTTATTCACTCCACCAAGACATCTAAGCTCATCATTTTGTTGATCGTTGTCGGAGGATAATTTTAAAATTTAACTATTTGATTTTTAAGTATCACCTAGACTTCATCATACTTACTCTTCCAAACTTCCACCGATTTTTGCAATTCTGTTTTCTCATCATGTAAAGTGCTAAACATCTCTGATGCTCTTGAATTCTTTTTTTTTTTTATTTGAGACAACAATTGCTTTCCATTCCTAATCTGACAATTTAGTTTATCATTGACAGATTGAACTAATTTTAGTTCAATGCTTAATCCTGAGTATTTTAATTTTCTCAAACAATGAATTAACATTAACTTGCTTTTAAGTGTTGTCATTTTCCAATTTAGATATTAATACATTGATTCATTACTTAATGTTGTTGTTTTGTGGTAGGATTGAGTTCACAGATTGAATTGCATGTTTAGTTGTTTCTTAACTCCACCTAAAAGTAGAGGTGTTACACACAACAATATATCATTGTTGGATAAATTTTATATGCACAACAAACAAATATGATTAGTAGAATAATTTCTTGAATTTGTAAAGATGAATTTTTCGAACAATAATGGAATCTTCTATTGCCTTTGTGTTAATTGTTTGAATGAGCGAAAATTACCAACTGAGTTATTCAAGGGTAGGTTCTATGTGATGGATTTCTAAAGAGCTACACAAAGTAGGCATATCATGGTGAATTAATAGACATATCAAGAGTATATGAGTCTCAAGTAGAAGTAGAAGTTGTTTTTGAGATGAGAACATGATACGTGATGTTGGACATCATTTCTTTCAACGTGGTCATGTGTATGACAACTTGTGCACCAACATAGCAAAACCTTTGCATTCAAAATTAACTATGTATACTTGATTGTCAACGTTATTAAAATTGTACAGTGTGAATGCAAGAAATGAATGAATTGATAAAAACTTCACAAAATTGTTTGAGTTGTTGAGTGACATGTTTCTTGAAGGTAAAACATTGTTTTGAGCTAAATTCTCACGAATTTGCTTTTGGTATCACTCCAAATGGTCTCTTACCAATGGAGGTATCTTATGTGTATATAAACACATGTCCATATCTTATTTTATCTTATGTGAGACTTTGTTTGTACCCAACAAGATTATCCTGCAAAAGTATTGTGGTATCTTTCTTTTGTTTCATAGAACACTTATTCAATGATGCAAATGATGAAAAACTCATTATATGCATGCAAAATTGACTGTCGGTGTATACTTTTCTTCATCAAACCAATTACTTTAATGACTTTGAATTGTATGTGGATGTTTTTATTCCGTGTACTTCTCCATTATTGTACATAAAATAATTGCTTATTTGATTTCTGTTTTTCTTTTTCCCATGTTTTTCTTTTTCCATCCACAGATATATCTTTGTAACTTATTCTAAGTTCATTGACATTTTCATTGCGACACTAACGTGATTATTGTAAAATGGACCATTAAAAAAGCGAATGAAATAAGACATAAATAGTATAAATTCAAGTATATAATAAGTTTTCTTATTAACGAAAGACATTAAATATTATTTTTACTTTGTTTTTTCTTAAAGAGTTTTGTTGTATAACTTTCAAGAGCTATTCTTTTAAAATAATTGAAAAAGACTGAATTGCCGGCTTTCTAATTATTTTAACAAAACAAGTGGACGCGGAGAGATACGCAACTCTAGAAAACTGTGTATATTTTATTTCTGAAAATGCATATATAGATATGTTACACCATTTAATGAAATAAACAATTACTTCATAACTTCTAAAAATAATCAATTCAACTTACCATTGATTCAAATCCAAACAGACTCTAAAAGCGAATATACAAACTTAGCATTTTGAATCTTTATATAAAGGACAACGAAATGTGAAACATGAGAGAGTATGACTTTGTTGCACTTATGAATAGATATGGATGCATAACCCTTTTGTGTCAAGTATAACAAAAATATGTAATTTATCTTATATGTAGAGTATCTTAAAAACTTCATTATATATTATGTTGGTCCAATCGTTTCAACACCAATAAAATACGAATTCCTGACATGTGTATTCTACTAAGTGAAAGTTCAAGTTTATGTACACTTTTATTTATGTGTAAGATTGCAATTATTAAATTGATATTTGTGTTAAAGTAATTATACAATACTCTCAAATGGTGGAACATTGTTGGAATTTAAGAGTATTAGAGATAGTTTTCAGATTCATGAAGAGTTACAATTATTCATGAAGAGTTACAACCATTCATGAAAAGTTACAATCATTTATGAAGAAATGTAACTAATCAGAATTTGGTATCTCTTGGATTTGAAAGATGTTTGGTCAACATCTATGTAAAGGAATTCTATGCTCTATTGATGTACAAAAAAAAGACTTTTGCTCTACATTCTGTCATTCACTTAACACAAATCAATTCCTGAGAATTTTATTCTTGTTTGACGTTAATACTAAGAGTGAATATTATCGTTGTATTTCTTTTTTGTATCTCAAAAGTAGATTTCGTGATCTCTTCACTTTAATAAGGGACAAAATATTGCTTTTAAAAAAATGTGTATTCACGTCTAAAAAATTATATCAAGTCTACATTGTTGTTCATCTTGTTTTCCTATTTCCAACAACTTTTCTGTAAAGTTTTTGTTTTTCTATCATTAAAGCAAAAACAGACTCCTTTCCTTCCTTTTCTCTGTTACTATATTTCATATATTACATTTTGGAAAATAAAGTTAGGACCCTCATTTTCAAAAACATTTGGTGAAATTTCCTCGTATTAAATAAAGTTGAGTCTTATGCGGAGGAGAAGAATTTTGATTGTATACATATAATGTATACTTAACAATGAATATTTAAAACTACGATTAAAAAGCACAAAGATATCTCACTCAAGAAAAATAATTATAAAATAAATAAATAAATGAGATTATGGGATACTTATTGTTTCGACTGGATCCGGGCGGACCCTGTAAAAACACACTAGCTTACTTGTCGAAGGCGGGCGGGCAGTCGATTACGGTAGAGGCGGACGAGCGAACGACGAGGATGCACGGACCGGGCGGACACTACTGAATCCCACGGACCGAACCAAGCTGAACTGGTGGACGGTACGAAGATGGACGGACGCTGCTTCGCGCTCCAAGCCGGGCGGACAACCTCCTGCTCCAAACTCTTAGCCGGTCGGACGTCCTCCTTGGCGCTTCTTCACACTCGAGGTCGGGCGGACGGACGCTTTCTGGCGCTGCTCCTCAATCCAAGTTGGGCGGACGCTCTCCTACTCCAAGTGCTGCTCCACACTCCCAGCTGGGGAGGGGCTGGGTACCTGCTAAAGGCACTCCGACGCTCAAGTCAATAATATGACAGAGCGTTGTATAATGCATGCATGTGTTGCGTTCTAAGAAATCTGTCTAGAAATCATACCTGGGACCTTTATTTATACTGATCGTAATGGACTTTTACCTTTTGGGGGCCCGGAAACGGCCCAATAATGCCTTAATCTTTATTAAGGACTTTAATATGTCATTAGCATTTAACCATGTAATCAGCAGAGTGCGGGTCGGTTGGGCGGGCGTTCGGTTCTGGAATGGTTAGACGCTTGGTCCAGATTATTGGGCGGACGTGCTAAACTTGGGCGGACGTCCACTTCTTAAATGATTGGCCGCTCGTTGGACGTTCGGTCCAGATTATTGGGCGGATCTTGGACGGGCGTACCATCTTGGGCGGACGTCCCATTTTGGGCGGACGCCCAACTCTTGGGCGGACGTCCAGTCCTTGGGCGAACGTACATCTTTGGGCGAACGTCCCATCTGGGGCGAACGTCCCATTTTGGGCGGACGTCCCATTTTGGACGGACGTCCCATCTTGGGCGGACGCCCAGCTCTTGGGCGAACATCCAGTCCTTGGGCGAGCGTCCCATTTACGAGAAGGCTGGGCGTTCGGTCTATGCCGAGAGGTCTTATTAGTACACTTATTAAATAAATATAATTATAAAATAAATAAATAAGAAAGTGTGAGAGATAAATTGAAAATAATAGTTTTCCGTAAGATTAACAGTTATGATTATTACTATAAATATATTAAAATCAACAAAATCATTTTAAATATATTTAAATTAATTTCCTCGTCAATTCATTAAGCACATAATAATATTTTAACGAATAATTCAAAAGTTTAATTATTTAGATTAAATATGGTGAGAAAGTTATAAGAAATTAATAATAAAAAATTGTTTTTGGTATGATTTCTAGAAGAAAGGGTTAAGTTCTCATGAAAAAACAAAACAGGAAAAGAAGGGATAAAAGGAAATTACATATAGGAGATAAATTCAATTATTGAAAATCATTTACTTTTATTTATATTTTCTTACTCTATTCTTTTTCTTTGATTATTCACCTAACTTATATATCTCATCTGCACCCTTTTTCTTTCTTTCCGTTTCTTCTCTTCCTCACATAAGGCTCAACTTTATTTACTTTGAATATGCTTCACAAAAAGACTCAAATGCTACAAATTAATATATGAAAAGTGAAATCTCCAAAAACTTTACAATAAATATCACTTGACATAACTATTTTATTATAATAGAATAACAACTTATATGATTGTAAATTAATTGTAGAGAAAGAAGATATCATTGAATAACAACTTATATGATTCCCACTTTATTTTATATCAAAATGACACTTGGCCAAAAGTTTTCAAAGATAACGATATTTGAAAGTCAAACATATTATATATGAAAAGTCAAATTTGGAAGCCTATTAATGGCTTTTGTTTCAACCATAGCTATAAAACATTGAAAATCTGACATCTCATAAACAGCATTATTAATTATTTCTACTAAGGTGACGCAAAATGGTACGATACACAGATGCAATATTTCAAATCAGATTCCTAATATGTTGACGAAGTTATACATAGAGAAATCAGAAGTTGACGTAAACCAGTTACATTAGCTCATATCTTCTCTAATTTTGTTTTTATTGAGTTTAATAGTTATAGCACTAAACTTTTTACACCCAATCAATCAATCAGAAAGTATCGAATATTATCAAATGAGACGTTCTTTTTTAGTTAAAATATTATCAAATGTTAAGATATCATTGTTATTGTCGTTCTTTTTTAAGTAATTGAAAAAAGACTGAATTGCACGTAATATTAGAAAGTTCGTGTATATTTTATTTCTGAAAATAAATAGATATGTTATAATTTAATGAAATAAGCAACGACTTTATAACTTCTGAAAAATAATCAATTCAACTTACCAAATAGACTGAAAACGGAAATACAAATTTAGGTTTTTGAATCTTTATATAAAGGGCGAGAAAGTATGAAACACCACACAAAATACAGATTCACATCAAATCAAATTATGGCTTCAAATAATGTCCTAAAAGCGAGTGAGATCTTTGAAGGTCAAATTCACTTGTACAAACACTTGTATGCTCATGCAATAGATTGTATGAGTATTAAATGGATGATTGAGCTTGGCATACCAGACATAATCCACAACCATGATCAACCCATTTCACTTCCAAAGTTGGTTTCCATTCTACAAATTCCTCCAAGTAAAGTTAGAGGCGTGAAGAGTCTGCTACGCTACCTGGCACACAATGGATTCCTTCAGATTCTAAGAGTCCATCACAGCACAGAAGAAAACGAAGCATATGCTCTAACACCTGTATCACACCTTCTTGTCAAAGACACTGACTTTTGTCTTGCACCAATGGTAAAGGGTTTAACTGACCCAACTTTATCAGATATGTGGTCTCACTTGAAGAAGTGGACTTATGAGGATGATCTTACACTGGTTGATGTCTCCGTAGGATCAACTATGTGGGACTTTCTTGGTAAAAACCCGGCAATGAACGAGTCGTTCAATGAGGCAATGGCCAGTGATTCTCAGATGATGAACCTGGCATTAAGAGGTTGCAACTGGGTGTTGGAAGGAGTGGAGTCCATTGTGGATGTCGGAGGTGGAACCGGAACCACAGCCAAGGCTATCTGCGATGCATTTCCTTACGTGAAGTGCACTGTATTGGATCGTCCACAGGTTGTGGAGAAGTTGTCGGGAACCAACAATTTGACATATGTTGGCGGTGACATGTTCGAATCTATTCCCAAGGCTGATGCAGTTCTACTCAAGGTACGCATGTCTGACCGAATGTTTCCTAAACTTCTTTCACTACTGCAACTTTTTTTAATAAATTAGAATACAAATATACGATTCGATTCATGTTATTAACAAATTTATAAATGTTTTTGTAGTGGATTTTGCATGATTGGAGTGACAAGGATTGTAAGAAGATATTAGAAAATTGCAGAGAAGCTGTTTCTGGTAAAGGCAAAAGAGGAAAAGTAATTGTGATAGAAAATGTGATAAACGAAGGCCAAGATGAGCAGGGAGTTACTGGACTAAAGCTCGTCATGGATGTTCAAATGACATGTCTTTTTAATGGAAAAGAAAGAAGAGAAGAAGAATGGAAGAAACTGTTCGTGGAAGCAGGGTTTCAAAGCTACAAAATATCTCCTTTTACAGGACATTTGTCTCTTATTCAGATCTATCCTTGATTACCGAAGTTATGTCGACGCATTTCTTCAAAGCATGTTGTTGAACAAACAAGGTCGCAATGCTTATTTTCCCTTATCGATTACTGATAGTAAGAAAATGCGACCAGAATAAAAAGAAGAATTGATAGGAACAAGAGTAGAAATTGAAATTTGATGGAATGTGTGAAAGTTTTGCTTTATTAATAAAGGACATGGAATACATTACCAGTCTAATCAAATCTAATCTAATATAATGTATTGAGTTTATAATTTCAATCATTTCAAATATATTAATTAGATTTTAATTTTTTTTAATCTTTGAATTGAATTAAATTTATATTAAATCATTTTGTCAATTAAATTATATTCAAGGAGATGAATTTAATTTATTTGATTATTAATTTTATTAGATATGGCACTGCAAAAATCACAAATTTTATCAGAAGTTTTTCTTCTGCATTACCAACGATTTTAATTCCTGATAAATAGATAATTTTGCAAACGTTGCTATTTGCAGGAATTTTTCAAAAACCGCTGTAACTTGCAGAAGTTTTCACAGAAACCGCCGATACTTGCTAAGATTAATAGAAACCGCTGAGACTTACGTGGATTAGTCACAGTTTTTTTTACGTAATTAAAGTTTTGAATACCACCGATAATTTTTATTATTATTCAAATAATTTAATTAACGTGATTAACATAAAATATGTTTAATATTAAAATACAATAATATAAAACCAAAAGTAATTATTATTATATAAAATAAAATGTAAAATTAAAAATACAATTAATTTGTCAAAAAATAACATATCCTCGTTTACATCCTTTTCTTCACAATCGTCAACCATCTTTTTCCTTCCCCGGGATACCCTATTGATTTTACCATCTATACATTCTACATTATCAACATCAAAAGTAGGGCTGAATTTGAAAATATTTTCAAGCATAGGAGCAGCTTCATTATAGTCCACATCCAAGGATGATGAGTCATTTTGTTTATCCCCTTTAAATGCTATAATTAAAGGTCTCTTCAGACGATTACAGGAAAAGTTTGTATTCAATCCCCTTGGAGTCCTCGCAGCTAAGCTAGAAACAGTCACAACTCCCATACCAGGTTACCTAATAATCTGCGTTTAGCAAGAAATGGCAAGTTTTTAATGCTAAGATCTTACAACATAATTAACTTAGGTTCACAACTAATACTTACAGAGAATTATCAATCAGTTAGCAACATTATTAACTTAGGTTAATTACTTCTTTATTATCTTCATCATTTGGTACTTCTTCATTTTCTTAATCATTTAATATATTTCCTTTTTCAGATACCTATAATATAAAATAATAATTAGTTGATAATATATTAAAAAAAATTATTAGACAAATTTAGGAATTATTAATGGTTGAAAAATGTTAAGTGTGATATAATAGAAACTACATAGCCAACTTAGAAAACTTGTCATAACACTTTCAATATTAATCCAAATTAAGATACATAAGCACTTTCAAGGATGAAATATTATAGCAAAACAGATTTTGGTATTTACACATTTTAGTTTTACTTTGATCAATATTGTTCGACTTCTTAATTAATTTCACGTTTCAAAAAAATTTAAATCTAAAACCAATTTTCAGATAGTTTCAAAATATTTTCAATACTTAAAATAAACAATGAAGAACATACAAACTTTTAGTTGTTAGGTTTTCTACTCAGCATTTGTATTTCTCGTATTCTTTCTAAAACACACTTCTTATCCCACTTCTATATATCTAAAATATTATTTTTAAAATCTGTTTTATAAAATAGTTCTTAAAAACTAAAAAAAATCTTAAATATAACTAAAAGTGTTTAAGATCTGATTTAAAAATTAATTTAACTACATTTTAATGTAACTTTTTTTTCCAGAGGTTTGTATTTGAACACAAAATTGAAAACTTACCAGCCGAAATATGTATTCATTTTTCCCCTTTCAATTATTTACATACTTAAACATCAATAATGTTCTAAAAAGAACCACAGGAAGGAAGACAATTATAATAGACAACAAACCAAATCATGCAAATGGTGTCATCCTAACAATAAAATTTTAATTAGAGTTACAGCATCGAGACTTACCTTGCTGGCAATGTTGTTGGAAAGTCACTCCAGACCCTCATAGAGACCATCTCCAGAAGTCGCACAAGTGCTCTGGATATACCTGAAATAAGGACCACATCTTCATACCAGTGACATTGACAGAGTGAATGAAGACCAATCTATAATGTAGTTGTGATGCCATGAAATGCAATCTCATTGATGCGACATAATCATATTCTTTGTACAGCAGAAAATAAATCCATAATGTGAAGAGGTATTTCAATGCTATGTGAACAAAATTTACGATTTCAGCTTGATAACACAATTACTATCATGACAATGTAATATAGGTTGGAATACACATAAAAATAAACAATACAAGATTTAACCAAAACAAGAGAGATAAGGAGATGAAAAGAAAATATTTAAACAGAGGATATTAGATATCAAGAATTCAATACGATTCCTTTTCAATGGAACCTTTATTGGTGACTTGTCATGACACTAGTTAACCAAACATTGCAAAAATTTATATGTATTTTGTTTCACTGGCATATGATATTAAAAATGAACTCTATGATAAAACAAAATTAAACTGTGTAGCTAGATAAGTCTGAAATCTATTTTAAATCAGGGATCATAATAGATCATAAGAGTAGTTAAAGTCAAGACAAGAAAACACAAAACTTGGACCTCAAGTGAAGCATTACTTCATAAATAAAGTTCTAAATATTTGTTTAATTTTTGGGGGGAGCTTAAGGAAACATACCTTATAGATTCAGTAGGAACATATATGCAGCATTCACTGCATATCTTGCTTGTTGGCAAAAACATTCAAAACAACATCTCTAAGATCATCCTGAAACAAATCAACATTAACATTAAAAAACTATCCTAATAAATTTCCAGTATACTGTCACGTCATTTAATCCCAAAATTCATTACTTACATTATATTCATCTACTTGTACTAAATCCCTTCTCATTGAATCGCGAAACAAACTCTGCAATCAGAAAAGCCCCAAATCGGACCAGGAACCAGATTCACGCAACCAGCAACATCTCATCATCTGCATCTTCTTCACGAGCCAGCTACCTGCATTCACGAACCAGAGAGACCCCAAATCAAATCGAAATCGCACCACTAGCGAACCAGCACCGCCAAACTCCCTCAGATCACCATGTTCCTCGCGAATAAACCAGTAAAATCAGAATCCAATTCGTGAACAGAAAAAAGTAGAACCTCCGTCACGAGCCTTCATCGTGCCGAAAACGCACCACAACCATGGCCTCACGCATTCTCGCTGGAAAGGTGAGGAAGGAAACAAAAATGGAGAGACGCGGCGTGGAGAAGGAAGAAGGAAAAGTGTAGCATGGAGAAAGAAGAAGGAGAAGAGAAGACGCGAAGATTGAAAATGAAATGTGAGGCAGAAAAATGAAAATGAAAAGCTAGTAACACCGCAGTAAATTAGTTGAGGTTTCTAAATCCCTACAAAAACCCGTTACATCATATTATTTTTGTAGTGTGTTAAATTAATCCCAGTCGACCATTAACCGACTCAAGTCAATTTTTTAATTCAAACTTATTTAACTAAAGTTTCTATTTAAACATATTTGATAATAAGTAGGTTGATTTGGTTTAGACCTAATGTTTGCTTTAAGCGAATTTTGTTCAATTTTAAATTTAAACGGACTTGATTTAACTTAGTTTTCATTTGCTTTGACTCAAGATGTATCTTAGTTTTAAATTTTCAAAACTTAACAATTATCTAATATGAATATAATCCAAATCGAATTAAATTGACCAAATTTAAAATCCAAAAATACAAATATTAATTTAGGATAAATCCACTTAGAATTGAAAACAATATAGATTTTAAATTATTATATATTATATCAAAATTTGTACATTTTATCACTTTTTTTATTAAAAATGGAAAGTAATTATGAACGTATGAGAACTTTGTTTTATAACTGTGTCGTTATCATTTATGCAATCAAATATATTTAGGGTAAAATGAGGTTTTCTTCGTTGTTGTCAAAAGTTTATAAAAGCATAAAACTATAAATTATCTAACTAATATTAACCATAGTAAAGGCAATTGAACATTTGCAAAGTAGAGACCGTTGTGTAATCTACATCCCAAGTTTGGGAGATGCAATGAAACAATACAACAAAATCTATTTTAATGGTAGATGCTTACACTCAAATATACTTCACTGTTGAGACTTATAAAATTGTAAATTAAAGTCTGAGAAGTTGCTAAAACATAAGACTAAAGTGATACATGAAAGGATTGTCAGTGAAATTATGTTATACTAATCTATTTATAGGTAAAAGAGACTTAAATTCTAAGATAAATTCTCAACCCTAGCAATAACAGTTGGATAAGAAACCTGAAGTACTTGCCAATTTTTAACTTTACATAAAGCAACTGATATAATTAAGATATTGAATCATTGATCCAATCAAACAAATTTTCAACCTTAACATCACATTCAGATGGGGACCATTTCTCAAGTTTTAGTGGCGGAATGGAAGCAGAGAATATCTTATCCTCTCATTTTTATTTTTATTTTGTGTTCATATAATGAAATCTATAAAAATTAAAATAGGAAGATTTTTAATTTCTTTTAAAACATGATTTAATATTAATAAGGTTTAATCACTTAGTTTGTTTTTAATTTCACTGTTTGTTGTCAATTTCATCCTCACTTTTAAAAAAAGGGCCAAACTCAGTTTTTACTTTATATAATTTATATAATTTGCACCGATAAAATTTATTCCGATAATTTTACAGAAACAGAATAAAATGTACGATGATGTGATAAATAAATCAGCATTTTTTTTCTCTTTCTTTTGGTTCACATGCACCCAAACTCATCTTTTTCTCTCTCTTTGAGTGAGAGATAAATGAATAATACATTAATTATTGCATGGCATTAATAAACACACATTTTAACTACTTTTAAATGATGTAATAAGTGCTAGAAACCTTTCTCTAAGTACGTTTTTTTTTCATTATCGTGCCAATTACCTTTTTTTTAAATATCTATAACGTTCACTTTTTGTTTTTTTTCGCAAATCTCCTACCGAAAGAAATAACAATTACTATAATATTTTGTGATTTTTTTTATTTAATATTTTGTATCTCTTTAAACGAGGTTTAAATCTATATAAGGTTTAAAATATTTTTGGATTGGTCAAGTATTGAGATGAACTAATGTGTTTATAAAAAATTTAGATTCCTTTTGTTTATAGTTACAAGAAATGCACTCTGTATCGTATTCTACAAACCTGAGGCAACTTGGCCATAACATACAAGATTCTACAATCATTAATTCAATCATTTATCTGGAAGAAATTCAAATAATTCATTAATCTATTCAATCTTTATTTGTCTCTAATATAGAGGCAATACTATTTTTAACTTCAATTTTTTATAACATACTTTCATTTTAAACATCATTTAAAAAACTATTATTTGAATATTATATTTGAAAATTTTAGCTTTTTCATTGTTATCTTTTAATATGTTTTATGTTTAACTAGTCATAGTTAATGTAAATGTCTCATGTATACATATTTTTAACTTTGTAATGTTTTGTACTTAATTTTAAACTTAATTATACATATTTTGAGATAAAAAAATTAAATTAGTAATACGATGTAAAGATATAATAATAGGAGTTAAAAATTGAATTAAAACAACTAATCTATAAATAAACAAATAAAAATAACATTTAAGCCTTTAATTTTGAAAATATTTAGATAACCAACTCAAAATTGTAAAACTGTGTAGTTAAAATCAATTAAAAATAATTAATAACGACGTTTATTTAATGAAATTCATACTGATTAAAAAAATTATAAAATACGTTTAATAATAAACATATTTAAAATTATTAATTACAGATAACAAAATTTAAATACAAGATCAATGATAATAAATATTTAAATAATTACATAATCATTTTCATTCATTCTTAATTTACATTTATTTGAAAAATATATATTAATAAACTTCGATAAATTTATTTCAATATTTTTCAATTTCAAATATAAATTTATTATTTATTTATAATTCATAAAAATTATAATTATAATTATACTTTTATTTATATAATTTAAATATATAGAAATTTTAAATATAAATAGGGAGATGTTTTAGTAGAAAAAATTTCAAAAATCTAATGTTATGGGCTTAAACTACGTTACATTGTTTGGTAAAAAAAAAAGTCTTATTTTAATTATAGGTTTAATTGCTTCCTTTGTCCCCAGTTTGGTTGAATTGTGTCAAATTCATCCTCATTTTTAAAAAAGTTTCATTGTCGTCCTCACGTGGTGTAAAAGTGTCAATTGAATCCAAACATAGAAAAAATTTGTGTCAAAGTAGTCATTTTTCCTATATCTCTGTGTCTTCCTTTCATACAATCAAGTACAGATATTCATTTTACCTTATCCAATTTAAGGCTTTTCATAGCTCCAGAGAAGTGACATATGAAAGGAAGACACAGAG
This sequence comes from Vigna reflexopilosa, assembly GCA_027742785.1. NCBI lineage: Eukaryota > Viridiplantae > Streptophyta > Magnoliopsida > Fabales > Fabaceae > Vigna > Vigna reflexopilosa. Next base: position 3,651,517 of record CM050913.1, read on the forward strand.
ATATAGGAAAAATGACTACTTTGACACAAATTTTTTCTATGTTTGGATTCAATTGACACTTTTACACCACGTGAGGACGATAATGAAACTTTTTTAAAAATAAAGATGAATTTGACACAATTCAACCAAACTGGGGACAAAGGAAGCAATTAAACCTTAATTATATTAAGTTTAAATCTCCATGCAGGAATTAATACATTATTTTTTTTCTCTCTTATTCGAAGAGAGAGAAAGATGTGTCAAACAGGAGCAAAAGAGAAAGAAATGTACACTTCTTTATTATGTCACCACATACTTAACTTCCATTAAAATCCATTATTCTTTGTGATTACAATTATGAAAAAAAAACATTTTAATTCTTCTTAAAAGATTTCGTAACTCTTGATACCATTAAAATCCAAATTAAGACAAATTACAGTATTTAAAAATGTCTATAAATATACTCATAAAAATGTTCATATAAAATTATCTATAAATATAAATTCATTTAATTTAATGTATGAATGTCAATTATTAATAGGATTGATTCAATTTGAATTTAAATTAGATTACACTCTATTATAACCAAAATAATTTTTTTTCGATTATTTTGTTGTGATTTTTAAACCATTTTAAAAGTAATGTTTTGAATTAGTTTAAATCTCTCATATTTTATGAAGTTCAAGTTACACATCTAGGTTGAGCCTTAAGTAAGTGATAATAGAGTATTTAAAGATCTTTGTCACAGAATATTTATGTTATTTATCATTATTATATTGTGTCTGGAGTTACCCTATTTATCATGATTATATTGTGTCTAGAGTTATCCTATTCATCATCATTATATTGTGTCTAGAGTTGTCTTATTTATCATCATTATTATTGTGTCTAGGGTTATCTTTTTTATCATGTATTCTTGTATCAATTTATTCTTATAAATAGAAGATTATGAGAGGGATCAATTAAGTAATCTAGAATTATTTTAGAGTTTAATTCTCAAGTTCGTATCACAGGAGGTTCTCTGACTCTCTTCCTACTTTATCTTTGTTGCCACCCGTGGGCCATGGCCGCTGTCACCGGCGACCTTAAAAATCTCATCTTTTCTGAAATACCTCAACGAGCAGTCTCGTTCTGATTTCTGTGTAGTCTCCAAACCTTAGTTGTTGTCCGGAACTGTCTAACATTGTTTGTCGCTGTCTAGCGTCGTTTGCAGTCGCTTGGCGCCTTTTTTCGTTGTCTAGTGCCATTTGTAGTTGTCCATCTAGCACATTTTGCCACCATGACAACTGTCCATAGAAGTTTGTCACCATTAACGTCTATTCTCGACGCCGTTCGCCACTGTTTGTCGTTGTCCGTTGTTTCCACCGTTCGCCATTGTCCGCTGCCGACCATCGTGTGCCGCTGTCCGTTGTCGACCACTGTCTAATGTCGTCCGTTGACATCTGCTACCACAATTTAGTCTGACGACTAGTGGATCTGGATCACCTCCTTGAGCGAGAGGGTTAATTCTCATCCAGGCGCTGCCACGTGCACCACATTTGTTTGACATCCGCCTTCGCCATCGTCACATTTTCTCTGGCAAAGTTAGGGGTTTTGTGCACCTCGAGGAGCGCGACCCATCCCTAGTTATTGCCTCATTCTCATCCACATGCGCTGTCACGCACGACTTCTCTCTGATAAGCTTCCAACGCGTGTTTGTCACACCGCGCTACTGTCGTTCGTTTCGCTCAACCAAATAAAAAAAACTCTCTCTTTTAACATTTAACCTCTGTTTCAACATTTTTCCTTAGCCTCCTTTCATAATATTTGTTTAGCTTTGCATATTGTAGCAATTGTGATGTTCTTAATGACTTGTGTCATTTATTTAGAAGTCTCTAGGGAAGTCAGTGTTATTAACTTGTTAACACCCAGGAATTTCAACACTAAAGTCATGGGTTGAAGGTTGCTCATGACATGAGGGGGAGTCTATTTCTGGCAAGATTAAGAATCTTAGTCAAATAATTTCACCTGCCCCTTGTTTTTGGATGCTTTGATGAATTATGGAGACCATTATGATCTTCCACCTTCATGATTTGTCATCGACACGTCATCATTTTCGTCGTTCACCGTGAGGGAAGTATGTTTCAGCCACTATAGGCCCCATCAATCAATGATGGCAACTTAATCCCTGTAGTTTGTCACTTTCAACCACTGTAGGCCCCCATTAGTCAATGATAGGAGTTTAGTCCTTGCCGTATGTTTCAGCCATTGCAGACCCCATCAATCAATGATGGAAGTTTAGTCATTGCAATTTGTTTCAGCCACTACAGGCCCCATCAGTCAGTGGTGACAATTTAGTCGTTTTAGTTTGTCGCTTTTAACTACTGCAAGCCCCGTCCATACTTAATGGAATTCAATCTCTACAGTTTGTCGCTTTTAGACATGTAGGCCTCATCCTTACCTCATGGAAATCCAATCTCTGAAGTTTGTCGCTGTCTACCACTCGACATCCACTTTTGATGGAAATCAACTTTGTCAAAGTCTACTTGAAGGTTCATGGTGGTAGTTGAAGTTTGTGGTTGTCCAATATTATTCTCCATAAGTTTATGAGGATTCTCTTTGGTTACACTAGTTTATGAGTCCAATTTGGTTTGTAGACATTCTCTCTTGATGGTCTAAAGTATATGTGCATGTTGTTTGAAGCCAAAGTTACCATGTTTTGTTGGAGTGAGTTTATTTATCTTATTTATCAAGATTATATTGTGTTTAGAGTTACCTATTTATCATTATTATATTATGTCTAGAGTTATCCTATTTATCATGATTATATTGTGTCTAAAGTTGCTCTATTTATCATGATTATAGTGTGTCTAGAGTTACCTTATTTATTATGTATTCTTATATCAATTTATTTTCATAAATAGAAAATTATGAGGGATCAATTAAATTATCTAGAATTATTTTACAATTTCAATCTCAAGTGTTTGTTTTATAATATAGAAAAATTCATTTCTAAAAATATTTAAGTTTAGAATATGATATCTTGATCTTTGTTATCAAATTTGAAAAACGATTTTTTTTAGGTATTTATGATAGGAATGGTATCTTTTATCCTGTTTTTATTTTTGTGGAATAAAAGCTTTATATTGTTTTTAATTTTATAGAATAAAAATTAATTTGATGGTTTCAAATTATTATATTATATATGTTTATAATTTTTTCTTATTCTTATAGATATATAACCAATTTATAAAATTTTTGATACAAGATTAATGAAAATTAATTTTATGTTGACAAAACACTATGAACGTATAATAGTTTTGAATTATAAATCAAACACTATGTTTAATCATTAATAACATTTCGGAACAAACGCATGGAATAATCAAATTAATTGATAATCAAATAGATGCTTTTAAATTGATCACAGGACTTAATTATAATTGAACAATAGATAAGTATAAGTGAATTTGATTTAGTAAATAATGAACAAAAGAAAATTAATCTATAAATTTGACCTTTTAACTAAGGCTTAATTACCTACTTAGTCCCCATGTTCGGAGGTAATTTGCTGTTTAGTACCCGGTTTTAAAAATGTATCCATTTGATACCCATGTTTTGAAATTTGTATCAATTGAATCCTACCCACTTAACGCCGTTATAAATCTAACGTTTTTCTGACTGTGTATGTGATTTGTGGACGAGCGTTTGTGGACGAGCGTTTGTGGACGAGCGACGAGGACGATCGTCCACAGAAGAGGACGCTCGTCCAGCGAGGCAGAAGAGGACGCTCGTCCAGCGAAGCGAATGCCCAGTCAGGCAGAAGAGGACGCTCGTCCAGCGAAGCGAACGCCCAATCAGGCAGAAGAGGACGCTCGTCCAACGAAGCGAACGCTCGTCCATAACCGCTCGTCCACAAATCACATACACAGTCAGGAAAAACGTTAGATTTATAACGGCGTTAAGTGGGTAGGATTCAATTGATACAAATTTCAAAACATGGGTATCAAATGGCTACATTTTTAAAACCGGGTACTAAACAGCAAATTACCTCCGAACATGGGGACTAAGTAGGTAATTAAGCCTTTAACTAAATATAATAAATGTTGCACTATGGATAATTTGAGTCTATGTTTTATTAAAATATTGTTTTTCTTTATAATTTATAGATAAAAAGTTTTTATTGACATGAAAATATTTTTATAAAAAAAATAATATAGTTTCATCGAATATATATCTAATTTTAACAAGAAAATATAAACAAATTTAAAAAAAAACGTTCATTCTCAAGTTTGGATATTGATAAAACACACTCTCAAGTTTGGATATTGATAAAACACACACAACCAGAATTTCAAGATTAATTTTGTGAGTTTTTTTAATGTATTTTTTAATAATTAATATTGTGGGATAATATATAATTTAGGTGACCATGTTTAATTAACAATGGTTTTCATATATATATATATATATATATGGATTTTGCTAAAGTGCGTATTCAGTTGATACATTTTAGCAATTTCACAAGTGTACCATAGGATACCTAATCCTCCAACGGTCGACCAATAACCCGAGCGACCTGGCGACAGTTAAACCAAGGCAGGACCTTCTCATGACGTACGACCACATGGTATTGTCGACCACTTGGTGCTCGACAATCAAACAAGTGATGTCGCGACATGAAGCATTCGTGCGACAAGTCGTCCACTTATGTCGACACGTAGGGTGATCGACATACAGAACGCGATATCGTGATCTAGTGGTTACAGATAAGCAGTTATGTATATTGGCTAACCAGCGCCGTGAATCACGGAAGTAATTGACTCAGTATCAGCACATGATCTGGCAGTTACAACTTCTAAACAGTCAACTTCAGTAACTGACCGGATTTTCAGGTAAACGGTTTATTACACTATTTTAAATATACAATGCATACCAGAAAAAAGAGACGTTTTTCCCCTTAGAGAAATTAAGAGCGAGAAATTATTTTTCTGCTTGATCACTTTGAACCAAAAGATTCAGGTGACCCATTTTCTGACTTGAGTGTCGGAGTGCCTTTGCAGGTACCCAGCCCACCTTTTCCCAAGGAACAGAACGTAAAGAGAGGAAGGAAGCATCGTGATAGACAACGTAAGAAGAAGCAGTTCAGTTTTGTTAGGTTTGTATCTCGGCCTCCACATAAGCAGATGATGAATTAGAGATGTTAGTAAGGGTTTTGGTGAATATGTCAATGATTCAATTCTTTACAAATGTAAATTGTTTAAAGGCAAGTGTTTGTGATTTTTTCAATTGGAGCTACAATAGGAATGACAGAGAAAAATGTTGGGGTGAGAGAGATAAAAGAGAAATGATTGGGAGAAATGAGAGAGGTAAGTAAGAGTTTAGGTTTTTTTTTTAAAGTTTTGAGAATATAAATTATTAAATTATTTAAATATCCTTAACTTTAAAACTTAGAATACATTATATATAAGGATATTTTTGTCTACTAAAAATTCGGTACACTAAATTGTGTAGCAACTGAAAAACCCCATATATATATATATATATATATATATATATATATATATATATATATATATATATATATTTCATTCGATTCTGGTAGTTAACCGAATTATAATGGTGAACCTCACGAACCGTATGGAAAGTAACCTGACCCAAATGAGAACTTTGCAGTGAGTTAAGAGTTTAGTTTGTTTCACTCATCACAGTCACAGGTAGCTTTCGCTTACTCCCTGTTTTTCGTGCGCAAACTCTTCTGTTGTTCCCTTTCTTCTCCATTTCCATCTCACTCTCGCTGTACCATCATCTTCAAAATCACGACCTTCTCCGCCACCACCACATTCACAGGTACTCTACATTCTCTCTTCTCATTCTCCTCGCAATTGGGTGTCCATCGTTTTTCACACTTTTGTTTTTCTCGTTCCCTTTTACGGATTTCTAATATAGGCAAATGGGTGATTCTTACGTTAGCGTTCCAACAATGACATCTTTTTTTTTTCTCTCTCTCTTAGTATTGATCAGACATTGTTGCCGGCTTAGTGATTATGGGATGTTATTGTTGGCTGAAGTGAAATGTGTTCCTTTGTGAAGTTTTGTTCTTTTCGTCCAAGTTTGGATTTTTCGTCGTGGGTAATGATTGATTCATTTGGCAGTTCAAATGGGTGTTGTTTGTTTCGTGCTGTGAGTTCGGTTTAGGGTTTAGATTTGAGGTTTTTGTTTCTCGTTGGATCTGGGGTAATCTGCTGAGGCAAGTACGGTAATACAACTAGGTTCTTTGATTATTGTTTTTCGTTGGAATGTATGTGTTTGGTTGTATGATAAATTAAGGCGATCTCACTGCATTTCGAGAATGTGGGTGTTTTGTTGTCGTTTTATATGGTGCCTTTTCTTAGTTATATTGTTTTTCTTAGTTTCTCACAATTATCTCTTGTGAGGGAGTGGACTCTAGCTAGTTTACTTTATCTTTGAACCTTTTTTGTTCTCGATTGATTAGTCAACACCAATTTCCTCAATTTTTATGCGTCTGCATTAACTGTGTTCCTTTTCATGCATTCAGTCTTGTAGGGAAGACTGCTTATAGATATGTACACTGCTTGCTACTTACTACTATAAGTATTTTAAGTGGTCATAAAATTGAAGGTTAATAATCAGAGTCAGTTATTGAAGCATAGCGAGTCTTGGATTAGCGGCTAGTTTAACAAAGTGGAATTGTTGATGCCTCCAACTTAGTAAAATCAAGAAGCTAAACTCAAGGAGTGCTTCTATTATTCAAATCCCCTCAACTTTAATCTAGCTAACCGGGGTCTTATAAACCAGGCTTCATCTTCTAATAGTTACCCCTGCCTTTCATTTTGTCTCAATTTGCCTCATCTACTTGCTCCTACATGGCATGCAAAAACAATGTATGAATATTATATGCAAGTACACAGCAATTTTACGGTTCATATTTCTGTTATACCTCTCTTTGTGGTATTGAATTTATTGACATGTTGATCTTAGAGATATTATGCCTAGCTGAGATTTGTTGGTTTATTTCATCATTAATACATATCAAACTTTGAACATATGGATCCTGTTTCTCTAAAACAACTCGTATATGTTCTATACAATAACAATGAATGCCCTTTCTCTCTAGGTGAGATCAATTACTTGGATCAAATGATACCACTTTGTTCTGTCCAAAAATTATTATTTTGGAGAGACCAATTCGATCTAAATAGAATTACATTCCTTGTTTTACCAATTTTTGTGTATCTAGATTTTCTTGAGTTTCAAATGCTGAACAACTGGTTTTGGACAGATGGCCTTGCAAACAGCTACTCCTCCAACTGCTCCCAGTGCCCAAGATGTGGGTAATGCATTTGTTGAACAATATTACCACATTCTTCACCATTCACCAGATTTGGTCTATCGGTTTTACCAGGACTCTAGTGTGATTAGCCGTCCTGATTCCAATGGTGTGATGACATCAGTTACAACCATGAAAGTAAGTTTTTTGATACAAAACTGGTGCCTCTATTACTTCTTTTAGTTCCTAAAAATGTTTCCTCTGATGCCTTGTTGAAAAATAAGAGACATTGTAAATATAATGTAATTCTACCTTTTGATATCCATTACCATTCATTGCTCTAATGAATTGCTAGTTGAATAAACTGCTGTATGTTCATACTATCTACTAATGTATAGCTAATTCATTTTTTAGCCCCTTCATTTTGATATTATTTTTTTCGAGAATCTGATGGGTTATACTTCTATTTTCCTGTGTTTTACAATGTTTAGAAGGATGAAACATCGTTCATTTAAATTTTATGTTGCTTCTGTAAATGTTTAGTGGATATATCGCAGGCTTTCTGCCAATCTCTAAGTGTGTGGGTTTGTGGTGCAGGGCATTAATGAGAAGATTCTTTCACTAAATTTCAAGGAATTTAAAGCAGAAATAAAAACTGCAGATGCTCAAAAGTCATACAAGGAGGGAGTGACTGTGCTGGTGACTGGATGCTTGACTGGCAAGGATAACATGAGAAGAAAATTTGCACAGTCATTCTTTCTTGCTCCGCAAGACAATGGCTATTTTGTTCTTAATGATGTTTTTAGGTATGTAGAAGATGATGAACCATCTGAACTACCTCCAGTTAATGGAGATGATGATGCAGCTGCTGTTAAAATAACCCCAGAACCAGGCAAGATTATAATTAAAAAAATTGTATTTTCTAGTAGAGTTTATTCTATAGTTGTATTCATGCTTTCTTATTTCTTTACAGAATCCATTTATGTTGCTGATTCTCCTGCCCCAGACCCCACAAATTCTATTGTGAACAAAGGTCAAATTGTTGCAGAGAATGCTCCACCCAATCACCACGAGAGACAGATACCTGCTGAAAATGAAGACAATGTAGAATCCCATTTTCAGTCAAATGGGAATGATGATTCTCAGGCCAGAGAAGTGGCTTCTTTAGCTCAGGAGGATGCTCCAAAGCAGTCTTATGCATCAATTGTAAGTATTGCTCCAAGTATTTCACTTACAACCTCTGTTATTATTCTTTGGAAGCTTATTGATTTGTTGTTAGGTGAAAGTCCAAAAAGGGAGTTCAGGACCAACTAAAATTTATGTGCCTACTAATAAGCTAAAGTCAGGGCCTAACAAAACTGAGAACCTGGTAGTTGAGTCAGTAGAATCCGATGAAGTGCCTGAAGCAACTTTGGATATTGTTAACGACCCTGAAAGTAGTGATGCTCATGAAGAAGGTACATGTTATTTGTTTCAATTTTCACATACGTCATGCTGTGTGTTAAATGTTAAGATGTGTGTTTCTGTTATTTGGGCTTAGTCTATTCTGTATTAAGGGCATTGGCCCATATCTTACAATATAAATAAACTACCCTATGTGTAGTCTAAACACACAAGGGATATTTTCTCCCAATCTTCTTTATTTCTCATATGGTATCTAGAGCACAAGAATAGTTCCAGTCAACTCCACGGTCTCCGGCACCCATCACTGCTGCTGTTGTCGCGTCGCCGCCGCTGCCGTCGCCACCGCCACCGTCGCCGCCGCCGCCGTTGCCGGAGCTCCAGAATCAACCGGCGACCACACCATCGGAAGCGTCTCGGCCGGGCGACCACCGTCGCACGAAGATCGCCGCGATCGGAGCTCTCACGCGCCTCCACGCGCCGCCGCAAGAGTCGCCGCTGCCGCCGCGCGTGCCGGCGCGTCGCCGGAGCTTTCCGCCGTCGATCAGCACCGCCGTGATCGCCTCCTCGCCCTCTTTCTGGATCTGTGGTCGTTGCGTCAATCGGAGCACTTTGAATTTTTAGGGTTTCTCCCTCTCCATGGCGTCTTCCTCGTCTACAAACACCTCTATTGGTGGCTCATCTTCTGATCCCTCAATATATACTAATTATGTGAATGTACACTTGTCCATTGACAAGTTAGATGGCACAAATTATGCAACCTGGGCGTCCGACATCAAACTTTGGTTGAAGAGTCAGGGGTACTTAGATCATCTTACTCAAAATGTGACTACTGCTCTCATAGATGACACTTCCCGCTGGATGAAAATTGATGCTCAGTTATGCATTGTTATAAAGTCCACCATTCACTCCTCACTGAAACAAATGTTTCGATCCTATGAGACATGTTCAGAAGTATGGGCACAAGCGAAGTTGTTATACACAAATGACACTCAGCGTCTTTATGGTGTTTGTCAGGACCTATTAACTGTTATTGGTCCGCGCAATCCTGGTCCCATGGCAGAATATTTGGGTAAAATTCATGCCCTTCTTCGTGACTTTAATGATATATTACCTCCTGCTTCCACTCCTGCTGAAGAATTGGAACAACGATCAAAGTTCTTCATGTTGTTGGCATTATACGGACTCTCTGATGATGTTTCTCATGTCCGTGATCAGATTTTGGGTTCCCCTGTCATACCCAACTTTACTTCTACTTGTTCTGCTCTTTTGCGTATACCGAGCAAACCCGTCACTGAGACATCTCCTCGTACTGATGATTCCTCTGTTATGGCTGCTCAACGTGATGATCGAAGTCGGTCTCGCAAGCCAAGTAAAGGACGTCCAAAATGTGATCATTGTGGCAAGTTAGGCCACAAGATTGATAGATGTTATGCCCTCCATGGACGTCCTCCTCGACCTGTAGCAGTGGCAAATTCTGATCCACCTCCCCGATCACCGTCTGCAGACCATCCTACTTCATCTAATATCGTAGACAAACCTGCAATCTTTAACGAATTTCTCAGATGGTATGAGGATAAGCAGCACTCTGGTTCCACTACATCTGCATCTGTTGCACGTACAGGTACACCTTTTGTTGGTCTAACTCACTCCCTTGGACCTTGGGTCCTTGACTCAGGCGCCACCGATCATATCACTGGTAACAAGTCCTTGTTTTCTTCCTTGTCATGTCCGGCTAATTTACCCTCGGTAACAATGGCTGATGGGTCTAGAGTCTCATCTCATGGTATTGGTACTGTTAATATTTTTCCATCCATATCCATTGATCATGTACTTTATGTCCCTGGGTCTCCCTTCAACTTATTGTCCATTAGTCGTTTAACTCGTACTCTAAATTGTGTTATTTCCTTTACTAAAGATTCTGTTTGGTTGCAGGACTGAAGTTCGAAACACATGATTGGCACAGGATGTGAGTCTCATGGCCTTTATCATCTCCGCCCTTCTCCACATGTTGGCGTAGTCATGGAGTCACCATCCCTTCTTCATGCTCAGTTCGGTCATCCTAGTCTTGCCAAACTACAACAACTTGTCCCGAGGTTGTCCACATTATCAAGTTTGTCGTGTGAGTCTTGTCAGTTAGGGAAGCATACTCGTAGTTCCTTTCCTCGTAGTGTCTCACAACAGGCGTCGTCCCCCTTTTCATTGGTTCATTCTGACATTTGGGGACCTAGTCGTGTTAAGTCCATTTTAGGTTTTCAGTATTTTGTTACCTTTATTGATGACTATTCCAGATGTACTTGGTTGTTTTTAATGAAGAATCGTTCTGAGTTGTTTTCTATTTTTCAATCTTTTTTCAATGAAATAAAAACACAGTTTGGGGTGTCTATTCGAAATTTACGTAGTGATAATGGCCGTGAATACCTTTCTCAACCGTTTAAACAGTTTATGGCTTCTCATGGCATTCTTCACCAAACCTCATGTGCTTATACCCCTCAACAAAATGGGGTGGCTGAGCGTAAGAATAGACACCTTATTGAAACAACTCGTACACTTCTTATTCATGGTCAAGTACCCTCACGTTTTTGGGGTGATGCAGTTCTCACAGCATGTTATCTTATCAACCGCATGCCATCTTCCGTCCTAGATAACAAAATCCCTCATTCTATCTTATTTCCTCAAGACCCTCTGCATCCATTACCTCTTCGAGTTTTTGGGTCTACATGTTTTGTTCATGATTTTAGTCCTGGTCTTGATAAGTTATCTCCTAGGTCTCACAAATGTGTCTTCTTAGGATTTCCACGGTCACAAAAGGGCTATAAGTGTTTTTCCCCTTCCCTCAATCGTCATTTTATCTCTGCTGATGTCACTTTTGATGAGTCTTCTTTTTACTTTTCACATCTATCTTCTAGTTCTGTACCTCTCCCTGTTACTGTTGATATTCCTCTTATCTGTGATCCTCCTGGTGATGCTCCACCCATTTTGTCTTCTCCTTCTTTAGACTCTCATTCACCACAGGATCATCCTTCACCTCCACCCCTTCAGGTTTATAGTCGCCGTAATTGTCTCCCTCATGACTCACTTCTGGTGCCGCCTCATGTGTCTCCTCCGGCTCCAGCAACTGAGTCTGACTTGCCTATTGCCCTCCGTAAAGGTATACGCTCTACCCGTAACCCTTCCCCCCATTATACTGTTCTTAATTACCACAGATTATCTCCATCTTTTTATACTTGTCTCTCATCCATTTCTTCTGTGTCAATTCCCAAATCTGTGGGTGATGCCTTAACTCATCCTGGTTGGCGTCAAGCTATGATGGATGAATTAAGTGCTTTACAGGAAAGTGGAACTTGGGAGCTTGTCCAATTACCATCTGGAAAGTCTGTTGTTGGTTGCAGGTGGGTGTATGCTATCAAGGTTGGTCCTGATGGCACAATTGATCGTTTGAAAGCTCGACTGGTTGCCAAAGGCTACACACAGATTTTTGGTTTGGATTATGGTGATACTTTTTCTCCAGTGGCAAAAATGACCTCTGTTCGCCTTTTCATTGCCATGGCCGCTCTTCGACAATGGCCTCTTTACCAACTTGATGTCAAAAATGCTTTTCTCAATGGTGATTTGCAGGAAGAAATTTATATGGAGCAACCGCCTGGCTTTGTTGCTCAGGGGGAGTCATCTGGATTGGTATGTCGTCTTCGCAAATCCTTGTATGGCCTAAAACAGTCTCCTCGGGCCTGGTTTGGTAAATTCAGTTGTGTTGTTCAACAATTTGGTATGTCTCGCAGTGACGCGGATCATTCAGTGTTCTATCGCCACTCGAGTGCTGGATGTATCTATTTAATAGTGTATGTCGATGATATTGTTCTCACAGGAAGCGACTATCTTGGCATCTCTCAGATGAAACAACACCTTTGTCATCATTTTCAAACCAAAGATCTTGGCAAACTCCGGTACTTTTTGGGTATTGAAGTAGCACAATCCAATGATGGTATTGTCATATCTCAGAGGAAGTATGCGTTAGACATCTTGGAGGAAACAGGGTTAATGAACTGTAAATCTGTTGAGACACCTATGGACCCTAACATCAAACTCCTACCAAATCAGGGGGAGCCTTTCTCAGATCCTGAACGGTACAGAAGACTAGTTGGTAAATTAAACTATCTTACTGTTACGCGTCCTGACATTTCCTTCGCAGTTAGTGTGGTGAGTCAATTTCTAAACTCCCCATGTGAAGACCATTGGGATGCAGTTGTTTGTATACTGAAGTATATTAAAAGATCACCTGGAAAAGGTTTGCTATATGGCCCTAACAACGATACAAAGATCGTTTGCTATTCAGATGCTGATTGGGCTGGTTCCCCTTCTGATAGGAGGTCTACTTCTGGATATTGTGTCTCTATTGGTGGCAACTTGATATCTTGGAAAAGTAAGAAGCAAAGTGTTGTGGCAAGGTCGAGTGCAGAAGCAGAATATAGAGCTATGGCATCAGCTACTTGCGAGCTTGTGTGGCTTAAACAATTGCTTAGTGAATTGAAATTTGGAGATGTCACTCACATGATACTTATATGTGATAATCAAGCTGCTCTCCATATTAGCTCTAATCCTGTCTTCCATGAGAGAACCAAACACATTGAAGTTGATTGTCATTTCATTCGAGAAAAAATCATATCCGGAGATATCAAGACTGAGTTTGTTAACTCAAGCAACCAGTTGGCAGACATATTCACTAAGTCCTTACGAGGACCTAGAATTGATTATCTTTGTAACAAGCTTGGAACATATGATTTATATGCTCCAGCTTGAGGGGGAGTGTTAAATGTTAAGATGTGTGTTTCTGTTATTTGGGCTTAGTCTATTCTGTATTAAGGGCATTGGTCCATATCTTACAATATAAATAAACTACCCTATGTGTAGTCTAAACACACAAGGGATATTTTCTCCCAATCTTCTTTATTTCTCATACTGTGTTTTGTCTTTCAATGTTTTGGAGAAAATGAATTTTAAACACATCATTTATTTTTGTCATTAAGTTCACTGATTGCAACTCAGCCATATATTTTTCTTAAACACATCTGTGCTTCTTTCTGATAAACAAATTCTGCCGACAACAGTTGAAGGGCACTCCATTTACATTCGAAATTTACCTTTAAATGTGACGGTTGGTCAGTTGGAAGCGGAGTTTAAGAAATTTGGCCCCATCAAGCCGGAAGGCATCCAAGTCAGAAATAACAAGGTGATTATCGCGTTAGGAGGCTTTCAAATTTCCTTTTTGCATTTTCTTCAGCCCTAATGTAGTTTTGTGGGAAACACTTTATTTGTCTTTACAGCAGCAGGGATACTGTTTTGGCTTTGTTGAGTTCCTATCTCTAAATTCGATGGATAGTGCAATTCAGGTTTTGTCCTCATTACATCACTGGGTAGCTTAGATTTATATAGTTTTGGCTTTTAATAATGCTAGCTAATTATATTTATTATGTTGAAGCTGTTTGAAAATGGGACTAATTTCAAGTTGGAACTTGGATGCAGTTGTATATATAATATGTAAATATCACTTCTCCATTAGATGGTAACAATTTGGCATAATATAACTCATATGTAGAAAATTATAAAAAGAATTCTTACTTCAAACTTAAGATTATTCTCTTGTTTACTTAAGTCTTCTATTCTCACAAACCTCAACCATCTCTGCATCAAGCTGAAAGCCTACAATTGATCTCCTTTTAGCTAACTCATTCTTGGAAGCACATTAGCTCTACATTTAGCTGGTGGTAGTTTCTGCAACGCACTTGTTTGAGTCTGAGGCAATCTTGGATAGCAGCCGGCTCAGAAAAACGCTGTCTGGAGATAGCATATAGAGAGATAGCCGGTATTTTGAATACACACACATAAATTCTCAAAATTGATAAATTACTCTAAAATAACAACTTTCATAATTAACAATAAAAAGTCATAGGTGTCTTCAACAAAACATACATGTAAACAGCACCTACAACAGAGTATGGCCTTATATCCCACTATTTGTTCTATGGCCACTGCACTAAATTGCTCCGCTATAGCAGCCACTGTATTGGACAAGGGCAGCTTCCGGCTGGCTTGCTGCTCTATTGAACATATTCTTTAAAACAATGACAGCTCTTTAATCTGTGCTATGCTAGTATTGTTCAGTAATATCCTGATTTAGTGTCCTTGGGTTTCTTTCCATCTTCCTGTGTTTTGATTTGGCATCGAATTTATTGTCTTCTATTGTACTTTTGGATTTAGTATCTGCATAAAACATCTTGAACGATTGTTTAACTAAATATCATGGTAGATGAATAATTGTATTAAGAACCATATGTGCACATTAAATAAAACCTGAAACAAATTTTATATTTTGTTGAAGAGTCACACATTTGCAAAAAATGTATCATATAGCTTAGACAGTTGTTGGACTGTGCATGTCTGTAGTATACTCAATTTGTGGATCCACCAAATTAGAAATTAAAACAAAATCGATCATACTCTTAAAATAAAATTTTTGAAGTCTTAAATGTTTTAGTTTATTTCCTAAACTGTACGAGCATGCTGCTGTTTGTTGAAATTCATCACAGTTCAAATTGAATTTTTCATTCACCTTGTTATTCTGGAGAAGGGGTTAAAATGTTGTCCAAACTGAAGGTCTCCCAAGTTAAAGCTAAACAGTTCATCTTATTTCCTTCCCCCCGTCTGCTATTTTAATTCATTTCATGTTTTTTATCCTTAAACCCGTTCACTCAATGGCTGCACTTGACTTTAGTGCATCGTAGAAGGATATCAATCATATAGACAGACAACCTTGTTAGCCTTGCTGATATACTTTAAAGTGGGTACAGCAGAAAGCAAGATTATTGACCTCATCCTGTCTGGGCATTACAGAAAGTCACTTGAAGATTATAGGTTGTGGGTTTGGAAAGAAGTAAAAGAGAGACAGCAAAAATAATGCAGAGTGTACGATTGATTGAATGTAATGTGTTCAACAAAACTCCTATTTATATTACTGATTAGGTCAAGTACAAGAACAAGTACTACCACACAAACCCAGACCCACTAACAATAAAACTGTAACCTGTTACAATAAGGAAATACACCAAGAAAGAATGATACAGAAACTACATATAACTTTAATATTTTCTACCACTCCTTCAAACAAATGTTTTCTAAGCTTTAACTAGTAAGAAGTAGTAAACTTTTAATCTGAAGACCAAGGACACTAACCCCCATGCCAAGTGACGAGCTACTAGCGTGCTTCCCAAATGACATGCTTTAATTCAGCACTGAACTTGGCATTCTTCTTCAGAAACCTACGACATATCCATACAGCCAAACAAAAGGTAGAAGAAGAAATAGCAACTTGTTGAAACTATTTTCAAAAAAGAAAAAAGAAAAATACCTAACACTGGCAGATACTGAGCCATCCAAACACGGCATTTTGAAAAGGAGATTAGCAGTGGACAACTCATATGTCCAAAAGAAAGGAAACTGGGTAACTCCTGCCCCCAAACTTTGAGCGTCCCTTTTCTGGCTGGTTGAGATCACTAGGAACTTCGGACATAACGTGATCCCAGACATGCAACACCAATAGTTGCACCTTATTGTATTGGCTAAAACCAATGTAAGGTGGCTCCAATTCGTTGATAGTCCTTTCCTTCCCAAAATAGACCAACATAGAATTTTTACTTTTTCTCATAATGTACCCATTCCTTGTGTGTGCGTTTTTATTTCCGTATTGTTAAATCTGGGCAGCTGCTGGTCATCGAAACTGGAGAAGCAGGTTGAAACATTGGCCTGCCCTGTTGGTCACATATTACCTGCAAATCTGTGGTTTCGCCTTCTCTCCTTCATCTTTTCCTCAAAGGGGAAAGATTATTATATCAGGCAAATGGTCGATGCAATATAGTGCAGAATGATTTTCCAGACTAGAAAATCAGTTGTTTCTATTGGCACATTACAATATACATAATTTTAAATAATGTTTGAAGTTATCTGTGTTTTCTAAATGATTTATCCATTTGTTACTCCAAATTTAATGCAAAAAACTGAAGATCTTTGAGCATTATTTAAGAGAGTCAGTTCATTTTGTCAGGCTTCACCTATTCCTATTGGGGGGCGTCAAGCTGTAGTTGAGATAAAGAGAACCACTACTCGAGGTAATTTGAATCTTAACCATCATGAATAAAATTGTTGCCATTCATTCGACAAAGAAGAGAAAGAATGAATGATTTCATCATTGTTTACAATACTAATTGTGTTTGTTCTCTTTCAGTTGGCAGTGGCATTAACAATACTGGAAGACCTAGGATCCCACCCGGTAGGGGTGGGTTAAGAAATGAGTCTTTCAGGGGTCGTGGGAACTACGGTGGTGGTCGCGGATACGGTCGAAATGATTACGGAAGCCGTGGTGGTGAGTTTTCTGTTAGAGGTCGTGGTCATGGTGAAGGGTATCACCAAGGGAGAGGGAGAGGTGGGCGGTCAAGCGGACCAAAACAGAATGCTGTTTTGAACTGAAGTACTGAATGATTTTTGGGAGATTGTTCTGTGACCCCTTTTTTTGGTCAGTTACAAGCTGCAAATTCTTGGAATTATCTTCCCATCCTCAACCTTCCAAAGTTTCTCATCTTTCTTTCACTGCATTTGCACAGTTGTAGTATCTCTAATTGTCATTGCTTTCATCATAGTGAGTCAGTAGTCATCAGAAATAGGTATACTCTTTTCTTTTTTTAATTTAACAGATGCTATGACTGGAATTCACATTAGGTTAACCATCACTGCTTCTTTATTCGTTGCTACCATGCAACAATTTTACATCCAATTTCACATTTTAATTTAAAAAGCCTTCTTATTATTATTGTCGTTGTTTTAGATTACTCGTAAAATTTTAAATTGTTTTACATGTGCTATCTGTTTGGAAGATTCTATGGAGGAAGAATTAAATGGAAGCTGGATGAATGAGGAAGAAGTAAGAACAGTTAAATATTATACTTTAATAACTATTTTACATATTTAGAAACTAAAATTGATATTTCATTCTTTAAGGACTAAATTGATAATATCTTCCCCTTTTACTTTCAAAACCAGTTATTTACAGGACGCGACCACACAAAAAATATAAAACATTTAGTAGTGTTCTTGAATGAACAAGATTGCTGGATAAGCTTTAAAACCATTTTCACATGTTTAATATAGAGAATGTGAGTCCCAGCATGTTGGTTTGTGCGGAACTGACTTTGAATTCTATGAACAATGTTTTATGTCGTAATCTTTAAAATGAAAAGCATATAATTAATAATACAATGATTAAAAAAAGAGTGAGAACAAAAAATAGAGTATATTTTGATTTCCTTCGCACTTAAAAATATGTTGAAAGCTGGTATTTGCGAATGCTTTTGTAAAGCTGTTTGTTTAGTGAAAAGTGTGCGTGTTTGTCTGTTGAACTATGTATTGGACACGTAGAAAAGAACATTAAAGAAAGAAAATGAAAATTGTTGTTTGATTAAATGTTGAGTGTTGCAGCAGCAGCAACAGTAATAATAGGAAAAAAATGTAGAAGAGAGAGGGTGGGTTTAAAAAGAAGGAGAAGCAGAAAGAGACACGTGTCTAAAAGAGATGGGTAGTTGCGTTGTAGAGAGTAATAACACTGTTCCTCCTGTCACCTCAATCTGACACACAACCTAGCGCTTTTCTTCACCACATTCACATTAGCCACGTCATCCTCTCTCTGCAACTTGCTCGTCTCTCCAACCGTGCAGGGACGCGTGGCAGTCACCCGCTCAATGCAGAAAAGCAAAAGCGCAAGTTGGCCTCTGCGCTGGGCCCCACCGCCGGATCTCAATATCTCATCTGCTGCCGTGTTGTCCGGAGATTCCTTGGGCTTCTGTCTCTCCCCAACCATTCTCCACCCTCCGATCCCAATCATCCTCTTATTACGTACGATCCACGATTCTCCCTTCACACAACTTGCTATTCTCTATTTTTTTTATTTATTTATTCTCTTATTAATCAAACTACACATGTTTATGTCATCCTCATGGCTAATCTTCGAGGAAAAAATAAATGTAAACACAACTTTCTACAAATCCTCACACAAACCATGAATGGACCAACTTTTGTTATATTTCCTTATTCGATTTGAACGATGTAAACAATTACTTGAATTCATATATTTCACTGAAATAGAACCTTCAATAGAATTATATATGCTTTCTGCTCCTTCTAATCATTCAAAATAATACTCATAAAGCAAAACCATATCGAGCAAAAATTATCGAATATATATACAAAGCACGCAATGTAAGATAGAGAAATTATTAAATTCATAGCAATTGGTTTAAAAACCACTAATTCTTTCTCTGATACAATAAAGAATGAATATATTAAGAGACTTATTTAAGGAAAATAAAGTCATATTTTTAAAATGGTTTGTTTCAAAGAAATACTTAAGAATTGGGTAAGAAAGAGCACAATAGAAAAAAATGAAAAGAAAGTGTTCATTGTTAAGTGGTTGTTTTTAAAATTAATTATTTGAATAAAATTTTGATAAATGATTTTTAAAAAACAAACAATGGTAAAAATATAATCAAAATTTTGTCTACATTTCTCCTCTACTTTTAATCTCTGGAGGTTTCTGTGACTGTTAAAATTTAGAGGCAAAAATATTAAATATGTGAATTTAATAAAAAAAATTAATTAAAATTGAACCATTTTAAAGGTCAAGACTGTTTTTTTGAACAACCTTCTTCAAGTTTCAAGAGTAAAGATTGAGTGTAGGAAAAACAGTATTTATTTTAAATATTTAATTTTTTCTGTTCTTGGAAAGAGTAAAATATATACAAAATATTATAATTTTATTATTTATCACACTTGTTAATAACAAATTTATACATTTGTTGTCATAAAAACATTAATCTTTTTAAAGACGTGTTTGGATAATATTTTTATTCTAGATTTCTGTGCCAAAGACATTTTTTAAAGATTTAAAAGATTGAGTGAACTTTCTCAAAAAATGAAACGGTGGTTATCAGAACCTACTCACTCAGATTAGTTTTATTTAAGAGAAGATAAACTTGCATATAAATATGATTGATTTTATTGATCTACGGAAAGACTGGAGAAAAAAAAAACTAAATGAATAGAAGTAAGGAATTACTTTTTGGTTAGATGAAAGAGTAGTTTATTAACAAAAAGGCAAACACGTCCTAAGGTTAGATGTTGGGAGAGAAATACGGTGCAGAGGTGATAGAAGTGAGTGAAGTAAAAGCCAAAAGAAATTGTTAGAAAAGATTGTCGTGTATGGAAGCAGAGCAGGAGGGTTTATAGGTTGAAAGAGCGTAGAAAAAGTACTGCGAAAAAACAAGAACCCAAGAACATGCATATGCTAAGAAAGGTGTCGTAACCGATGAAAGTGTGCGATGATTCATCATTCAATTGAACTACTTGCTCTTGCACAGGAAAAGAAAAGAGAGCAACTGGGTAACCTTCCCTCACCCTTTCACCTCAATCAATTTCTTGTTATTGGGTTCACTTACACACAAAATTAACTTCAAACAGACCGATTCAGTGTAATCATCGAATTATGTGTTACAACGAAGAAAAAAAACATATTTTTGAATGAAAAATTATAAATGAGAAAAGG
Organism: Vigna reflexopilosa; assembly: GCA_027742785.1. NCBI lineage: Eukaryota > Viridiplantae > Streptophyta > Magnoliopsida > Fabales > Fabaceae > Vigna > Vigna reflexopilosa. The sequence goes on from CM050913.1 coordinate 3,671,808, forward strand.
TTCATAAATATATTGTATTGAAAAGGACGCTACATAATTGACAGAAGCACATGTGTTGATCTTTCGTTGTTCACTGTCTGTCCATGTAGGCTCCACGTTCAACCCTGTTCATTTTATTCATATAAATTCTATAAATAATAATTTACTGTTCTAGCTTTCAACTTGAAACTGTAACTTAATTAATTCAAATACCCATTTAATTAACTGATTTTATTATCACATTTAACACCATATTAAAAGATCAGTTACTCAGATGTAAAATGCTGGCCAGTAACAGTAATTAAAAGATAGGAAGTTTAAGAAAATTATATTCAGAAAGGGATATGTGTTACATTATTATTGATGATAGATGACATAAAATCTGGGATTGATTCAGTCATGTGAATAGATAAAATAAAATATGTTTTTTTTCCTGTAAAAAAAAAAGAGTGAGTGAGTGCAAGCTGGGTGTTGTGTGGGACGTTATCTTGTATTGCAGTATTCATCCTAACCCATATATGTGTCACCTTCTCATTCCATCACGTGTGGTTTGCTTTCACTCTCACCATTGTGGCGACACGTGTGCATCGAAAATTGCAATCATCTTTCCCAATTTTCTTCACTCCTACCTTTCCTTTCCTACGAGACAAACACAATAGCCTCGTACGCGCCACCTCACCACACCCTCTCATTGCCACGTGTACCTCCAAGCTTCCCTCCTCTCCCCACGTGTCGCCTCCTTATCCCTTAGCCCCATTCTCGTCATTTCATACCTTTTCACTCTCCCTCTTTTTCCTTTCTCTCATTAATTCCCTTATTTTCTCTCTTTCTCTCTCTTTATCCCTCTCACAACAACACACTCAGAAAATGTAGAAATGCAACAAAGTTTTCTTCCAAACAGAAAACGAATGAATTGGTCGGTTTAACAATGAATCATCTTCCCTTACCCACATAATCACCAACTCCAATTTTACATTTTTTTTTTCAGGTTTTAGCCTCTCTGTCTCTTTTTCTGTTTCTGTCTCTTAGTTTCTTTCGATGGCACAAGTTCAAGACAGAGACAACACCCACAACAAACATCATTACATTTCTTCAGCACCCACAACAACAACACAATCTCCAATGAACAATTTGCCACGAGATCTGTTGAGAAGCTTCATGGGAGTGAATAATCATCACAGCCGCCATGGTAATCATCAGAATTTGCCTCTGCCGGTGGTGAAGTTGGAGGAAGAAGAGGAGTTGGAACTAAGTCTCGGGCTTTCTATGAACGGTCGATTTGGGGTGGACCCCACCGCCAAGAAGATAAAGAGAACGACGTCGATTCCGGAGTTCGTGAGGGACGAGGAGATGGGGTACGCTGCTGTGGGGTGCACGGGGCCTCTGGTGAGGACATGCTCGCTGCCGACGGAGACGGAGGAGGAGTGGCGGAAAAGGAAGGAGTTGCAGACGCTGCGCCGCATGGAGGCTAGAAGGAAGCGCTCCGAGAAGCAGAGAAATTTAAAGGCTCTCAGAGAGCAACAACAACTAAGGGTTGGGTCTGAAGGGAATAATCCTGTGGAACAAGGTGCAGGGGCTTACGCTGAGGGTGCACCCCTGGGGAGAACTGTGTCGTTGACCACACGCGTTTGTGGACTCGGTTTGAATGGGGACATCGAGAAAGAGAAGAAGGAGAAGGGTGGAGTAGTGCTGGCGCCTCCATCGCCTTCGCAGGGTTCCATTGGTTCTTCGGGAACCTCAGAAGTTGAGTCTCAACAAGGTCAAGGTAATAATTATTAATTGCTATTTTTTATTTTACACTTTTTTTCAAGGGCTTTTGGTTATATGTTTTTGCATTTGATTGCTTTCTTTGACTGTTCTGGTTTTATTCCTTTTCATTTTTTTTCCTGTTGTGTTTTCCCTTTGGGATATTGGTCATCAATCAAGCAGGAAAAAAGTTGAAATATTTTTTGCTGTTTTTTATTTTTTAACTTTTCACCCCTAGTCAGGAATTAAGTTAGGGAGGGTGAGACCTACTAGGGTCCCCCATAGTGGCATGATTGTCCTAGGTTATGATATCGGGTTTCTCATTTTATACCAAAAAAGAGAAATCAGGAGAAGCCAGCCTCTGCTTGGGGTTTAACTTTTCAACTCTTAATTGAAAATTAGAATTACTGTTTTCTTAATAGATGTAAATTTGTTGAATGATGAGATGATCAGGATGAGTGAGCTTTTTTTTGCAGATGTCAGATCATGTCTGGGCCAGAAAAAATTAGTCAGAGTTTTGTCTTAGTTCAATTTTGCATTTGCTGGGTAATTTTTGTAACAACCCAACTAGATATTTAGGAGTATTATTGTTTTAAGCTGAATTTGGCCTTTGATTTGAAATGATAATCTGGGATTGGTAACTTTTTGCATTCTTAGCCTCATATCCAAAGTGGCTAGTATTTAGCACTTCACCGTGATCTTTTGTGCATACCTTTGGGCTGACATTTGTTATGTTGAGAATGTCTCCAAAAAGATAAGCATGACACCAGAGGTTGTATCCTTGTGTGTCAAACAAAGTTGGAGAACATGAATGTTGAAAAAATTATATTAGTCATTTTTCTTGTAATGCTTATTCATTTAGAGCAAATATCATTACCCTTTACTTCCATTGAATTCTGACCTCGAATCAGTTGATTGTGAATTCTTTTTTGGAAAATCTAATGATGGCTACTGCAGTACATGTAAGCTTTAAGAAATGGTTGTCCATAATCACTGTTGCATAGTTCTTTAGATTGCCTGCCTCTATTTGGTAGAGCAACACAATAATATCTTCTAAGAGCTGAAGAATTCAGAAAAGTGTGTTCCAACGGATCTATATATTGAATTTGGCATTCTACTGAAAATTTCATTTAATCTGTTAAAATGTATATGAAGTTTATATTATCAGAACCATTTTCAGCTTCTGTATGTATATAAGGCTTGGGAATAGCAAGCTAAATAGTAATTAATGAAATGCTTTGTTCATCATGTTCTATCACTGGTAGTTGACACTTCTGCTACTGCAAAGCCATTTTTGGTATCTTAAATTATTTTGCAACCTATTTTGGCTAAACTTCAGGACCAACAGATGTTAGAAGTCCTACTAGTGCCAACTTGGTGACAGAAGGTGATCTGAAATCACCCATTGCTGCCCAAGCAAGTGTTGCAGAGAACGGTAGCAAGAATGCTGCTGCAGTGGCTATGAGAAGTGAATCTAACCAGCATTCACTACCCCAAAACAGAACCAAAGACATTGTGAGGAACTTGTTGGAAGACATGCCCTGTGTCTCCACAAAAGGTGATGGTCCTACTGGAAGAAGAGTGGAAGGTTTTCTTTACCGGTATGGGAAAGGGGAAGAAGTGAGGATAGTGTGTGTTTGCCATGGCAGTTTTCTCACCCCTTCAGAGTTTGTTAAGCATGCTGGTGGCGGTGACGTGGCAAACCCATTGAAGCATATTGTTGTTAGTCCAAGCATTTTGTGAGGCCAAGAGAAAGAACCAACCAATCATGAGTCATCAAATTTTTACTCAATTGATTCCTATGTTCACTCTTGAACTCACCTTGACTTCTAAACTGCATGTTATGTTCAAGTTCTATTCCTTTGAAATCATAGATAATATATTATTATGAATCGGTTTCTTATTCAGGTATTCTTCTCCTTTGTTCTTATGCATTAGAACGGAAGGGGACATTTGTTACTTCTCAGACTTTGTTGGTGGGCTGCTTTTCATTTTTCTGATATATGATAACTTGCAAAAGAAAGGTTTTACATGGTTTATTGTTTCCATATTTTACAACTGAAAAGGTATAAAATTCTATCTTTGGAAAAGGGAATTATGACTTTATAATCAATTTTTGTTGTTGCATCATTTCATATATATATATATATATATATATATATATATATATATATATATATATATATATATATATATATGCAATTGTATGGATTGATACGCCATTTATACTAAAGACCCGAAAAATATTTTGTTTTTCTATTGAGGAGAAATATTTTTTTCAGTGTTTACATTTATTTTTTTCTCTTTCATCCCTTCCCCTTCCCCACCTGAAAGAAAAGTAAATATTAAGCACCAAAACGTTTAATCTATGAGCAATGGTAGGTTGAAATACTTACACTTATTTGACATGATATTTACATAAGAGATTACAATAGGAAAATGAGAAAATGTCAAATGAGTGTAGAACTGTATATTATTACACTGGGAATTCTTTTCTGTTTTTTGTGTGTCTACATTTGCATAATCTACTTGATGCCTGCTTCTGATTTTGTTTTTGTTTGTCGTCTGTTATACTTGCTTGCTATTATGAAGGAATTAAGAAAAACCTCTCCAAATACATATTGTATCATATCTCTTATTGTTTTATTTCACTAATTAAGGATGCATTACTGTGTAATTTTTACACTTTAAATCAATTAGAAGTTATTATTGAAATCAATGTGGAGATAATTATTACAAATATTAATATATATTATTATCATATACATTATTACTACCTACATGTCTTCTTGAAGTTACATACATGTCCTCTTGAAGTTTGTTCTTGGATAAAAGTAATAAAACAAGCAGTATCAAAATCTATCTTAATCTCATACAGCTATTTTTATTTTATCATAGCACAAAGATATCTCAAAATTGAAGAAAACTAGGTCCAATTAAGAGAGTGATCTTTGATTAAGAATTTAGGAATGTTTATTTTTCTCCATGGAATGCTTATTATAAATGGTGATGTATATCTTATAAATGTGGACAATTTCTTTCTATATTTATTTTGTACTCTAATAAATTTTTATATTTCAAATTGAATAATTTAAAATATATTTTTTATAAAAATGTGGATAAAAATTGTTGTATTTTAAATTATATAATTTAAAATGCATAATGTGGATAAAAAAATATGGTACAAGAAGAAGAAATGATAGTGTGTTAGCATCAATCATCTCAAAACATTCTTCTAGATGTATCAGTTCAGTCATGTAGAGAAAACAGAAAACTATTCTCCATTTTCAGAACATAAATTTAGGGTCAAAGTTCAATGGTGTCAAACATTTTACTCCGTAGAAGTAAATCTTATGTTCTTTTGATGGTAAAGTCCCTAGTTTCAGCATCACCAAGTTTAGAACAAAAGACTTAGTTTAAATTTCTAGCTTTAGCAAAGCATATCATTCTTTCACTAATGATACAGGATGGTCAAAGGAAAAAATATAAAATAAATATGCAACCCACATAATATACTTTTATTTAATTAGAAAGTAAAAAGTAAAAAATTACTTTTTTGTTTCTTAAAACTGAAATTTTTAATTTAATTTATTTTTTCATGAATCCAAAATTTAATTTTTTTACATCTTCCTTAACGGTCTTGTTATCCTAAGCTCTTCAGAGCCACAGAAATTCCCCAAATCCCAGGAACGAGATAAGAGCCAGAAACACATTCGAACGAACAACACCAAAACGTAAAATTTCCAATACTTTCTCCGTGGATTCAAAGAAAGCCTCAAATCAAAATTGCCGAGGTGAATTGCGTTTTTTCTTCTTTTTTTCCAGTTGATATGCTTTTGGTAATAATTATTGAATGAGAATGAATTTCATTTTATTTTAATTTTGATTTACTGGCATGGTTGATTTTAAGGCTTTGGTTTGGCCATGGAAGTGTTAGTTAGGAAAAATGCCTGTGTGTTGACGGGATTATGATTTGAGAGTTTCTGAGTTCAATAGCATGGGAGTTTGTGGCCTAGTGGTTTGAGATGCCATGTATCACGATGAAGAGAAATTACATTTGTAAAACTCCTTAGTTTTCTGTATGACAAAGAGAATTATAGGAAAAACAACGGGAAGTGCTTGATTAGAATTAGTCATTATCAGATAATGTGGTGTACACACAAGGCACAATAGTATGGAGAGTATTTTAACACAATTTGTATGACTGAAGAAACGTGTGATTGGGGAAGGAAATTTTTCAATGTGGCGTGCTTTGTGGTGCATTGGTGGGAACGTGTGTTGCGGAGTGGTGGGGGCTGTTGTTGGTGCAATGAAATGGAATGCATATGGTGGTATTTGTCAATGCTGTGGTCCGCAAATAGTGTGTTACATGCTACAGTTTTGAAGTATGCACACAAACAAGAACAAGACTTTTTTTTTCTTCTAACTATGTTCCATATAGGGATTTCTTTGGAATACATAAGTGGACAACAAATGTAATAATATATTAGATGATTTTTTGGGGCTAATCCTTATTCCAAATTAGAGTTCTACTTTGATTTCAGTAACTTGCATAATAGAAGCTGACTCTAATTATCAGAAGTTTCAAGTTTGATTGAAATAAGATATCACACTTAAGTTTATTTTTAAAATTGATAAAAATAAGATATCTTTTGTTCAATAACTTTGAGTTCTGTTTCTTTAGTTTCACCGTTAGACCAAAAATTTGTCTCAATCATTTCTTTATTATATATTATTGAATTTGGAAGCAAGTTGAAAATGAAAGCTATAAGTTGTTCATTGAATCTCAGTTCTGCAGTCTCTAACCCAGGTACACTGGCCTTGTGGTAGTTCAATACCAGTTCTGGTAGCTAAGCCAAATTATGAACAAACTGTGGACGTCTCTGGCTTCTGCCTTGGTAATATACTCTTGTAATTTCTTGCCAACACAAATTATGAATATTTTTGTTTCAACTGCTATTTTCATAATACCGACTCAAGCGTTGTCCAGTGAACTACAGAAAGTGTGAGAAGATTTTTCATGAGTCGAATATTACTTTACCCAGACACACTATCAGAGCTTCGGATCTTTTTGGTGCAACAAAACGTTTAATCAGTTTGGACTTGTTGATGAGAGTCATTCTTGGTTTTGAAGTGTTCTATTCTAGGATTAGGAGGTTGGCTTATCATTCATTTTGGATCATTAAATTAACCCGGGGTGCTTTTATAGCTTCGTTGTCTCAATAAGCTTGAACATCATTTGCTAATTAGATTCACCAGGATCCTACATGCCAAACATAAAAATTCTGTTAAAAGTTACAGGGAACTGACTGAACTTCTAATTACAGAAGAAAAATCTGCTAAACTGCAAGGTTTAAAAAATTCTTAAAAATTCTTAAATATTAAATTTACCTCACCACATTAACAATAACTGATACGAGATGTAGAATTTCATAAATTACAGTGAACAAAATATGTTGACAAGGATCAAATTGAAAAGTAAGATTACAAGAACTTGTCCAAAAACTTGTTTGCATTACTCCTCATCTGCTGTGAATCCACCAGAGGAGGTTACTGAACGAGTTTCCATCATCGAAACCTGTCAACGTTCTTATTTTCTTTAATGCTGTACTTCTATCATAAATTCCTTGCAAGGCATAGGTGAATCCCTTCCAGCCTTCTACATTTGTTTTATTCTTCAAAGAAGGCAGTGTCCATTCCACAAGCTCCTTGGTATAAAGAGTATCAGAGAACAAGGTCTCAGTGACAGGCAACAAGGGTAGAACTTGGATACTAAGCCTACACTCTCTACACTCGGCAGTAGCCCACCATAGCTTACTGTCCCTCTTGTTAGCCCACAGAATACCCACAATCCTGTTATCTTTTGCAAATTCTTCTTCATACAAGTTGTCTTCCGCTTTTACATGCCACCATGTTTGTGTAGCACGAATTTCCAATGCTAACAGTGTCGATCCAGTATCAACAAGACGGCTATCACCATAAGCTAAACCCATCAAAGCTGCTGCATAGTATGCATTTACAGCTTCACTTGTACTCTCCTGATTCCTTCCATCTTCAAATTCAGTCAGCCCTGAAGCCCAAGAGTGTAACTTGTAAAGGTCAAAACACCTTAGGCGTGGATAATCTGAGTTATATCTTTGGCCCAAGTTCATAAAATCTGTCACAAGTGAATAAGCTTGCGGTTTGAATTTTTTGCCCCAGGCAGGGTCAATCTTTGCAAGAACTGCAATTCCATAAAGGAAATACCCCAAATGAAAATGGTGATCGTTATATATTCCAAACCCAAAATCAGCAGTTGAATCTGTGGAGCCTTGTTCGGTAACAATTCCACGCCATTTTCTTTCGTATAGAAAACCATTCCCTTTGAAAGTTCCATCCAACCAGGGCTCAATGGTTTCCTTCAGAAACTTTTTAATCTTGGGAATCACCTTAGGATAAGACACTTCTTCTGCGATCAAGGCTAACCTTGCAGCCCTTCCAACAAGCTTTCCATAGAAATAAGATGAATTTGTTGTTATTGCAGAAGAATTTAGCCCCTTGACATCCTTATAAAGTGCCGAGACAATCTCACCAAATGACTCTCTATTGATCCCTTTTTTAGAATGCCATGTCACAGGAATAGGGTCCGTCTCCAACACCCATGAATCTCCAACAACACCAACAAGATCACCGTCAACACTTCTATACTTAAAATCGAGCAGAATGGTAACGTTACAATCATGTGATAGAAGCTTAGCATGAAGAGGGTGCGCTAGCATGAGCAAGTCCCCTGACCTTTTCTTTTGCCATTTATACTCCACTCGGAAACGCTTACTGAGTGCAGCACCACCCGACACAGGGTAACAAGAACTGAACTTGTCAAGAGTTGCCACATTATTGGGGTTGGAATCAGGCAACGCTGCTATACGAATGATGCCAGAAAACGGCTTGGATGTAACCTCAGAAGCAACATGGTTCAAATAGATTGGGGAGGAGGCGTATATGAGCCATGTCTGAGTGTTGTTAAGCTGAAGGATAAACTTGGTATTGTCATCATAGGAAGACAAAGAGACTATGGTGTGCACTGTTTTGATGGAAAGAGATGTTGGCTTTGTGACAGAAGCGGTTATGAAAGGGCTTCCTCTGACAAGAAAGAACCTGAGGTTGGAACTGGGGATGTCCAAAGTGACACCAAGATCACTGTAGGAAGAGATGACACGGTTTTGTCCATATGAGTTTGTTTGAGAGGCTGAGATGGTGAGATCTGGGACAAAAATTTGGTACAGCACAGCTGCTGTAAAGAAGAGAAAAGGGTAGGAAGCAGAAAGTGAGGAGTTTGAGGACTGAATGTGGTAGGGGTGAAAGTACTCAGGCACTGTACCATTTGGAATAACAAAGTTTTGGAAGAAAGAGTTTGTGGGGAGTGGAGATGAAAGGAGGTTTGGTGAGAAGTAGGTTGAAGGATCAGGGACGACTGTTGATTGAGTTTGAGGGAATAGAAAAGAAGGAGACATTGTTTGTGACGAGGAAGAGATGTGATTGCTTGCTGCAATGTTTGTGATATCTTATATGAACCAAGCTAAGAGTTTCTTTGACCTGCCAAGTTGACTTTAGAATAATGCTTTCGTATATTATTACACTTATTGCCTCACCATCCTTGTGTTTGGTTTTGTAATGGTAAAACAACATTTACCTTCTCACACTTTTCGTATACTCCCTCCCAGACGTGACGTAATTGAAGGCTATGCGATTAAGTGTAGACCGGGTAAATTATACGATTTTTCATTTGTTGGTTTGTGTTTGCTGGCAGTTTAGTTGGAGGACACTGAAGATCAATTCCAAGGCTTGTTCAATTTCCAAGCCGAACGGAAACTTTTTCTTGCTTTGTTAAACCTCTCTCTCTCTCTTTCTCCACTTTTCAATGTATTGTTTAGTATTCAAACATGGCATATTTTAAGAGTTTTTGTTTATGGATCGGACGATAAACTCTCACTGTGGAAAAATGTTATATTCTTGTATAAAAGATATTTAATATCTTGAAAACATAAAATGTTTTATATATTTATTTATCTATTATATTACTTAAGTAAGAAAAGTAGCAGGAAGAAATTTTTAGAGGATTCAGATTGACTCATTCTTATATAACTATTATTCTAAAGTGTATAGCACATGACATAACTGTTATTGTTAATTAAGTTAAAAATAATATATAGAAGTTTAGCAATTATTGAGAATATTGCCGTTGTAAAGAAGTATCTTTTGGATTTTTGTGGACACACTTTGCTGGCTTTGTGTGTTTGGAAGCAGAAAGTGAAAGGTACTGTAGTTCTTGAACGTCGAATCCGTATGTAGCACAGAACACAAGCAGTAGCATAATCCCATTTATTGTTGTGTCTTTTTGAAAGTGAAAGCCAAAAGCCATATACGTTACAATTTGATTTTTTTTCTTGTATGTGTGGAGCGTTGATAAGATTGAGTTAGACATCAAATTTATTTCTAAAAGTCTATCATAAAATTTAATATTTATTAGATATATTATTTAATCAATTAATACACAATATATATATATATATATATATATATATATATATATATATATATTTATTTTGTTGAATTAGATTTAAAATTCATCTTTTAACAATATTTATAATTTATATCTTTCTTTTAAAATTTTCATCATATCATATATGAGATTTTCTAAAAATACATAATAACAACTTTATAGATCTTTTATTCATAATACTTATATTTAAAGTGATACTTTAATTTATCTTAAATTTTTAATAAATATTATTATATATTAAAAATTACTTAGTTACTATGCAACTTACTAAGAAACTAAGTTTGAACATGTGATTATATTTTAGTCAGCACACACTTACTACTTGTTGGGACCTTAACCATTTTGAATACAATTACCATATTTTGAATGACTGGTGCTTGTGATCTAGACAAAAAGAAATGAGGAGCATATAATAAGTGTAAAATTATATTTTTCTTAAAATACCATTATTTAATATAAAGTGTAAATGGATTTTGTTGTTTGATTAATATTTTTTAGGAAGTTCTTTAAACAAGTTGTAGTTAGAGTATCACTCCAATTAGTTTTATAAATATCTCATTTATTTTTTATTTGGATATATTTAATAATTTTATATTATTTAAAAATTAAGATAAAAAAATTTAAATATATGTTATTTTTTAAATTTTAAATTTTTAAATAGATTTTTTAAAAACAAAACTATAATAAGAATTTCTAATTTTAAAGTCGAAATACCTGAAATATACCGAATATGACAATAATGAGAGATTAAAAATAATTTAAATACATTGGCATCCATATGTTTTAAAAAAATAAATAATACTTTAATACGTATAATGAATTATTAAAATTTAATATGATCAGAGGTATTAAAGTAAGAATTTTATATGCATATGTAGCAATAAAACTATGAATCGATGAAAAGTATATATCTCTTATGAAAGAAACGACATATCTATATATACCACTATTTTTTCAATTAAAAGTGTGATTTTGATGGGAATATATATATATTTAAAGTATGTCCTTCCATGTAACTTATTTTTTATTTTTATAATATTAGAAATAGGTTTAACGAAACGTAAATACATTTGAAATTAAGACAATCAATAAGATTGATTTTAAATTGATGAAAGAAATAAAGTAGAATGAAATACAAGGAGATTAATTTCTATGTACAATGAATGTAAAATATATAATTTAATAAAAAAATATTATTTATATGATTTTTAAAGTAATTCTTTTGAACACTAACTAATTTACAATAAATTACCGTAAGTTAGATAAATTGTCTTCAGTATTTTGGAGTATTTCCTAGTTGGAACTACAATTTTATTTTGATATTCCTTATAGTACAAGTTTTCATTAAACATTAATACAAGTTAGTATAGGTTATTAAAATGAAAATTTAATTTTAATTAGAGATTAATCTAAAAATTGTATCTAAATTTTATATATCCTTTATTATATTTACTCACCATCAACTATTCTGATGTCAGCTAAAATTTTCATTGAATTACATTTTTTTTATCAATGTAAAATTCTATATGATCGTCATTATGTTTTCTTATCAAAATTATGTTCATTAGCTTGTTTTAAGTTTTTTCTTCTGTTGTTGTAGATTTAATGCTGCTAATTTAAGTTTTTATTTTATTTCTAATGCTTAGAAATTGCAAAAAATGGTGTATATTTAGTTCGAGTTGAGGGTATATCGAGGGATAAGAAAACGCAATAATTTTATTGAAAGTAAGGAGTAGAAGAGAAAATTCTAGACGAAAATAAAAAGATCAAAGGTAACGAATATATATATATATTTAAATGTATTCTTCTTTTGAAAATCTATAAACAATTTTTAAATAAAAATCAAATTAGAAATGTGTATGATTTGATTTGATTTTATTGAACTGTGTTGTCAGAGTAGATGACCGTTGAAAAAATATATTGTAAATTAATTCCGATCATCGTCAAAGCTTCATTAATTGTTAAAATATAATATAATATCATCAATCTGGTTGAGTAATGGCTTAAAACACTGGTTAAGAAATTAAGAAAAAATCACAAGGAATTAAGAAAATACATTTTTCTACACAGTCTTACGTAAGAGTTTTAGATTTAAAGTAGTTTAAATATTATTTTTCTTTTTTATTTTTTAAGATAATCTTAAAAATAAAATCATGATGAAATTACATACTTTACGATAAATAACATATTAAATATTTAGTGATGGACTATAATGATATTATAATACACGTACATCGAAACCATATCTATTTTGAAATATTAAATTAAAAGAGATATCGAATATTATTAAATTGAAAAATCTAAAACGTAGTCCGTAGGAAATCAAATATCGATGGTTTACGTTAAGACGCTCCCTCATAGAAAAGGTGACCGTTAAAGAACAAACAAAAGTGTTTTCACATATTCTAAAGCAAATTAGAAAACAAAAAACCACCGTTGGACTTTATTATTATTTATTAACCGAAATCCATTAATTTATGCACTAATTAATTTTTAAAATTAATTAGGGTAACAGTTTAAACTTTTGTGACTTAAGTTAATATTATTATTATCATCAACAATTTAATAATAATGTATTTTAGAAGATTTTTATTTCTAGTCAGTTATATTTTTTAGTAAATTGTGATATAAAAAGAACAAAATAAAAAATTTCAAAGTAAAAAAAAATCAAATGAAGACACTTAAAAAATAGAATAAGCAATATTTTTTAATAAAAAAACGAAATAAATTATTATTATTATTTAAAATTAAAAAATAGTTTTTCTTAATTTCCGTGCAATTCCCTTTGATATATGTTTGATTTTCAATTTTTTAGTCCACATTGACGTTTCAATAAATGCACCAAAGTCTTGCTTTTTCTGTAGACGTGCTTTGCAATTGCAAAGACTCTTCTTTCTTTTGTTTCAATAATTCATCTCTCTCTCTCTCTCTCTCTCTATATATATATATATATATATTTATATTTGTGTATATTGTTTTTATACAATATTACATTTCTTCTTCTCATAAAGTATTTTTTTTTACATATAAACAATTGTGTCAATTATTATTTTTATTTTAATGACTTTAAAAGTTTCGAATATTAATGCTTTTACTAGTAGTAATAATAATAATATTATATATATATATATATATATATATATATTATTACGCTGTAAAAATCAATTGTTATAAATAATCATAATCAGAACTAGTTTTAGCATAAAGACAACTATTTTACAAAATAATTAATTTGTTTTGATATGATAAAGTTTGTTTTATATATAAGAAGAGTATCTATAAACCTAATGCAGAAAAAATAGTTATTGAAAAATAATCATAAGTTATAAATTGTTAAATTATGAAGACTTAAAAAACGTTTTAACTCCTTAATTTAACATAACTGTTTTAAGTATTTAAATTATGTAGAAATTAATCTTAAAAGAAGAGTATTAATTCCTTTTAGTACGTTTCAAATGGAGAACACGCTATCAATTCAATTGTGATCTGGAATTAATGAATTCACTGTAAAATAAGACATGTCGATTTTTATTTTTGATTTATTTCGTCAATTCTTATTAATTTATTAACGTTGACGAGAAAAGAAATAATATGTTATGCTTTAATGAATTTTCCTTTTACTAAAATTAAAAATATATTTTAAAATCCAGCTTATATTAAAGAGAGAGAAAAGAAAATGAGAAAAGTTATTTTAAAATCCAGATGTAGGAATTGGAGCATAGGTGAAGCTTAGCAATAATCTGGGGCAGCCATGTACGACCCAAAACCCTAAAATAATAGAAGCAGCAGCTATGTCACAAGGCCATGTGTTTGGTGAGCAACTTCAATAATTTTCTTTTTGGGAGCACTCTCAAATATTACTTACTTTTCTGTCAGAGACTTCTGTTGTCTATTCTGGATCTCTTGCACTTTATTAATTAAATTTGTTAAATAATTTTGTATCTTACTTTTTAATTTTATTATGTTATTTTAAATGTTTTTAAATTTCTTTTAAAAACGTTTGGAAGTTGAAAAAAATATTTAAATTAAGTCTCGATTCTTAAAAAATGTGATACTGTTAAATAAGATAAAAACAATAATTAAATATAAATAATAAACATTAGATAATATTTAATAACTAATATTAAGTTTGACAATAGATATTATATTTCTTTATTTATTTTTAAAAGAAGTAAAAATTAAAAAATATTTAAAATAGCAAAACCAAATTTAAAAAAGAAACATTATAATACTAAGATCGAAACGCCTTTTCAACCTAATTGAATTTTTTTGTTGCCCTTATTGATAAAAGAATAATGTGTTCAGATCTATTGTTATTAGTTAACTCTTTTTTCTTTTTGTTGTCTTACACTAATGATTTGATGCATTTTGCCTCGTGCTTATAGTTAATTATTGGGTTAGTGAGTTATAGTTGTCTTTTTAATGATGGTTGATAAATAATAGACATGATAACACGAGTCTAAAGTGATTTCATTTGTTAAATGGAAAATGTATTTTTTACACCACTTATAACCTTTGATAAATTCAGTTTTAAAGATATTTTTATGTCATCAAAAAGAGTTAACTGTTATATTTGTAAAAAAAAGGTGAAAGATGGAAAAATAAAATAATAAATGTTGAATATAAAAATAATATTATATATCCTTATTAAATTTATAAATCTTGTACCTTAGAACAAGAAAAGGTAAAATAAATGTAAGTGGAGCAAGTACAGTATTTTGTGAAGTGAAAAGAATAGCATCAAATATTGACACACTGAATAATGTAACATCAGTATAAATCCAGAACTGTCAAGGAGAAAAGAATGTTAAAAAAAGAACATGTTGTTACCTTAGAGTTCACATGAAAAATTACATTTTAAATTCATGGGAAAGTTCTTCCTATGCTCCTCTCCCTATTGGCTATTTTATTTTTTATTTTTCTGTCATTAAACATCACAAAGTTAGAGTTAATAATTATTTTAATCATTAGAGAATGTTTAGTTAATTATTACTAATGGGCTTACGTCAAAAGAAATGAATTTTTTGAGAATGGGCCTTTAGGGTCCAATAGGAGATTGCTATTTATAAATCCTAAATCATATATACCCAGCTAATAGTTCGTTTGGCACAGGATAAGTAGAATAAAGGAGAAGAAAAAAGAAGTTATTTGAAGGATGAAAGCATATATTAAAAAAAAAACAGAAAATGTTGTGAATAATAGATTATAATGACATTATTGATTATGGTAAATTGAAAATGTACCCTCCTATCTCCTTTTCTTTGATAAGATTAGTAATACCTTTTCAAAATTTATATTATATAAAAGATAAGTAAACTTTTAAGTTATTTTTCAATCAAATGTATTTTATTTTCATATTTTTCTCCTTTACTTTCCTTTTTTTCCACCAAACATATGATAAGTGAATGTAGTTCATTCATTACATATGTTTCCTTTCCTTTTAATTGATATCAATATAGTATTTGACATTTTCAGTAATATTTCCTTAGTCACATTTATTAAAAATGATAGCATAGAAAAATTTGACATCTGTAGTGATACTTTTTAAAATAAACGTTGCTATAAATAACATGAACACAATATTATAATAGTTTTAAATAAATGTTACTATAAACTAAACCAATCCCGCTTATTATATAGTTTTTAAAAATGATACTAAAAGGTCATTTATATAAAAAAAGTATATTATTATTATTATTATTATCACTTATTGCTTTTATTATAAAAATTAATTATTTAAAATTCATTTCATAGAATTACTATTTCTCTGTTAGTAAGAGAGTATTTTTTTTTTATGTCCGAATATTATATTGGTGGAAATGGAACAATTGTAAAATTGAAAGCGATAGTAAATTTAAAACTTTTGGAAGAGATATTACATCTCTTACACAATAAATCGATGTTAAAAATGAACTCAAGCACTCTAACTTTTCGTTCTCACTTTTTTTTTAAATGTTCTTTCTTCTTCCAGTGTTGCAAGTTGACATATTGCATAGTTTCAAATTTCACATCCATCATAACAAATTATAAATTATAAATTGATGTAAAACACATCCTACTTTTCAATTAGTGGGATATGGTTCTATAAGTAATGTAGAATGTAAAATACAATCAATGTTAAAAGTCTTTTTTCTTTTTTTTCAAATAGTGCTGAAACAAATTTATTTTGCCTTCTTTTAATATTTCTGAAATAGTCATTCATCATTTCAAAAAATCCAACCGTTTTGTTCAATGAGAAGTTGTGTTTGAGTAAGCTCCTCTTTGTCATTTTGTGAATAAAATTATCGAGTTCTTGATCAAATTACTTAGACTGGATCTTAAACTAGTTTGATTTTTTATTTAAGTAATGTGGCATATATATATATATATATATATATATATATATATATTGGTTAGTTGAAATATATAATAAGTTTAGTACAAATAGGTTTTGTTTGATTAGATTATATAGCAATTTTGAAACTGTTTTAATTGAAAAAGGAATTTTTGTTATTTATGAACTAGGTTACACAAAATTTTAAGTTAAGTGAAGGGTTTCTTGTTCAAGCCAAATTTTGACAATAAATTAGATTAGATATCAATCTAATTTTCATTTAAGTGAAGCTTTATCGCTTAAGTGAATATTATGCAGTATTAATAGAAGTATTCTTGATCTATATTTGCTTAAACAAGATTTTAGTCGTTCAAGTAAAATTGAGATTGAGAGTTAGTTGATCTTTGATCAATACTTATCCTAGTAACGAAAATTTCACTTAAGCAAAAATTGAACAGAAAATCACCTTGTTTGCAAGTATACTATTGGTTAAGAGAGAAGTCTTTTGCTTAAGCAAAGAAAAAGAGAAATGTATTTTATATTAAAGGTATATTTCTTTAATTAAATAAGTACAAGGGTTATATGTGCATATGAATATATAAAATTTGAAATATGATTTGAAGTGGTGAATTTAATGTGAAGTATTACAAACATAAATGTTTATAGAAAAAAAGATTATGTTGGGGTCTAAGAAGGAGGAGATTTTCCGATGAGAGGTTTTCCGATGAGACATAATACCAATCTCTATCCAAAAAGAGATTGATACCAGTCTCTATCCAAAACCTTAAGACAATGGGTTAATGAGTCTTTCACCTTTAAATACTGTTATACTTTCTCATTTCTATCTAATGTGGGACTTAGACTCACACTTGGATTCCAACACATAGTGATTCTAATATATGCTTGAAACTTGAATGACATGTACAAATGGTCTATGTGTTTGTTTTTCTCTTTCCTTCTCTTTCACTTTTTCTCTCTCTCACACTCATAATTTTTAACATAAAACATTAAGATAAAATGTTTGTTGCTCTTTCTTGTCTAATATATCACTCTTTTTTTTTATTTCTATTCAAAATGAAACTTCTCACTCAAATTTAAATTCTTATGACATCCTTAATTTTCATATCTACAAAAATAAAATATACGGATTTGGATCTATCTAATCCAAAATAGGTCACGAAAAATAATATAAAAACTTATCACATTTTTATTTTAAAAATAAAAATTAAATAAATCAATCAAACTAATCTTATTATTATACATTTAGTTTCAATTCATCTCCATAAATCACGTTTATTAATTTGTTCCTTTCCATTCCTTCACTCTTTTTTTTGGTTGATCACCTCTCTACCCAAAATGGGGTGTACAAACATTTTTCATAACAATTTGTTGAGTAAGGAATACGAAAATCACAACTTTTGTTTTCTTTTTGAAAAGTTTCATTTAATAATAAATATTGTACATTAGATTTTTTATTGCCTTAAATACTTTTTTTGTTTTCTATTTTTGTCGATTTTATTTTATGTAAGACTTTTTTTTTTCAAACATTCAATGTGGTCATTTTTTTTAAATTATATTCAATTGCTAATAAACACATGAATAGTGTGTGACACGTGATTTTGTTTTAATTGTATAATGTGTGAGTATTTTATATTCAATTCAATTTAATTTTTGTTAATTTTTTTAATTAATTTTTTATTTTTTTCTTACTTGAGATTAAATTAAATTTTTATAAAATTCACATCTTTATTGAATATTTATTCATTATTTTTAAACCAATTCTAACTATATTATTAGAATATAACTATTACATTAATGTTTGAGTTTTTCTACCTATTAAAAGTAGGGTTAGGATGGGATTAACAATAGTAATGAAATTTTCTTTTTCTAACTTTAAAAATAAGTTAAAACTCTTGGATGATCATATATTTATACAGTAATCTCAATTCGGTTGTAAGGTTAGGATGGGTTTAACAATAATAATGAAGAATTTTTTCTAACTTTAAAAATAGGTTGAAACCGTGGAGACCGCAAACCCCCGCGCTGCAAAGACGCCACCACCGTGATACTTGCGGTGTCGCGAGAATGGAGGTCACGCTTGCCGTAGGAACTCACATCCCCTCCCTACGGAAAACCTCCTCCAGAACGAGAAAAGGGAAAGAAGAAAGGTGCCTTCCCCCTTGCACAAGCCGAACAAGAACCAAAGAAAGGGGAAGGAGAAGACACCCTCCCTAGCCAAAGAGTCCCTCCAAGCATGGTTTGTTCGAGAAAGGGAAGAAAAAGAGACAAGGGTTTTCGAGGAAATGACACCCAATTCCACGTCATCCAATTAAAAATAATAAAGGATTTTCGTTCTATTTATAGAAATAAATTAGAATTTTTCTTTAAATTTTTAAACTGATGAATAATTGTCCTTATAATTTTAAAAACAATAATGAAGAAATTTCCTTTTAATTTTAAAAATAATGATTAATTTTCCTTTTAATTTTAAAAATAATGAATAACTTTCCTTTTTAATTTAAAAATACGAAAAATTTTCCTTTTAATTTTAGAAATAAGGACAGATTTTCCTTTTAATTTTAAAAATAATGATGAATTTTTAATCTCATTTTAAAAATAATGATTTTCCTTATAATTTTATAAATAATAAGGACATTTTCTTCTAATTTTAAAAACAATAAAGGACTTTCCTTTTAATTTTAAAAATATTAATAATTTTCCTTCTAATTTTTGAAAATTAATGAGAAACTTTCGCTGTAATTTTAGAAATAATAAACAAAATTTCTTTAAGTTTTAAAAATAATGAAGAATTTTTTTATCTCCTTTTTAAAAATATTGAAAAAAAAATTCCTATAACTTTGAAAATAATGAGGAAATTTTCTCTTAATTTTAAAAATAATAAGAAATTTTCATTTAATTTTAAAAATAATGAAGAATCTTCCTTGTAATTTTAAAGAAATGAAAATTTTTCTTTTAATTTTAAAAGTAATGAACAGTTTTTCATTTAATTTAAAAATTTTTAAAATGATGAATTTTTTTTTAAAATTGAAAATTAAGTCTAAATAGAACAAAATTAATGAAATTTGAACTAAATTAACAAAATTAATGAAAATTAAAAATGAATTAAATATAAGACACGAACATACAACAATATTAAAATAATAGTAATAGTAATACTGACTTACATATAAAACTAAAATTAACTTGACACATAACATTCACTTCAGACATAACTTTGAAATTGACTTGACATGTAAAATTAATATTGTTGCATGATACAAAGTTAAAGTGAATAATTTTTATAAAATTAATAAAATTTAAAAGAAAAATCACACATCAACACGTAGCACATTATTTATCTTTCATTAACTATTTAAACAAGAAAAAAAGAACAAAGTAAACATAATATATCAAAATAAGAGCCACGTTAAAATATGGAAAAAAAAGTGAATATGCACATTAACAAAGTCAACGACAATAGGAATAAAAGTATTTAAGCTTTTTCTTTCCTTATGGAGATTCCAATCTCAATCTGCAATGTTCTAAACAATCTCTTATATATATATATATATATATATATAGGAGGCAACATACAAGATTGCATACGGATCAACGAATCCTTTTGCTCTTCCATACAACAATGTCTTCTTCTTCCCCTTTTGTGTTCCCTCAAACTCAATCCACAGTTCTCCCAGACCCTTCAACTTACTTCTCCTCAAACCTTCTTTCATCTCCACTTCCCACAAACTCTTTTTTCCAAAACTTTGTTCTTTCAAACGGATCAAAACCTGAGTATATTCATCCCTACCTCATCCAAACCTCAAAGTCCTCACTATCTGTCTCATACCCTCTTCTCTTCTTCACTGCAGCAGTCTTGTACCAAACTTTTGTGCCGGATCTCACAATCTCTTCTACTCAAACACTTTCAACTCAACAAAACCATGTAATCTCATCCCACAGTGACCTTGGTGTCACCTTGGACATTCCCTCCTCCAATCTCAGGTTCTTTCTCTCAAGAGGAAGCCCTTTTATAACTGCTTCCGTCAAATCTTCAACATCTCTTTCTATCACAACGGTGCACACCATACTCTCTTTATCTCCCAGTAATAACAAAAACACCAAGTACACCCTTAAGCTCAACAACACTCAGACATGGCTCATATACACCGACTCCCCAATCTCTTTGAACACGCTTGGTGCTTCTCAGGTTACATCGAAACCATTTTCTGGCATCATCCGTGTAGCAGCGTTGCCTCATGACAACCCCAACAACATGGCAGTTCTCGACAAGTTCAGCTCTAGCTACCCTTCATCGGGTAATGCAAAACTAGAGGATCCTTTCCATTTGGTGTATCAATGGAAAAAGGAAGGTTCTGGGGATTTACTCATGCTGGCTCACCCTCTTCATGTTAAACTTTTATCAAATAATAATAAAACCGGTAATATTGCCATTTTGCATGATTTTAAGTATAGTAGCATTGATGGTGATCTTGTTGGCGTTGTCGGAGATTCATGGAAGTTGCAAATGAATCCTATTCCCGTGACATGGCATTCTAACAAAGGCGTGGAAAAAGCGTCATTTCAGGAAATTGTCTCAGTACTTTCCAAGGATGTTCAAGCACTATCTCCAATAGCAACGGCATCCTCCTACACATATGGGAAACTTATTGCAAGGGCTGCAAGGTTGGCGTTGATAGCGGAAGAAGTGTCTTTTCCAAACGTGATTCCCAACATTAAGGAGTTTCTGAAGAAGAATATTGAGCCTTGGTTGGATGGAACATTCCCAGGGAATGGTTTTCTATATGAAAAAAAATGGGGTGGACTTGTAACGAAAATGGGGTCAACTGATTCAAGCGCTGATTTTGGGTTGGGGTGTATAATGATCACCATTACCATTTGGGGTACTTTCTTTACGGAATTGCGGTTCTAGCAAAGATCGACAACGAGTGGGGAAATAAATACAAGCCCCAAGTTTATGCACTTTTGTCAGATTTTATGAACTTGGATGAACAAAAAGCTCATTATCCACGTCTAAGGTGTTTTGACCTCTACAGGTTACACTCTTGGGCTTCAGGGCTGACAGAATTTGGTGACGGACGGAACCAAGAAAGTACAAGTGAAGCTGTGAATGCGTACTACTCAGCAGCTTTGGTGGGTTTAGCATACGGTGACTCACGTCTTGTTGCCACTGGATCAACGCTATTGGCGATGGAAATTCTTGCTACACAAACTTGGTGGCATGTGAAAGTTGAAGACAACTTGTACAATAAAGAATTTGCAAAAGACAATAGGATAGTTGGTGTTCTGTGGTCTAATAAGAGGGATAGTGCATTATGGTGGGCGGCTGCTACATGCAGAGAGTGCAGACTTGGAATCCAAGTGCTACCCTTGTCGCCTATCACTGAGACATTGTTCTCTGATGCTGCTTATGTGAAGGAGCTTGTGGAATGGACATTTCCATCTTTAAGTAGTCAGAGTTGGAAGGGAATGACCTATGCCTTGCAGGGAATTTACGATAAGCAAACAGCCTTGCGTAACATAAGAACGTTGACAGCTTTTGAAGATGGAAACTCATTCTCTAATCTCTTGTGGTGGATTCACAGCAGATAATTATGGAGTCGTGATGCGTAACTTTGAACAAATAATGTTTCAACTCGATAATCTAGATTGAAGCAACATGTGCAACGTCGAATCTCATCTCAGTTTTGCTAGTTTCTGATTATGGATATCAATTGACAGTGAAGTTGAACTTTTGTCACAGTTATATCTTTAGGTTATTACTCTATCACAGATAAAAGAGATTATGTTGAAGACAAAAACAATATAAATATTTATTTTAATTTTATGGTTTATATGAAGCCATTTTTAGAGAAATTTAAAATATTTGAAGTCTTTTTTTAAGGTATTTACAATGTAAAGAATTCTTTTGTATCAAAACGTTTGAACCGGTTTCGAATTTTAAGATTAAGGTAACGATTGTTTCAAACTTGAATGTTATGGGGATAAGATGAAAAATGATTATGTATAGAAAGAGAACTTTTGAATTTTTTCTCTCTATATGATTAGTAAATCCATTTTCATAATTAAAATTCATGAAATATTACCATTATTATTATAAGTAAAGTTGAGTTACAATTCGTTTTCGTTGTAAATATATATATAATGTTTCACATTAGTTAGAAATAAGATTAATTTAAAATATATTATTGAGCATAAATCTCACTTTATAAATTCGTTTTATAAATTGAGTTAGATTTAAAATTCATTTCTTAATTCTATCAATATTTTTTTTAATATATATAATTTTAAGTTATAATAGGAAGTACTCTTCATAAAATATTTTCAATAATATATTTTAGTTTATAAAATTACTTGATTAATTAATTTATAATATATTTTTCGATGGCCAAATAATTTTAAAATATTTCTTCGGTATCAACATTTTCTAACTACATACAAATATATTTTATGTGAAAAACTAACACGATAACATGTGTTATGTTTTCTCAAAGTGGAGTTAGAGGGTAATTTATGGCTCAATGAATTAACAGAAGTTCTTCGAACATGGCACGTTTAAACATTAATCAAAGGCATTTAAAAAAGAAAAAAAAACATTAATGAAGAATGCAACGAAAAGGTTTTGGTTCCACCGTAGGAATTGGACGTGCCTTGGAAATTGAGACATGTTCTGCCTCGTAAGAACAGGAAGCTCATGCTATAAAATATAATCAATCATTGACACCCTCCAGCTTACTCAAGAGCCTAGAAATCCAAAATTAATAACAAAAATAATACTTTTGACACGCCTCTTTACTTTTTCACGTTCAAATGACATTGTGAATCCCATTTTTTTTAATATTTATTAAAAATAAAAAAGTAATTTTGGAAAATATAATTAAAAAATAGCATGTTAATTGAATGTTTTCGTCACGTATCAATGTATCCGTGCTCAATTAATAAACAAAGGTAAACCTCATTTACTACTCATAACAAAAGAATATTTATTTTTAAATATTCTTTTTAATTATCTTACATTGTTTAACAAATATTTTGAATTCAATTGATCTTTGATCTTTGGTTACGTTATCAGATCACGTGTTTAATTTTATGAGAAGGATTTTTTAAAAAATAAAATAAAATATTAATAAAATTTAATGTAATATGTAAAATTAGTTTTTAATGTGGGAACGGAAAGTACTACTTCCGAAGTAATAATATCTTTCGTTTGATTCTATCATTTATTTATTTATATTTTTAAACTTTCCAAAATAGCTTATTAATTTTAATTATATGCATGCTGAGAAATAAAAATAATAATATGAATGAAAAACGAGAGATATGAATGAATTATAACAAATTATAATAATTTTAATATAAAGAAAAATGTCAATTATTTTTTAATGTATGTATTACAATCTCTTAAAGTTATTTTTAAAATTTGATTTGAGTCTAGTTTAACTCCATAGATAATAGCTTGTAAATGTTTAACACTTTATAGGTCTACACGAGAATTTGTATTTAAGATCAAATATCAACTATAAATAAGATTAATATAAACAATTTTTATCTTACAAATTAAGTTTATAAAATTTAATTACATTGATAATGTTAAAATCTGTTTTATAAATTGTTTGCTGTTGGTTCTATCAAATTACTTGTTACCTAGTTCTAATTAATTGAATATCATCAAATTGTTATTAATCCATTTACAAATGTTTAATTTTGCAATCTCAACTCTCGTGGGTGTTTGAAATCAACTTTGACTAGTATATATACGAGAAACATAATGCTTTTGTAAGATAGAGATAATAATTATTTAACAAATCAGTGGATTAAATTAGGTTCAAAAGTGGATTCTAAGATGATGCTACATTTTATCTTATTGATTTTGATGGACCTCTTTATTGAATTACTAACAATCTGCCTACAAAATTTTAGTCTTTGCAAACTTGTAAATATTTAATCGTGTAAACAAATGTGATAATGCTTATCTATATTTAAAAAATAAATTTAATGCTTACAATCTATTTATTTAACAAAAAAAAGTTTCATGTTGTATATATTTTAATGGAAGATAATTAACTAGAGAATATGAGTATATATAAATTAGAAGAGTGTTCCTTTCCCTATTACACAGGAAGATTATGAATTAACATTTTTTAGGGTATACTTATCAAGGAACGGGAATACAAATATGTAACTTGTAATTTAATAACGGGATGAAAAGAGTCTAAAAAGAAATATAAGGTCGTTAACCAAACGTGAGGGGCAACATATATAATATGCAAGAAGCAATGTTATTCAAAGAAAAACAAAATACCCTTTGTACGTACGTACCTTGAAAGAAAAATTATGCAAATAACAAATGATACCACATAAGGAAAATATAAAATATGTCTAACTTAAAGTAAAATAAATATCATAATTTGTTCTATTAAGAACATTAATGCCTTTATTATATGGAAACTGATGTTTTCACATTTTTGGATTTCATTAACTACTTATTAATTTATTATTGTTAAAAGTTTTAAATACCTTAAAAATATTTATAATATATAAGTAAATATAAATTTCATTTTTATGAGATAGAATCATAAATAAAGTATATCCTAGAATGTTAAAAATTTCATAAGAGATAAAATCCATTTATAATTAATATATATAAATGCAAACATCATTTTATAAGTTATTTTTTAAAATTAACTTCTAATTTATATACTATTTACAAATTATTATTAATTCAAATATTTATATTATTATATTGTTATAACGAAGTAGTTGTACTTAAACTAAAATATATATATATAAAAGCATTATTACTCGTTATATCATACACTTTCTTGCACCCGTGAATCATGAGCTCAACAGGAAAGAAAAAAAAAACTACGAACACAAAATTAGCTAAAAATATAATACATCAAGTTGCTCTTTCATCTTATTTATGACAACTTAACAACTTTTTCTTCATTTTTAGTATAGCACCATTTCAATATTTTATACTAATTGTTTCTCTCTCTTTTAACTTGCTTCCTTGCACTTATAGACTCTAAAATGACATTCAACATCTGTTCATAATGATTAAAAGAGTAATAAATAAGAGCAACACAAATTGTTTTATTTTTAATGAAACTAATTTAATAATAATGAGTGTACAGTGGCAGCCGGGCAAGAATATAAATTTATAGCTTAGCATTTCTCTTGGTTCTAAAAGTCAACCATTAGGCCAAACAAACTCTTATCTTTACTTATAAAATGGCTGAGGCAGCGGCACCACACAACACTGCAAGAAGCAACCACAGACAACAATGTCTTCTTCTTCTTCTTTCTCTTTTGTGTTCCCTCAAACTCAATCCACAGTTCTTCCAGACCCTTCAACCTACTTCTCCTCAAACCTTCTTTCATCTCCACTTCCCACAAACTCTTTCTTCCAAAACTATGTTATACCAAACGGATCACAGCCTGAGTACATTCACCCTTACCTCATCCAAACTTCAAACTCCTCTCTATCAGCCTCGTACCCTTTTCTCCTCTTCACCACAGCACTCTTGTACCAAGCTTTTGTGCCAGATCTCACCATCTCTTCCACTCAAACACTTTCAACTCCACAAAACCGTGTAATCTCATCATTCAGTGACCTTGGTATCACTTTGGACATTCCCTCCTCCAACCTCAGGTTCTTTCTCTCAAGAGGAAGCCCTTTTATAACTGCTTCCGTCACATCTTCAACATCTCTTTCTATCACAACAGTGCATACCATACTCTCTCTGTCTCCCAACAATGACAAAAACACCAAGTACACCCTTAAGCTTAACAACACTCAGACATGGCTCATATACGCCTCCTCCCCAATCTATTTCAACCATGATGGTGCTTCTCAGGTTACCTCAAAGCCATTTTCTGGCATCATTCGTGTAGCAGTGTTGCCTGATCCTAACTATGCGACAATTCTTGACAAGTTCAGCTCTTGTTACCCTTTGTCGGGTCATGCAACACTGCAGGAGCCTTTCCGTTTGGTGTATCAATGGAAAAAGGCAGGTTCTGGGGATTTGCTCATGCTGGCTCACCCTCTTCATGTTAAACTTTTATCAAGTAAAAATAACGGGCAAATTACTGTGCTGACTGATTTTAAGTATAGAAGCATTGATGGTGATCTTGTTGGTGTTGTTGGAGATTCATGGGTTCTGGAAACGGATAGTATTCCTGTGAAATGGTATTCTAACAAAGGAGTGGAAAAAGATTCATATGATGAGATTGTGTCGGCGCTTGTTAAGGATGTGCAGAAGCTTAATTCTTCAGCAATAGGAACAAATTCATCTTATTTTTATGGAAAGCGAGTTGGAAGGGCTGCAAGGTTGGCATTGATAGCGGAAGAAGTGTCTTTTTCGAAGGTTGTTCCCACCATTAAGGATTTTCTTAAAGAGGCCATCGAGCCTTGGTTAGATGGAACTTTCGTAGGGAACGGTTTTCTGTATGAAAACAAATGGAGTGGACTTGTAACCAAACTAGGGTCAACGGATTCAACCGCTGATTTTGGGTTTGGAGTTTACAATGATCACCATTACCATTTGGGGTATTTTTTATATGGAATTGCGGTTCTTGCAAAGATTGATCCCGAGTGGGGACAAAAATACAAGCCACAAGTTTATTCACTTGTGACAGATTTTATGAACTTGGGTCCAAGGTATAGCAGAATTTATCCACGTCTAAGGTGTTTTGACCTCTATATGTTACATTCTTGGGCGGCAGGAGTGACCGAATTTGAAGATGGTAGGAACCAAGAAAGCACGAGTGAAGCTGTGAATGCATACTATTCAGCAGCGTTGGTGGGTCTGGCATATGGTGACTCAAATCTTGTTGCCACTGGGTCAACGTTAGTGGCGTTGGAAATTCTAGCTGCACAAACTTGGTGGCATGTTAAAGTGGAAGACAACTTGTACGAAGAAGAATTTGCAAAAGACAATAGGATAGTGGGAATTTTGTGGGCTAATAAGAGGGATAGTAAGTTATGGTGGGCCAGTGCTGAATGTAGAGAATGCAGACTTGGAATCCAAGTGCTACCCTTGTTGCCTATCACCGAGACATTGTTCACTGACGCTGCTTATGTGAAGGAGCTTGTGGAATGGACATTTCCATCTTTAAGTAGTCAAAGTTGGAAGGGAATGACCTATGCCTTGCAGGGAATTTATGATAAGCAAGCAGCATTGAAGAACATTAGAACGTTGACAGGTTTTGATGATGGAAACTCTTACAGTAATCTCTTGTGGTGGATTCACAGCAGATGAGGGATGATTGTACACAAGTTAAATTTCTGGACTATTTATGATGTTTCAATTTGACTATTTATCAATGTTTTCATTTGTAGTAATTTCTGAAATTCTGTATCTCAAGAATGTAATAAAATTTGCAGTTTACAGTGGTATTCTAGAGCTGTAAAAGTTCAGATTCATATATGTTGATTGTAACACAACATTACTCACTATTTTGGTGTACGTTTGTCTGAGCTTTGGGAATGTAGTCAAAGGAATGATGCTGAAGCACATCGAATCTACAAAGGTAGCAAAATTCCCTGTAGATATGATTTCATTTTCGTACCTTTTGGTGCTTTAAAAGAGTGTTATTTTGGCAATACAGAGTTTTTAAATAGGCAGAAATGGATAGTCCACGAACCGCACAACTCTTTATGTAAATAGCAGTGTTTGATGCAATGTCAACTTAAAAAGTGATAAACCTGAAAAAGAAAAATCAAAATTAAATTATAAAATTAAATTTTCAGTAGCACAAATCCTTTTTCTTTTTGTTAAAAATAATAAAAGAATGCGTAATGTGGATCTTAGAAGCCAGTGTTCAGACTCCTCCTTAATCACTTCATCTGGGCCTTCGAAAATTATGGATGACCTTTAGCTTTAGGCCTTTAGGGATTCTCCATTAAAACTTCGGTGAACAAAACTGTACCATACGGTCGAAGTTCCAAATGATGTGACAGGCCCACTACCATTAGGCCGATCACAGGTTCGACTAGGCCAATCACTCCAGCAGTATAGCCAAACAAACATGGTTGATTGGGTATCGTTAAATGATCAGTTATAATGACTTATTAAGTCTCTAAAACAAATTAAGGTGTGATTTGAATATTTTTAGGTCAGTAAAATGTAAAAGAGAATATAGGATAATAGAGGGAAGATAGGTTTTAGAAGAGACGAGAAATACCTATTTATATACCAAAGGAAATCCGTATAAGCTTTGAAAATTATATACCAAAGGCAATAAATAAATAAAGTAAATAGTAAAGTTGTCGAGATTAAATTAAAATGTGTACACAATTTCTAACTAGACATGTCAAAGTTAGTCCAAACTGGTGAATCAATTCTATTTATCATAAATGAGAAGTCAAGTTGAAAAATTGAACATTTTGTAGATTATGAGTTAAAACAGGTTTGACTCATTCTTTTTTCGTTTCTCTGTTTTTCTCATTTTCCTTGTGAACTATTTATTGTTTTTGCATCACTCTTTTGTGTTCCTTTACTACTCTTTTGTGCTCTTTCATCATTCCTCTGCCATCTCTTTGTTTTTCCGTCTCAATCGCATTCCTTCTCCATATTTCTTTTATAAAATTCATATTTTAGATTCAATCCTACATTATATTTAAAAACAAAAGAAAATAACAAATATTTTTTACTTTTATAAAAATAAAGTTAGTCAACCTATTTAATTCACCATAAGTCTTAAAAATTTTAGTTTGTCATAAAATAAGTTGATTAAACTCATTCATTTTTAACTTAAAATGTGGTGAATCAATTTGTATAAGATGAGTTGACTTTGTCACCCTTAAATTCAACCAATACATAACTCACTTCCTTTGCAATCCACTTTTTAAGAGTATAAGAAATGTTTTAATATACAAATCCTTTGAACAAGGGTCATCTAATCAATGTTGGACTAAAAGTATTTTGGCAATACTCAAATTTTCACAAGAGTTGGTAGTTTGGATGATTGAAGGCCGAACACGTCTCTACTCTTAAGTTTGGCCTATTTATTAGAAATCAATTTTGCGGTAATTATGGCAATGTCAACAACTGGAGTAGAGAAGATGCAACTAGCAGATTCTGGAAAAGAAGCCTTGTTACAAGGCTAGTAAGGGAGTTAAGCATTAAACAAAGTGACGTCAAGTTGCGCTATGATATGAAATTTAGTCAGATATAACTTAGAACATTAACATTTGTGACCTACTAATGTGTAAATAGGACAATTGCCACCAATGAGTTCCAGCATAATTTGGACTCATCGAAGATTGTCGATTGCTAGACAAAGTTACAACCCTAAAGCCAAGAGAAAAGTGAGGGATATTTTGTTGTTATCTTCCATTGGGCTGAATACTTACTAAGGTGAAGTTGACGTGCATAGTTCATATTCTATTAGGTAGATGTTATAACCAAGCTGATTGAATATGTGCTTTAGCCTTGTATGTATCATAGGCTTATTGCAATACAAGAGTAATAATCGATACAATAATAACTATTTCTGGAAACTTAGGCACACTAATGAATCTCATATATAGTTGTTTAAAGAATTTCTATTAATGATTTAGAATCTTCTGACCAAAATCATATATAGAATTGTTTTGGAAATGGAATTGATAGTTACTCCTTTACATTTTTGTGTTAGTCTCTTCAATGTTATTCAAGATCTATATTACAATATTTCGTAGTCTTTCTCCTTTAATTTATGAGTTGTAATATTTCTTAGTCTTTCTCCTTCAATTTATGAGTTGAATTAATGGGTAACTCTCAAAGACATTTTGACGCTCAAATCAATTAATTGTGCCCGATTGGTTATCATAGTCAAGTTTTAAATTTGTAATAAATGCAATCACCTACTTTTTTATCTTACTTATGTACCTATAAGTTTCAAAGAGGACTTTTAATTAGAGTTAGTCCAATTACGGCTACTTGTTTTTACTTGTTAAACATATGTTGAATTTGTGATAATAGTCTTAGCGGTGTAATCATCAATCAATCAATTGTGAAAACTTTGACTGAAGAGTCGACTATGACGACATTCCTTTAAAATTGGAAAAATCTTCAATGTTTCTTTAAGATTGAAAACATTTTCAACATTTCTTTGGAAACGTTGACCGAGCGATCAACTTAAGATCGAACCGTTGGTACAAGAATAATAGTCAATGCCATTTCAGTTTAGAAAGAAATAGAAAAAGTAAATTAACAAGGAAGAAATCAACTGGTGAAACACAACCGGTGGTAGAGAGCTTGACACGTATTCAATTGCAACTGCACCACAATGTACCTCAGGGTCAAATACAAAAACTGTAAGTAGTTTATGAAGTATAAACTTCATAATTAATAAAAAATGGCATCATTGACTGAATTGTTTTTCTCAAATTTGAGTTCGAATAATTCAGATGAAACTCCTGAGTAGAAAGATGAGCCAGAAAACAGCATAAAGAAAAAAGAATAGGTGTCTTTTTAAATTAATCAAGGGATAAACTGATTCAAATAATTTATGAAAGTGCCTCTAAAAATTATAAATAAACTCGTCAACTAATAAAATTTGTGTGTGAATAGAAGTATAGAAGTAGAGAAAGAAAAAAAGTGTTTTTTGTTCACCTAACTATTTCAACAACAGTAATGTTGCAGGGCAGAGGCCCCATCAGAGACAGCACTGTTTGTCTTCGACTTCACTGCATTGCACCAACATCACTCCACACTTTCCACTGTTGTATTGCAACATGTTCTTCCCTAACCACATGCACTCAAACTCTCTTCACATGCCAAAGAACACCCTTCTCATCCAAAATATTCATATATATGTATAATTGTTTAGCCCCAAACAATCAAAGCCTTGTGCTACCTTAAAATTGACCAAACAGCCATGTCTGTCACCACTACCACCTCCATCTCAAATTCAATAACTTTAATTTCGTAGGTTAATGGAGTTTGAGTGAGTGTGTGGACTGTTTGTCCCGTTCCTCGGTTCCAGACTTTGGACTCTTCTCTGTAGTTTCTGTACGAATTACTATTATGTAGCCGAACATCATTATGTCCTCCATTAATGTATCACAATGTAGTTCGAAGCTTCTCCATTTACCACACACATTTCAAAACTACTATTCTTTTCAAAAATCATATTTCGTTTTCTTAATCCACCTTCCTTCAATCTTCTCCTACTTTCTTTAATACTATAATTTTATTCTCTAGTTTCTCTTTAGTTATTTTATTTTTTGAAAATTCAATATCAATTATATATAAGATAAATATAATATATATATATATATATATATATATAAGTTATTTCCAACCTTAAGTCGATTTTATTGATATATATATTTAAAGTTTGCTTTTTAATACAACACTATAATCATCTAAAATTTATTTTAATAAAATTCATCCATTATTAAATCACCATTAATATTTAATTATACATTCAATATATATCACAACATAAAAAAAATATGATAGAAATTCTAATAATAAAATAGATTTTTGTAACATCCCAAAAATACAGTCTAAAACTATATAATAAAATAATCACATTGAATAATAATACAGATCAGTCTTACACTAAAGAGAACGTACGGTTATGGCCGAACGGCCTTACAAGAGCTACAAACTTAACTGTACAAGATAAGCATTTTGACCGTACAGTTTACAAAACCAACATCGGACGGTCATACAAAACGAAAGGAAAAGGTGATCGAACGACCACCTAACAAAATAACTAAACTACTGACCGAACGTCCTACTGTTCGGTCTTCACCTCTACTTCTACCAAATTTTCTTCTTCCAGCGCCTCTTCCAGCAGCTCGTCTCCTTCTGCTCACATCCACACAGATGATCATTGCAACGACAAGGACGGACGTACAACACCAGAAAACACAGGGTAAACTTATGTAATTTAATTCAGTTACAAACATACAATCCATACCATTAACACATAGATAAATTTAGTCATATGTTTCATACAAAGCATAATACTAGACTGACTGTCCGGACTGTATGAAATCTGTGTAGTTACGATGTTCGTGCACCCGGGTGATGTAGTAACTGGAATACTCTCATCAGCTGCCACCCGAGGTTAGTCCTATCTGTCCAAAGTACCCCTAAAGAGTAGGACCTCCTGTCGTTCCCACACATGATCTACCCTCCTCTACATGAGAACGAGTACTCACGGAACATCAGGATGAACCGCCAGCTTAGCATAACCACATTCATACTTTACAAATTCATTAATCATCCATGAGTCGTTCCTCCCTGGAACGCTCGTTCAAAATCCACAACATTTCATCCATCTCATATTCTCTTCATCTTTCATTATCCGTCATTTTAATTTCATCTTTGTTCACCGATTCTAAAGACCTCAAATACCGAACGCTCAGTCCTCACTCAGAACGAGGATAAACACTTGAAACGAGACAGAGAAGTCTCTCGTTCCAGAACAAAATAAGACCGAGAGGGTTACTGTCAGATTGAGAAAGAAACCGAGTACAATTATATAATATATGGACGAACGTTACTTACAACAAGAATCAGTTAAATGAACTAACTCTCGTGAGCTCAAACCAACACTCAAAGAACATATTAAATACTAAGGCTCTAGGCCGGAACCAATGAATGTAGACACGTCAAGACGTTTAAAGAACCATACTTTAGGAGAATTTACATACAGAAACCTAATGCCAGTCGAACACGGTAAAGGGAATTTCTACTGAAATTGGACGAACGTTATTTCATCAAGATAGATCAAACCATAAACTAGTACAAGCGCTTGGTATAAGACCGAGCACTACTCATTTCGAGAGCTTGGTGTGAGACCGAGCACTACTAAACTTATAATAGAAAGATTAATGAATATAATAAAATACTATTGAAATTGTGTTTAAGAATAACTAAATATACAAATACATATATTTACAAATTTTAAGTTTATTACCGAATACTCAGATGCAACTACGCTTGGCCGAACGCTTAAGCATAATATTTCCATACGAAGACGCTCGTCCTCAACTACGATTCTTTCCGAATGAAAGAATCCCATTTTAACCAAGGTTACTAATATTACCGAACGGTCAATGACTGTTCAATGACGAACGTACACTATCATAGAGGGATTTCATATCCAGGATTCATTTAACTCATTTCTTAATACAAATTTCGTAAACTTTATAAATTCATATCGTAATCAATTTTCATGCTTTGTACAATACATATCATACTAATTAATCATATTTCATATAACCAAGCATATCAGCATTCATACTTTATATACATTTAACCACTCAGCAACATGTATCCATTATCAACGAACGTGCAAACGAACATACAATTAAATTAGATAAGCTTCCCTTACCTCTGAGTGTGAACGAACGTCCTAAAGACAGAGTTTGGCTCGTCTGACTACAGATCTTTCTACTCTCAACGCTCAACAACTCTTCAAACTAAACCAAACAATAGAAAATTAATAATGGCTCAGACCAGATGACAGCATGCAAACAGAACTTGGTTTGCATGTACCAGAAAATGATCGGCTAAAGACAAGGAAACTTACCGGTTTCAGAATTCGAAACTGTTCGGTTCAAAATGAAGCTCTGGACGCTAGAAGTGCTTCTACAGTGCCTGAATGGTGATCGGAGAAGAGAAAGGGTGAGTTTTGGTAGAGAGAAGGGAGAGCTTCTAGAGAGAAGGAGGAGAATTTGAAAGATCGGGATTTTGGAGAAGAAGGTGCATGCAGAGAGTGTGATGCCACTTTCCAAAAACTCAGTTTTGCTTAAAACGGACGTCCGCTCATCTGCTGACACCTGCATTCCACTATCTGATTTTTGAATTCTCGTTGTTTGACACCTGACGTCTGTTCAGAGAGATTTTAGATACGTTTTTAATGAGGTCTGACAATTTTCAATACATAAACGAGTGCATATGACTTTTATTATTAATATGATAAATGTAGATTAAAATTATTTTATTCTAAAATATTTACATTATGATTAAACTTGTTTACAAATAAATAAATAAATATATATATATATATATATATATAATAAATACACAATTAAATATTCAAAATAAGAGTCTGTGGTTGCATTAACTGTAGTTTGTTATAGCCTACGACACCATTCATATCTTTGACATTTTTGCACAGTAAAACAATGGTCCTCATAGAAATTATTATATATGTATTTTGGACCAACATGCATTGATAGTTATAATTAGAGCTATGATAACCAAGCTATTTGACACAACCACTATACAAATAATTTAAATTTTACAAGTCACTTCTTTTTATTGAAATGCTTTCTGCACTTAAACAATATTTTATAATTAAAATGAGGTTATCATATATAGTTGTTTGCAAAAGCTTAGTTGTAAAAAGATAAACTTTCCTTCTAATTAATCTTTTTAACGGATATTCCAACTTTTTAATTTTCAAAAGAAAATATTAAGGTATTTTAGGGTTTAATTTGGAAAATAGTACTCCTTCACAAAAGTGTGTTCAAGGAGATATTTTACTCTTGACCTATATTCTTACTCACCCTGCGCTGGCTCTAATTGAATTTCAAACATGAAATTCGATTAAAGGAATCAAGGGTATATTATAGTGTAAAGAGTTTTTGTTTTTAAGAAAAAAATAAAGGTTAAAATTAGTTTATACATAAGTTAGTTTAAAGAGACTTTATATGATTTTTTAAAATATTTATTAGTTTAAACTTATATAAAAAATAATAATTTTAGATTTTTTTCATGAAAAAGTATTATGAAAAAACTCATTTAAATAGACCTAATTAACTTCTATTGCTTGTTTTGTTTGATCAAGCTAAAACTTAAACATGCATTTCAAACCTTTTTCTACCGTTATCTATTTGATTAGGTGATTGAGACAAGTTACTATTATTATTCATTATTGTTTTTTATTTTCTTTTGTAATGACAAAATAGCTTTCCCACATGGCGAATGAACGATGAGGAGAACGTAGAAAAAAAATGTGTTCTGTCTGTCGTGCTTGGGATTCATGCATGTCATGTTAATCTCAGCTGCAAAAGCTTTCTGTGACCTTGCATGTGCGTGCTACGTTCAGACAAAGCTTCAACAAACGCGCTTATATTTGCTTCTTTTACTTTTTCTGTTCTTGTGCAGTGATTTCAACATCAATAGTCAACACAAAAAAAAAAAAGTTAGAATTTCAAGGAGCACATAATCACTCAGAAACTCATAAATACTCAACACCTACTACAATTAAGATAAGGTTTTAATGCTTTTACTATTCCAATTTTCTTTTAGTTTCTATATTTAATCTTTTATAGGTTAAAGTATTAATTTAAGAATGTTTAAAAGGGTCTTGCAAACCAAAGAAAAAAAATGGAATAGTAGTAGTTGAATCTTATAGTTGGCGTGAGTAGGAGAGACAGTTGAAAGGACACGTGTGCAGCATCATTAGTAGTACATTTATTGATATCTGAGCATTTGATAGTACTAGTTTCAGAGTTTGGTCACTCAGAAAGAAATAAGATATCAAATTCAGGAAGAAAACTTATGAAGCAAGAACAACACAGAAAACTTTCAGTGAGAACACCCTGCAAACTTGTCCAAGAATATGTCAAATGAAATTCAGCAACAACTTAAATTTTGATCATTTTAATGTCTAGTTTTGTTCTAAAGATAATGAATTCTCAACATGACATTTAATAAACCAATTTGAATTAGGTTAAAATGAGTTTGTGATTACTGAGAAAATTCCAACACACAGCAGCATTTGTAGTTTTTTATTGAACAAGTTTTGTGGTGGAATGAGTTGTGATAAGATGTATGATAATTAGGTTATGATGAGTTTGATTGAACAAGAGTTGGCATAGTGATAAGATGTGAGAAAAGGGTTAATTTGAGTTGAGAAATAAAAAATGGAGTTTGAAAATTGAAGTGGATGAAGAGAGAAGAGAGCATTAATTAAGTGAGAAGAGATGTGACAGTGAGAAATGGGATTGAATGAATGGGTTTGAATTTAGGTAGGAAAGAGGTTAATTATGGACCTAACTATGTCCCTATGCTATGCAAAGCTCAAGTTCCAATTCCAATTCCAATTCCAATCACTCTTTCTATCCTCTTCTCCACATTGCCCCTCATCATGTCCTTTCAACATTTCACATTTTTTTTAATTACATATACAATACAAGAAAATACTCAAATTTAACTAAATGAGTGTTTTCAATGAATTAAAGTTATAAAAATTTAAGTTACCTGCTAATTGATTTAAGGTTAATACTAATAATAATAATAATAATAATGCAGTTACGAAGACTTGAGATTTTTTTTGTTTTCAGGTTGAGTCTTTAAAATGCACTTATATGGATATATTAAAAATATTTTTAATATATTTTAAAATATCAAAATTATTGTCATATATTTGGAATATTCGAAAAAGAGATAATACAAAAAATTTAGTTGATAAGTCATATTTAATTATGGATTGTCATACTTTAATCATATGTGTTAGCATCTTAAAAAAACACGAGTAAATATTTTAATGCAATTTGTATTTATGTTAAATTTATAAGAATCATTTAAACATTAGAAGAACTTGAAATGAAGACTTTCGTATGTTTTTGTTGAAAATTGATTCTATTTTAGTTTATTATATACTTTCTTAAGATTTTTTAGAGGTTTAGAGAAAAAAATATGTTTGTAAGTATATTAATTAAAAGTTTCTTAAAATTTTATAAAAAAAATCATTTTACTAATTAGTTAGTTAATTTGACTTTAATTTATAGAGAATAATATAATTGTTTAATATTTTACTTTCATGTATTTGTTTAGTTTTTTTTTTAAATATAGTTTACTTTCTATTTCGTGAAGTATAACTTTTATCATAGATTTAATGTGTAAATTTGTATATAATGACAAATGATTTATGTATGTCAAAATAATTAAAATATCAAAATTTATAATAATATTTAACATGCGCTTATTTTAAAAATTTGAGTTACTATATATATAATTTTTGTTTATCGCAGTAGAAAACAAAATATTATAAATGAAATTTCTTTTTTTTCATTATATTCCTATTGTGATATTAACTTGTTTTATTTTTTATGTTTAATAAAATTTTAACTTTTTCATAAATTTATATAATTTTAATTAAATTTTTAATAAAAATTTATTAAATAAAAAATTAATTTTGGAGACCAAAATAATTAATTATAAGTTCAAACTAAAAAATTATTCATATCCAAAATAGTTTGCATTATAAATAAAAAATTATAATTGATTTATAAATAAAAATTATAATGAATTTGTTTATTAAAATCTAAATTATTCATTAACATTAACTATTAGTTATTATTATTGATTTTAAATTAATTTCTAATCTTAAATTAGAAATTAAGTTAAACACTAATTCCTTGTATTTTAAATATATAAATAGATACTATTTTAAATATTAATATAAAATTATATGTAGATTAGACAATAAAATAATTAATTATTTTCTTGATGTTAAAGTCTTTATTATTTCTAAAACTTAAAAGAATGTTTGGTAACTAAAATTGCATTAGGATGAAATTATAATATAATAAAGAATGAAAATTTTTATTTACTACAACTTTTTATTAATAGTTAGCTTTTTACATGAATTTTAATTTTTAACCCAATATTTTAATAAACTTAAATATATTAATGATAAATAAATAATCACAAATAAAAGAAAATAGAATAAAATGAAAAACAATAAAATAACTGACAAAACAAATGATCAAAAGGGAAAACGAAAAGGAAAAGGAGAAAATCTCGACATATTTGTAATTTGAAAATCCAATTTGTACATTCAATCATTAATAATAATAAAAAACATGTAAAATGAGAAAAAAATCGCATAACTTATTACAAAATAATACATAAAGACCCGTGTAATTTCACAAAAACAAGGTTTAATGTCTCGATAGATCCTTATTTTCACTCAGAATTTCAAATAAGTCTTTTCTTTTTCGGCATCCCAATTAAGTCCTTATTTTATTAAAATTGAATCAAATAGGACCTTTCCGTCAAATTAAAATGACGCCGTTAAGAAGGATATGTTGACAGTGTAGTTTTTTATTACGTGGCATTAAAACGTGATTGAATTATATTTTTTTAATTTTTGAATTAAAAAATAAAGTATTATACAGAGTGGAAACTGATGTTTAAGTAAGGGCAAAGTTGAAAATTAAACCTAAAATTAAGTGTTGAAAGTCTCATTCTCATTTACATTGTGAAATTCAACATTCCAGCAACACATCTGTGAACATAAAATTAAAAAAAAAACATTTTATGGAGAAAAAACATTTCAGCAATAACATGCTACCACATCACCACTTTGACACATCATCATCTTCTTTAACAATCTGAAACCCTAATTCCCAAACCAAACCCTAGGGTGCCGTCAGCCACCGCCGCACCACCAGCAACCACCTTGCCGCCGCACCATCGCATCAGGCCAACACCCATCTTCCACGCGCAAGCATCTTGATCGTCTTCATCACGCCATCAATCCCATGTGCCGCTGCGAAAGACCACCATCGCACCGCCACCTTTTCCTTCGTCCTCACCATCTTCCTCGCGTCGTTGCAGTTCGCACCATAACGAAGCCTCACACTGCGATTAATGCCGTCATCGCAGGTCGCGTTTCTTCCACAGAACAATCCCAAATCATCGTTGAACCTCCACTGCAAGCCTCTTCGCCAAAGCGCCGCTGCCTTCGTTCTCATCCAAACTCCATGGACGCCGCACCTCCGTCATCAATCTCGCACAACCATGGAAGTTTGCTCCTTCGCACAACCTGCAAACAGAGAACCCAGAATCGCACTACCTAGAAAAACCCCTAAATCGAGCTACAACAGAAAAATCTTTGCCATCCCTGCAGCCCACACCACGAACAAAAAATTTTTTGTTTTCTCCCACGAACCCTAAAGCTCAACTTTCCCCAGATTTGGATTTCAATTGCAGAGAAGATCTAACATTTAATTTTAGGTTTAATTTCCAACTTTGCCCTTACTTAAACATCAGTTTCCACTCTGTATGCTTTATTTTTTAATTCAAAAATTAAAAAAATATAATTCAATTACGTTTTTAATGCCACGTAATAAAAAACTATACTGTAAGCATACCCTTCTTAACGGCGTCATTTTTATTTGACGGAAAGGTCCTATTTAATTCAATTTTACAAAAATAAGGACTCAATTGAGATGCCGAAAAAGAAAGGGATCTATTTGAAATTCTTGGTGAAAATAGGGACCTATTGAGACATTAAACCTAAAAATAAATAATCATGTCAAAATAACTTAGTAACTAATAATAAAAACAAATTATATAGAGAATATAAAATTAGTACTATTAAAAAAATCATATATTATCGATAGATATAATTTGTTAGAAATAGAATTTTTTTTTTAATAATTTGATTTTATTAAGATTATTGATGATAAAAAAATTGTTAATAACTAATATTAAATCTATCCATAAATATATATTTTGATAATTATTGACAAACTAAAATTTGTAGATAAATATCATGATTAGTTTACCTTTTTGTTTTCTTTCTTCCTTTTATCTTTTTCTATTTTTTCTTCTCACACCACCATCGTTTTGGATTTTCTCTTCATCCCCTTTCTCTTCCCTTTTGTTATATTTCTTTTTTCTCCTAACTTTGTATCATCATTATCATTACGTTACTACCTACATGGTTGTGGTTATTCCTTCTTCTCTTCTTATTTCTCTTTTTCATCTCCTTCTTTTATTCTTCTTACCATATATTCTTAATATACAAAGGATTTCAGAAAATTTGGTAAAAAATTTATTACTTTTCTTACAAATAGAAATATCCATCAGTAATATAAATCACGAATTATGAACAAATTTTATTGGTGAAATCGATCATAAGACAATTTATCAATAAAAATATCTATCAATAATATAAATTATAATTTAATGACGAATTTTATACCAGCGAAAATATTCATTTGATAATTAAAACTCTAAAATTCATTAGTAAATTTGGGTTTGTTAACGAAAATTTCATCAATAAAATCTGTTTTTGTAATTACAAAATTTTTTATAGTGTAATAATCTTACGGGATTGTAAAATGAAGAATATATAAAAAGTAAGACTTGCAAAATGTAACGTTTAAGGTTAAAGATAATGTTAAATATCTTATACTATTAATTCATTACTGGATAGATTTAAATCTCTTCCGGTTAATCAAATCAAAGAATCCAACACATTCAAATATATAATGTTTAACTTACTTGTTAACAAGTCCAAAAAGTTGTTGTTGAAAATAAGGAACAATCTATAAGAAGGTGATTCTTCCACAAAGTGTTTATAATTTTGAAATTAAGACGTAATTGTGTGAATGGATGTTTTGTAGTTACGAAACAGTGATGGATTTGTTTTTAAGATTTAAGAGAGGCAGGCTGAGCATTCTATTTTGAGAAATTGTTGAATGGAACCTCTCATTCCCACACCACACCTAGCGTGCACGTCAAGAGAACTGTTGATAATAATGCTTCTTTTTCTCATCTTTCTTGCCTCGTCTCTAATTAGAAAAAAGGACAATTTTTGTTCCTTCGCCATGATTCTTCACTTTCACCAAAATGGAAAATGTTTTGCTACTTATTTCACCTTCTTTTCTAGTTTAACCACTAATTCAATATCTGTGCATCACTGCATCATTCCACCAATATCCACATTCTTTTTAACATCTTTTTTACTTTTGCATTATCGCATATTAAAACTAATTCCCATTTATGACCAATAATAGGATATTGTCCTCATATACCGTGCACACATT
Source organism: Vigna reflexopilosa (assembly GCA_027742785.1). Taxonomy (NCBI): domain Eukaryota; kingdom Viridiplantae; phylum Streptophyta; class Magnoliopsida; order Fabales; family Fabaceae; genus Vigna; species Vigna reflexopilosa. The sequence continues at coordinate 3,713,211 of CM050913.1, forward strand.
CAAGAACACTCTACTATTCACACATTTACATTATTATTCTTTTATATTCTGACATATATTCTTTTAATAAATGAAATTCATATCAATTCTATTCAAACATTTCTTTATTTTTTTTATTTCAGTCATATCAATCACAATTCCTTTGTAAATTTGAATATTTCTAACTGTTTTTATTAAATATTTTTTGTGCACTGCATATTCAAACCTTCTGTATTTTTTAATCAAGTTTTTTTCTATTTTACATTTTCATTAATTGAATTTATTTTGTCTCTTCGTCTTAATATATGACAATATTACTATTTATATAAAATGACAAACAACTTTTTTTTTTGTTTTATAATCATTTAGTCAATTCAAGTAATGACTTGAAAGTCATTAGAGAATAACCTTATTATCTAACACATTCTTAACAATATAACAAATTTTATTTATCATCTTATATTAATAATATAATATCTTTTTATATTAATCATAAAACTTTACATTTTTTTAAGACAGATAAATAAGCAAGGTAATGATTAGAGTTTCAAAAACTTGTTTTTTTTTATTGTCTAAATTTGTGATTTTTTACTTAAGACTCCAAAATAAAATAATTAATTGTGTCATCCTAAAGGAGGATAATAACTCAACTAAAAATATTTAAATTTATAGACACTGAAACTTAATTAAACCTTACTAATAAAACAATATTAAAACCATAATTAACCAAAATTTAATGTGATACTTGTTCATCAGATTCTTGCATTGAATGATTTATTGGATTCTTTCTCTTGTATTCAAGTACTACTATGAAATTTATCCACACACTTATTTTATAATGTTTAATGAATTTGGCAAAATGAGAAGTCACTTTTCGATTCAGAAAATGTAAATGACATTCACGTTCTTTTACATCAGCTCTGATATCTGAGCATCTATAGTTAATTTGCAGAACAGTGCAAGAGCATTTAATCTTATCACTCACCCTTTCTCACTTTCTTTTAAACCTAGCAAATGCTTCTTCTTCTTCTTCTTCTTCTTCATCTTCATCTCCGTCTTTTTGGCCCGTGCCAGTTTCTTCTTCTACAAAATTGCGACAATAATTGCAAAACTCCATAATCATTAGCCCAAGAAACTCTAATTATGAACTACGTACCCCAAGATATATAGAACACAATAATTTGTTCAATTATGGGTATTGTACAAGACAAAATAGATATTTTCTAACTTTTGTACACAATGCCCAGATTGAAGCAAAATAGATTGAATAGTAATAGATAGATGTAGTCAAAGTTATTGTGCTTAATTAATGGAGGTTCAAAGGGACGCTTTCAAGAGCTCTTCAAAACACCATGTGTGAGCCACTCACATAAGATTCAACAAACCCATCAAAATCATTCATCCCTAACTTGATTTTTATGCCATTTAATACCAACCCCACTTTCCAATCTTTTCCTAATCATCAACCTCATGCATAAAATACAATCTTTTTTTAATAAAAAACAAAAAGGTGGCCCCTTTCTTAGATTCATAACAAATCAGTATTTAAGTCATCATTTAATTAATCACACAAAATATAATAGTTTGAATGAAATTGAACTTCACTTTGTTGATTAAAGCTTTAAATTGAAATGCTGTATATGAAAACTTATAGTTGAAAGAGAATAACATGATTTTATGAAATAATTATGGTTTGATTACATTTCTTGTTTTCTTGTCATTGTAATTATATCTAACAAGTTTAATTCATTTACTCTCTTTTTTCACAAGTCTGATCTTATGTTTTGATTTATTTATTGCCTTGAAAACTTAATAGAAATTCTAAAGTATTATGCAGCATTATGACATAAATGTGCTGATGTAATAAACTGCTCTATCACTTTGCTTTGTTAAATTTTATGTTCAGTAGACATCAAAATTTATGATGATTTTCTTACAAAATAACGATAAATAGAATGGATAGATTAAAAAATGTAATTAAACATTAAATATTTTGATAAACATCTCCCAAAATAAATAAATAGAAAGAGCTTCACTCATATTATTCTTATTTATATAAAAATATTCATTAAAATTTAAAAAGTAAGGCTATAACCAGTGTCTTCAGCTAAAAAAAAGAAACCTTTTATTGGGATTAGAAAATGCACGTTCTGTTATGGTTTTCTTAATAGGTTATCATATGATTTTTAATATGTATTAATTTCTTAACTAATCCTCTTAAGATATTGATTACCATTATCGAAAAGTATAATGAAGGAAGAATGAATTGTGTGTTTGATGAAATTGCACTCTCTGTAATTATTTTTTTAAACATTTTTCAACGGCAGTGGATCCATATATCCTATATAATGATTTTATTGAAACTCCTAAGTCCTACCTAACATGAACTAGGTGTAACAACTGACACCTTTACACATATTTTTCTTCCTCTACAGTTTCTATATCGACATTCTTTGGTTATAAGATAAACCAAAATTAGTATAGTAGCTAGACAAAATAGGGTCAAAATAGTATTTTGAACGAAAACTGGTATGTAGCCAAAGTGCCAAAAGTGTTTATGACACTCATGGCACTCTTCCCCTCTCTCTCTCCTATTTAATCCACCATTTTCGTAACTCTTTTCACTCTCACTCTCATACACAACCACCAGCTCATACACATTTTCCTTTCTCTTTTGCTCTTTTGCTCATTCTTCCTCACACCCTTTTCTTCATTTTCACTCACCACACCAAGCCATGGGGAAAAAACAGATCTTTTCTCATCTCTTCATTTGGGTTGTAATGATCTTGGTCGGAGCCTCTTGTGCTAAAGCAGGAGAAGAAGAAGAAGCTGTTGATAGGATTTTGGCACTCCCTGGCCAGCCTAAGGTGTCATTTCAGCAATTTTCTGGCTATGTTACTGTCAACAAGGTTGCTGGTAGAGCTCTCTTTTACTGGCTCACTGAAGCTGCACAAAATCCTCTCACCAAACCTTTGGTCATTTGGCTCAATGGAGGTTAGAAGTTACATCTTCCAACCATTCAAAACCTCTTCTCTTTCTTACACAGAAAACCACTGCATATCATCTTCAACCACTATGATCTCAAATGATTCTGATGATCCAAAATTACTACCGGACCGTTTCTCTTTCTTACACATCACAAGTCACTTTAACGTTTTGATCAAGGAAGAACAATTGCATTCAAATTTTATGTTTTCTTAACGGTCTGTGCATAGCTGAAGTCACTGTTATATCGCGTCTTGATTAGAGAATGGTTTTGGTTTTGTTTTCCTCATTTGGTATTTTTAATCTTTTGCTTTCAGTAATGCCATCAAAGGGTTAAAAAATACAGCTAATACTATTTTGCTACCGACATACCAGTCAACGAAATGTACAAATACCACTATATTTTTTTGAACCCTTTAAATATTTTTCTGTGCATCATTAATTAATGAGAAGTTTTACTTCTTTTCCTTAAATACCGCTTATGCGTAAGCTTATAAGTTTGACTTGAAATTCAATGAAAACATTTATTCTTTTTCCGTGTTACTTACTTTTTAAAATGGCTTCTTTAATTAAACACGCTTTTGATTGCATTTCTGGGGTGTTGAATTGGAGGGAGAGAAATGAAAAATTTAAAAACGAAATTTGGATGTGGAAAAGCATTGAATTTGTGTACCGTGAAAGAAACAAAAGAAAGTGTAGGTAGAGCCCACATGAGTGGGTTGGCAAATGGCAATGGATAGCTTGGAATGATGACCTAACTAACGATGAATGGTACACACAGTGAACTTCTGCACTCTATTTTTCTCTCTCTATTTCTTTTTTCTGTGTATGAATCACAGATACATACAGAGACGCACACTTACACACGCATGGCACTTAATGCTTGAAAGCAACTAAAAACCAGACTCATTAATGATTAAATAGGCTCAGAGCCATTATTTAAGGTTCTGTTATGCAACTTGTCAGCTGCCATTGCCACACCATCAATGCAACCCTATGTTTAGCACATTGCCTACACCTTTCTCTCCCTATTATGCACATTTATATCTATCCAACCATTTAATTCGTCTTTAATTAATCTCATTAAATCCTTTCTCACCAAAACATACCTCTTCTTTTCTCAATCACTAACTCATTAACTAACATCTTTACAAGGAAACATATATATGGATAACACTTTCTAATATCAACCTTTTCTTTTACTTTCTTAACCACTACAACTTAGAATGAATACTTTCTAATTCTTTTAATAACTCTGCACTTGTTTTTACATGTTATAGTAATTTTAGATGCATCTCATATTTTTTAAGACATTTAACTATATATTAATTCCAACCACGCCTTTACATGATTGAGTGATTAAGGTTGTACATTAATGAATTTAACTTTTAGAAGATACTCATAGTAGAACATCTATGCTATTTTGTAGCGGCAATGGTATAGAAGATTGAGTGTAAATGAAGTAGTTGGAAATAATATAAACAACTGTAAAACAATAAATAAGGGTAATTTGGTCAAAATGTATATCTGTAAAAATCTTAAATATCTAAAAGTCTTGAAAGAGAGTAGTGAAGACATTTTTTCTCAAGTAGTAGGGAGATTTTAGGAGGATATATTATTATTACTCTATCATAAATTTCTTAGACTATAATTGATAAAGATAATGGTAAAAAAATCAATGAATAAGGAAATGTTTGAACATAATGGTAAAGAAAGTAAACCCAAATCCATATTTTAACGTAGTGTACAAATTTGTTGTATATTAGGTCCAGGATGTTCATCAGTGGCATATGGAGCATCTGAAGAGATTGGACCATTTAGAATAAACAAAACAGCTTCTGGGCTATACATTAACAAGTTTTCATGGAACACTGTGGCCAACCTCTTGTTCTTGGAAGCTCCGGCCGGCGTTGGCTTTTCCTACACCAACCGTTCCTCCGACCTCCTTGACACCGGCGACCACCGCACTGGTAGGTCCCACAACCCTCAATCCTCATTAATTGTCACCACTGTTCACGCTTCATATATTTTTCCTATAGTGATGATTTTCTTGGTAGGCCATGGAAAATAATAAAGATGTACATGTCCTATAACTAGTGATAAAATGTTAATTACTGCTTCTAACATTATTATTATTATTTATTATTATTACTATTATTATTATTGTGAGTTGATAAGTGTGTCCCGGAACATAATTGGCAGTTGATAATGATGGACCAATTTTGGTGGTCCACGTTTATCACATAATAATTTATGTATTGAGCAACCACGTACCTCATCAACATAGCCACATTGTACTTGCAGCACTCGCTCCAGTACAAAAATTTCTCATCATCGTAGTTGAAACTTCCACAACGTGATTCAGCTGAAAACAACACCTAGAGACTAGAGTTCAGCTTTACCACTTTTCACATCCATTTGATGACTTTATCAGCAACTAAATGTTGGTCTCTCAAAAACGAATCATACCAAGTTATGATGATATCTACCAACTCATTTTCTTTGTTTCTCCTCTTAAACGTCTCTTCATAAATATAGTGATTAATCATTTTTCTAATCAATGACTAATGAATTCTATATATCCTTTTATGTGTGTTGAATTCTGTATATCACTTTTCAGCTCAAGACTCTCTGGAATTTGTTCTCCAATGGCTGGAACGGTTCCCCCGTTACAAACACCGGGAACTTTATATCACTGGAGAGAGCTATGCAGGCCATTATGTTCCTCAATTAGCTAAGGAAATAATGAACCATAACGCAAAAAGCAAGCACCCCATCAATCTGAAAGGCATAATGGTTAGTGAGGTGAAATGAAATTTAGTATATTGAATGAGGCATTGTTAATGATATATATGAAAATGCAATGCAGGTAGGAAATGCAGTGACAGACAACTACTATGATAACTTGGGGACAGTGACATATTGGTGGAGCCATGCTATGATCTCGGACCAGACTTACCGGCAATTGATGAGTACATGTGATTTTCACCGGCAGAAGGAATCTGATGAGTGTGAGTCAGTGTATAGCTATGCCATGGATCAAGAATTCGGTAACATTGATCAGTACAACATCTATGCTCCTCCATGCAACAACTCTGATGGTAGTACCTCTCCCACCCGCCACACCATGCGCTTGCCTCACCGACCCCATAAGGTATCAATTTAATTTTCACTACTACTATCTCCCTCCCACTGTAATCATTTTCTTCATAATTCTGTGTAGTCACATCACATCTTTTAAGAAGCAACATGTTAGTGTTCAATACATGAGATCAACATACCCTGATAAATAACTATCTCCTTTAAATATGTGATTAGAGATTTTATTTTCAACTCTGAATGTGTGAAGAACAGATAAAGATGTCATTATCTTAAAAGAGTTTTATGCACTGATAGAATTAGTCTTTAATCTCTTAACTGAGATATATTGATCACCCCAAAAAAATGTTCATGATGAAAGTATACAATCAAGTTGTTACTTTGGAATGTGTTCCTTTTAAAAGAACAATTATGAAAACATTGGCAGTTTTATACAAGATAAAAGTTAATTAATAATTTTGAATATTTGTGCAAGGTTAAATAGTTGACATTGAATTTATCGTATGATGTTGTTTCTTTCTGTATATATGACATATAATCTTGTTCGTACGAGCTTATGGAGAATTTATTTATTCACAGGCTTTTAGGCATTGGTCTGGCTATGATCCATGTACAGAAAAGTATGCAGAGATTTACTACAACAGACCTGATGTTCAGAAAGCCCTCCACGCTAACACAACTAGAATCCCTTATAAGTGGACTGCTTGCAGGTAAGTTTGTGCTGTAGACTTTATGAAGGATTGAATAAAGGGTTTATTGATGATTATGTTTGTTTTTATTTGGTGCAGTGAGGTTTTGAATCGGAACTGGAATGATACAGATGTATCTGTTCTTCCCATTTATAGAGAGTTGATAGCTCACGGAATAAGAGTTTGGGTGTTCAGGTTGGTTTTTAAATGCATATATATAGCTCTTCTATGCGTGCACCCTTAAGACTCTCTTGTGGCTGCACCATCTAGTTTGAAATGCATATAGTTCAAGTATATCTTTTGTATCTTAGAATCAGAGTTTCACTTCTATTGAACAAAAGTTTATATTAAAAGTTAAAATAAGTTCAGATTGAAACATTAACTTTGAAGTTTTGACTAGAGAACAGGATCAAGAACATCTAAAGAACCATGCCTAAATTGAGGCAAATCCCATTAATTGTCCCATGTCTCTTTTTCTCTCACACGAGATAGTGCAGTTCAAGTCAAAGATTAATGGTTAGATGCATATCAATTATGTTTGACACTTTTTGCTAATACAGTGGGGACGTGGACTCAGTGGTACCTGTCACAGCAACAAGATATGCCCTTGCACAGCTTAAGTTGTCAACTAAAATACCATGGTATCCTTGGTATGTCAAAAATCAGGTAAGTGGTTTGAAATTGTTCTTCCTCTCCCATACACATTTCTGAGTAATTACTACTTAGCAGTTATTGCCATATATCTTGCACTGTTTTAATTAGCTATCAAGCTACACATGAAAAAGAAATTTTGTTAGAGTGGATAATGAAGCTTAATTATGACAAAGGAATAGTCAACTGTATTAATTAATGGTCTTGAATCCAGGGTAGTTAATTAAACATTTCTGGTGTGTATTGTTTCAAAATCAACCTTCACCTGATGCCAAACGGTGAACTTTAAAGTCTGAAGGTCCTACTGTCCTACCTTCAATCATTATTTTAAAATGTTCCTTTACCAGCATTTCCCTACAGCTTCTAGCCCCTACTTTAGTTTCATCCTCCATTGTGGAGCAAACCTACAATTTGGCTCAAAACTGAAAAAAAAAATGCAATTATGTTGAGGCAACAGCTACTACTATATACACAGTAAACAGAGTTTTCAAATTATCATGTTCACTGCAGTTTTTCATCACATGTGATACACAGGCAAATCCTTAAAGGATGCATGTGCATACTTTGATATATTCACATTTAAATGCACATCCTTATTCTTTAAAAAAAGTTATGAGTGTCATTTAAGAGGATACAGTGGGAAGTGAATGCAATTTATTCTGTATATAATATAAGGGTGCAATTTTTTTGTATGAAAATGAAAAATTGAATTGACATAGTTGAGTTATAGAAAGTGAGGGAAATTTTGTGGTGTTTATGTGAAGGTTGGAGGGTGGACAGAGGTGTACGAAGGAGTAACATTTGCAACAGTGAGAGGAGCAGGGCATGAAGTGCCTCTATTCAAGCCAAGAGCAGCCCTTCAGTTATTCACATCATTCCTTGCAGGAAAGCCTCTTCCCAAGTCCTGAAACAGCAAAAATAAAATGTTCTTAAGGGAAAATGAGGTGACAAAAAGAAAACAATGACAAAGGTAAAAAAGAAAAAGAAAAGGAAAGAGAGAGAGAAACAAGTGTAAAAGCCAGAGATGCTAATTTCTATTGTCTTGTTATCGTTCTGAACAAATGTGACATTTTTCGTTGTCAACCAATTAACTGAAATTTGTATTTTTTTTTCCTAGTGAAATAACTTTTATATTTTTAACAGAAAATTTCTTCAAAACATATCTAATTTGTATCAAAACAAATCTAATTTGTATCAAAACAAGTCTAATTTGTATCAAAACAGAGGGTTAAGTAACTTAAAAACAGGGCATGTCTGGTTAACATATTAAGGTCAAGGAAAATGTTAAAAGCCGGTTGTTAGAGAAATAAAAATGTTTTTATAAAAAAAAGTAGATATCTTATCGTCTCATCATGATTTTTTGTCTTATCTCTTGTTGGCAAGCACATTAATATGGTCCTACAATTGGTATTAGATAATTAAACAATATGTTATGGCATACCATGTTTGACACAAGGGAGACTTTCCTTCATTGGTTGCATCATTTTCGCTTTTCTGCAAAAGTAAGGTACCTAATGTTGGAGACAAGTGCCACATTTTTTATTGACTGCACACTTTGACTATATAAAAGATAATAATGTAAAATGTTTACCATGGATGTCGGGTCAACTTTCGAATTCTGTTTCTGCAAACCCTTGTATAGAAATTGTGTTAAAGGGTCTAGAAGGTGCTTCTAAAACTTGTTCACGTATCGTTTAATGATCATTCTTTGTATGATGTCACTAATTAGATCATGTTCTTTTCAGTTTCTAAATTGTGTGATTGCACATTTATTCTTACAAATAATTCGTCTGATTGTCTAGGATCTTTTGGGTGTTTGAAAATTACATCTAATAAGCATGTGTATTAAGAAAAAGTAATGTCAAATTAGAATAATTATGTTGAAACCATTGCAAAACACATCAAAACAAACACGCATTTAATAGAAGAAAGTATTAGTCAATTAATCATAGTTGATAGTTAAAACATGATTACATACTTGTTACAAGAATTTTCTAACGCTGAAAATTTGCTTGCATTTCAAGGGTTTAGGGTTCATCGATTCTAGATGTCTACAAGTTTCTTTTTATATCATTTCTAAAATGTGATATAATATATATATTTTTACAATATAAGGTAATATTGTATTCAAACTATCGCAAATGATAATATTTTCATTATTTTAATCGTACACCATTTTCTTATTAGTTTGGTAAGTTTCTCATCATCTTTTTTTTGTTTGACGATGTGAAAGAAAGTTAAAAAAATAAAATATAAATTATTTAAATATAGTAAGATTGAGAAGAAAGTTAAATAAATTTATTTATTATCATTATTTTTATTTTCATTTTCAACATTATTTTTAAATTTTTATAATATAAAAAATGTATTATTATTATTATTTTGATTATTGTTATAATATTTCAGAATTAAGTATACAATTCTTTATTATTTTAGCAACATAAATTGAATCCTTGGTCACAATTCAAGATTTTTCACCTAAATAGTATATTTTGATTTAAATATTATCCAAATAGCATATTATGTCAAATATTTACATAAATAACATGTTTTTTTTTTCAATATCAAAAATTGAATTTTGAATTGTATTATTTTTTGTAATTTTTTTTCAAAAATCTCTTCCCCTTCTTTTTAGATGGAAAAACAAATAAAAATTCTATTTCTCAACAAGTTTCTTTCCAATCATAATTTAGAATTCAATTTCCAGAGTGAGTTATGACCTAAAAAGATGTGTTATGTGTATAAATATTTAGCATAATATGCTCTCTCTAAGTAATTTTCTAATCTATATGTGAAAAAAAAAATCTACAATGCAATACACAAAAACATTATAAGTGATAAGATGTAACTTTCTTCTTCAAATAAAATCAAATTAACAGTGATCATCTCTAATTCTCTCCTTTCTATATTTGCTGCTACAAATTGAAGTGTGGAATCAAAGGAAGTGTTAATGCTCTCCAACAACACCACAAATGTGCATCTTTGCTGTAATTGTAGGACTTTACGAAAACCACATTGACCAAACCTCTTTCTTTCTACTTTTGGTGTGAATTAAAGGCCATTTTGTGCTTATTTTCTCTGTCATTTTATCGTGAAAGAACCTGAAAAAGCAGCAATGGAGCCCAGATGTTAACTAATTTTATGATGATTTAGTCACTGTTTACACTTTATATATCAAAGTAAAATAATGCCTCTTCTTTATTGTCTGTCAATTCTTAATTATGTTTCTGCCGTCCAAATTATTCACCATCACATCTCTATAACACTGTTGTTATCACTACAACAACACTTCCAAATTCCCTTTCTCAAAATATATTATGTTCATAACTTTTCTCTTTTTTGAATAGGAAAACATTATGAGGAGACATGAATTATGTTCACACACACGTACCTGCTTGAATCTAATAACAAAAATACATAGTTTTTTTTCGCATTGTTAAGAAAGTTGTCCAAATCTAATAAAAAGTATGTAGTAAACAAAGATGGCATCAGAAAATGAAAGAAAAACTTTTCCTTTTATTTATAATCAAAATCACACTTCGAATAAAATAAAAGATGAATATGAAAAATAAAAAAAAATTACATGAATAGTTTAGTTCAAAGAAGACAATGTATATTTAATGTTTAGATATGTGTATGTGTTGTCCCACTTACACCCAAAGGAAAAAGACAAGAGTCCAACAAGTCAAAAGGACAAACAGTAGTAGAAGAAACTCTTGAATGAACCCATTCGATTGATTTAGATACATCATGTGAACAAAGCTTATAACATAACAAGAGATAAGTTCTAAAATAGTTCCTCCAAATATGTATTATTGATTTAAAAAGAAATTTTTTTAACAGTATCTTTATTAAATTTATAACTAGTTTTCTTAATGAAAAGAAGGTGTCTGATCATAATAATATTTCATGATGAAAATCACTTTTTATTTATTTGCTTATTTTAAAAATAAATTCACTAATTGCCACTTGTATACACAATAGAACACATATCTAAATCTTATACGCTTTTCCAAAGTATACCTGTTCTGACATCAATTTTAGTTATTGTCTGTTTTATTGTTTTATAGTTCCGTGTAATTTTGTCTTTTTCAAAGGTATTTCGATGAATTAAAAAAATATTTATACATCTGAGCTTTTTATATGTCAAAATCCACACCATATAAAAGAATTAAGAGTGCTCAAATAATTAAGAAAAGAAAATTAATTTTTAAAAAAAAAAGGTGAGAGTCGTACAAACCAATCAGAACAAGGACCAGTACGAAAATTTCAATATTTTAAGGATAGATCGTAATGGGTAGTAACAAGCAGTAGAAAGAAAACGAATTTGAGATTGGAAATAGAAATCGCAGCCACGCCAATATTTTTCATATTATCATTGTCATTACTATTATTATTATATTTATTTTATCTTTTTAAAGCTCCTAAAAGAGCTCTTCCTTCTCCTTCGCTTTCTCCTTATTAACACAACTGTGTCTGCCTTCATAAAAGTCAAAACAGAGCGTTCAGTGCTTTTGATACTTCTTCCGTCCTTCCAGATCTTGCTCACCGTTCAATTCTCCTGCTTCTTCTTCAATCAGATTTTTGTTGGGTTTTCCTGACATCCAGGACGGAAGTAAAGGTAAATTTTTTATGTGTTCCATTTTCTTGTTTCATAATTATCCTGTTGTTATTCTTCCCGGTTCATCTGGGGGTTGCAATATCTTTATTTTGCTGGTTTTGTTATGGGTTTTGTTTTGTATCTATAATAACAGTTAATTTTGTTTTGGGGGTTTCTGCAGGCAGAAGGAGGATTTTCATCTTAGCCACCTGAACTTTTGGTGTTGAATTTGGTTGCTTATAAATTGTTGAAGTGGGTAAATTGGAGGATTGTGGAGGAGGAAGTGTTGAGCTTGATTTTGGGGTTCAAAAAGGTTGGAAGTGGTTTTGGTGATTGTTGTTTGTTGAAGTGGGGTTTTTCAATGGCTGTAGAGGAGTCTGAGTCTGCGATTGGAGAGCTAGAAAGAGAGGAGAACTTGATTGCTGCAGTAAGGCATATTGTGAAGGCACTAGGGCCGAATAAGACCCTTACCAGTGATGCCAAGAAAATTCTGGCAGATCTTGGGACCAGATTGTCTTCCATGTCCGTACCTAGTGAGAAGGAGGAGGGAAAACAAGGCCAAGGAGGGGAGGGCGGCAATGATCATGATGGTGGTGCTGATGATGATGAGGAGGAGGAGGAGGAGGATGATGAGGGTCTTAATGCTATTGAAGAAAGACTTAATGTGATTCAGGAGAAAATTATGAGATGGGAGGAGGATCAGTCCATGATTTGGGATTTGGGAACTGAAGAAGCGTCTGAGTATCTGAATGCTGCTAACGAGGCCCGCAGGTTGATTGAGAAGTTGGAAAGCTTGCATTTGAGGAAAGAGGATCAAGAGTACGAGTTTCTGCAGAGGGCTTATAGTGTTCTTCAAACTGCTATGGCACGCCTTGAAGAAGAATTCAGTAACTTGCTTATCCAGAACAGGCAACCTTTTGAGCCTGAATATGTCTCTTTTCGTTCCAGTGAGGAAGATGTTGTTGATGAGAACTCCATAATCTCTATAGGTGATGAATCGGTTGAGGAATCACTTCAAAGAGATAGTGTCAGCAGAGCGTCTGAGGAGCATATCATTGATTTGGTTCATCCAGCCGTGATCCCGGATCTCAGGTGTATTGCAAACTTACTTTTTGCTTCAAATTATTGCCAGGAATGTTCCAATGCTTATATCATTGTCCGGAGGGATGCCCTAGACGAGTGCCTCTTCATTCTTGAAATGGAAAGGCTCAGCATCGAGGACGTTCTGAAAATGCAATGGGGTACTCTGAATTCCAAAATCAAAAGATGGATTTGGGCTGTCAAGATCTTTGTTAGGGTGTATCTTGCAAGTGAGAGGTGGCTCAGTGACCAGATTTTTGGGGAGGGTGAGTCTGTCAGTCTATCTTGTTTTGTTGATGCATCTAAGGCTTCGATATTGCAGCTTCTGAATTTCGGTGAAGCCATGTCCATTGGCCCTCACCAACCTGAGAAATTGTTCCGTGTTCTTGACATGTACGAGGTTCTGCAAGACCTTATGCCAGACATTGATGCTTTGTACACAGATGAGGTTGGTTCCTCGGTTAAAATTGAATGTCATGAAGTTCTGAAGAGACTAGGCGATTGTGTGAGGGCAACATTTTTTGAATTTGAAAATGCCATTGCAACAAATGCATCATCAACCCCTTTTGTTGGTGGTGGGATACATCCCTTAACCAAATATGTTATGAATTATCTCAGAACCCTTACAGACTACACTGACATACTCAATCTACTTCTGAAGGACCAGGAAGAGGAAGAATCCATTTCGCTGTCACCTGACATGAGCCCTGGTACAGAAGAAGATAGCAGAAGCCATGGGTCTCCATGTAGAGTTTCCTCAATGGCCCTTCACTTCCGATCACTCGCATCTATCTTGGAAAGCAACCTTGAGGAGAAGTCTAAGTTATACAAAGAAGTCTCCTTGCAGCACTTGTTCTTGATGAACAACCTGCATTACATGGCTGAAAAGGTCAAGGGGTCTGAACTCAGGCTGGTGTTTGGAGATGAATGGATTCGAAAGCGCAATTGGAAGTTTCAGCAGCATGCAATGAAATATGAGAGGGCTAGTTGGAGTTCCATTCTTCTCTTACTAAAGGATGAAGGGATTCTTGTTCCGGGTACAAATTCGGTCTCAAAAAGTCTTCTTAAAGAGAGGCTACGAAGCTTCTACCTTGGTTTTGAGGATGTTTACAGGATCCAGACAGCTTGGCTTATCCCAGATATTCAGCTTCGCGAAGATTTACGGATTTCTATATCTCTCAAAGTAATCCAAGCTTATAGAACTTTTGTTGGAAGGCATAACAGTCACATAAGTGACAAAATCATTAAGTACAGTGCTGATGATTTAGAAAACTACCTTTTGGATTTCTTTGAAGGATCTCAAAAGTGGTTGCAAAATCCTCATAGAAGGTAGTGATAGCAGATAGGCAAGAATAATCATGTTCTCTTTTACAGGCTTGTATGTGTTCATAAACAGGTTAGGGTTTCCAGGTCAAAACCTTATTGTCCCACTTAGTGTGTATTATATTTCATGACTGTAAGAGTTTCATCTGCCATTTTGCAATGTATTATTCTTTTGATTTACTTAAATTTGATTTGATTCCAAAATAGAGTGATACCATATTGTGTTTTCTTTCTCCTGAAGTTGATCTATCTGTTCAACAAATTCAATAAATCTAAAAGAATGGAGTATAACGAAACAACATGCTTCTATAATATTGAAATTCTCTGGTAATTCAATTCCCACCAAACCTTAGCACGGTTATAACTTGCATAAATTTCTAGGTTATGTTTATTGAGGCATACAAGACCATAAGCCAATTCAGATAGTTGGTAAGCATTTTGACTCCAGTGCATGGTCATCAAAGAAATCCATTGTGGTCAAAATCTAGAAATAACATTTGAAATGGCTCTTGATAAGAAAAAAGATATATTATAAATTTGACCTATAGCTGGTGGCATTGTATGGAATGAAGACATTTGAAGTCAACTTGCGATTTTCATGCCAGATGCATTCATCAGAAAAAAGCAATTTGTTACTAATTGCAGTGCCATCATTTTCAAGTGTAAGATATTGTGGCGTTCTTCTCAAGGAGATGAAGCAGACACAGTTCTAGGAAAAAAAAATTAAAAATTAAAGCAATATTTTTTAATGGGCTTTATTGTTTAAGAAGAAAAGTTCAAGGAGTCTAATACTGCTATTTAAGAAATTGGTGAAGAGCACTTGGTCTTTTCCCCTGGAAGTGTAACCCTATTTACTGAAAGAGACACTTGCTTGAGCAACTTGAAATCTTGGGAGGGTCCTGAATGCAAATGGCCAATAGTCACATCACTGGTCAATATTTTAAATGAAAAATTGAATTTGGACCTAACTCTTTTTTTATCATGCCATGTGAATCATGAAGGTAATGAGTCCCTTTGCCCACCTTCATGCCCTCCAAAACTTAAAGGGAATAAATTAATGCACCAGAGGAAGCACCCACCAAGGGCTTGCCACAAGCAACAACCAATCTTTCTTCTCTTGTGGCAATTCTTCAAAGAAAAAGGGGTTTTGAATGAGAATGAACATATGAGAAAATGTTAAAGAGTCTCTTTTGCTGGCCTTATTTTATTGTTTAAAGACTATAAATTTAGTTGTTCTTTTGAGTAACGAAATATCTCTCCCTTTGACCGAAAACTATGCCAGGAATCCCTTTTTTGAAAAATATGCATTACGTAGACATTCAATGTTTTGTGATCTGAGCTATGATTCAAATTATCTTTTAAAGCTTCAAGAAATTCTTAGTAGTTACTACAATCCCAACCTTGTGGCTGAATCTTGAGCATTCACAGTCGGCAAATTTATGGCCACCAAATTAAGCAAAAAAAAATAACTGTGCTTGTAACTTCTAAGTGGAAAAATCCTGTTTTTCACAGTTATATCTTTTTTTAGCTGTAAATTATTATGAAGAAGTAAAGTGTAAGTAAATTATGATTAAGATAATTCGATCAGCTTATTCATTTAATAGTTACTTCAAATTATGTATATTTAAAGAAATGAATAAAAGTTGTCCTAAATTGTAAGGATTACTGCTACTAAATCATCAGAAACCAAAGACTTTTCACAATATTCAGCAGCTCAACAGAAAATTTATAAAGAAAAAAGAAAAGTAGTTCAACAATAAGCTGAATTGGGACCAGAATAAGGATGTGATGAATTCAACCAAACAAAATAGAACTTTATAGACAGAGACCTAAAGTAAAATCAATAAGAAATGAAACACATGGAACAATTAAGTTTGTTGAATCTTCAACAATTTCTAATGCTTGACAAAATAATGCCACGTGGTATCCTCCATTGGATCACTTCATCAGAGTTTGTTGAATTGAAAACCAATCTTCAAATTCAATTGGGTAATTCTAAATGACCAAGTGGCAACAATCAAAATAGTCCTTCTTCTTCACGGGTAGTGGTTATTTTCATTCCTGTCATTGATTGGGCGAGAAATTGTCCTAGCTCTTGGGATTTGAGTCTCGATCAACTTCATTTTCATGAACCAATGGTGCAGATGAACCATCTTAGTAGTATTTACTGGCTTTAGGGGAAAATAATATAGTGTTGCTGCCATGGAATGAGTCAAAAGAAACTTCAACATCTACAATCTAACAGTCTCTATTCTCGTGTAATGAATTTCACTTGTAACAGATGAAAATTATACATCACTGATTTTTAGGAGTTTCTACGTGGAATACCATTATTGCGTACTGAAAATTGGACAGGTCAAGCTTAAAATAAACGTAATAGACAAGCAAAGGTGTGTTCATATTTAATGTTCTCATTTGGTTGATTTTCTTCTAACTTAAAATTCAATCTAATAAAATATAGATGAATGACCGCGCAGTGAGAATGTAACTATTTAAGTTGTAATCTAAAATTCTAATTCAATCATATTAAATTATTAAAAATTTTGTTTGCTTTACTATTTCCTTTCTAGTTGTTCGAGACCTTTTATTCGATTTAACTAACTTTATTCAAAAATTCATGGAGCATGAACCAAATGACATATCTATGATATTCTTGAATTAGATTATTTGGATGAAGATGTATGAAATCCACGCCAGTGGTTAATTTTTTCTTCATCAAGCATATTGTGAACTGACATTATTTTGTTATATATTTTGGTCACAGAATATTTCAAACATCTTAGAAATGAGTTGGGTTACAGCAGATGTTGCATCATAATTTTGGGACCCACCTTTGGCAGCACCATGGGTTGGTTGGTGAGAAGAAAGAATGAAATATCTCTTTAATGAAATTTGTTTTGGCTCTTAAGAAAAAGTTTCTCAACAGTAGTGGCGGACCTTCATTCGGGGTGGAGATGGCTTCAGGCCCCACTTCGTCATAACATTAATTCTTTTTTCAATAATAATAAAGTTAAGATAAATGTTATTGATGATTAAAGAAAATACACTTATTTTATATTGGCTTAATTGTTTAAAGTAGATTTTGAGTTTTTTTTTATGTTTAAAATAACTTTATTTTTTAGAATTTTTTTTCAATTTGGTTATTTTATCTAACGGGTCTAAATCATTAACGACATAGTATTCAGGTTAGTCATTACTGAATGAGTTGTTAGTTTCTTATATACGTAGCAGCATCTGCAACCTTAACCTTCTACTTCCTCCGTCACTTTCCTCGATTTCATCTTCCACCACTTGGTCTTTGTCGCCTCCTTCGACGTGGCCTAATTTGCAGGCTTGTATAGGTACCAACTTGGAGATATGGTGAAGGTTATAGGGTTCCATAACTCAACTCCTGAAGTGATGTTTGTTAGACGCAACAAGTCTTTGTCTTTAGTAATGACATTTCGTGGAGAGTTTTTCTATACAATATGTTTTGTCATTAAGGTTTATTTCCTAAAGTTTCCATTTTTAGTTGTGATCGTGATTATTTTTGGAGAACTTAATCATAGCTTTCAACGAATGTCCTTTTTTTGTATTCTATGTTTATCAAAATTGGATCTTAGTTCTCATTATTGGGTTTACCGAGGAGGTTCACTGAAAAGATACAACACCAATGAGATACACATAAGGTATTAATATCACTCTCTACCAAAAACCTTAAGGCAATAGGTTAATGGATCTTCAACCTTATACGGTGCTCTACTTTCTCATTTCTACCAAATTTTAGACTTAGACTCACACTTGAAATTCTAACAATCTTCCCCTTCTAGGATGAGTCCCTTTGTCATTGGTACATTCTCCCTCTAGCAGAAGCAATTGAGTATTCATTTTCGTATTTTCGTTCATCTTAACGAGACTCACTAACCTGAAACCCTTTGTCAGGAAGACTTTTGATACAGGGATCATTGTACTCGTCTAAGCCTAACTTGACTCTCATTGTACTCATTTGAGCTCAACCTAGCTCTAATACTACTTGTTGAGTTTATCGAGGAGGATGTTAACTAGGGAGATACCACACCGATGAGATTTGACTCCAACCACATAAGGGATTGCCATTACTCTCTACCCAAAACCTTAAGACAATGGGTTAATGGATCTTTAACCATATCATCTCCTTTACTGCTTCTGAGATAACTACATATTTAGTTTCAATGGTTGAGAGGGAGACTCTTCCTTGAAGTTTAGACTTCCAACTGATAGTTGTACCACCCAATGTAAAAATGTAACTTGTTGTGATCTTTCTACCATCCAGATATCCTCCCAAGTATGCATCAGAGAACCCTTGTAAAGTGAGATTGCTTCCCTTTTGAAAACTTTAAGTGAGTTTCCAAAGTTGTATTTCTGGTTTTAGCATTTCCAACATTAAATCTGCTACGCAATTTTTTTTCTATATATTTATCTTGAGATAAGTTTAAAATACCTTCATATCTATCTTTGAAGATTTTCAAACCAAGAATTTGTTTGGCAAGGCCAAGATCCTTCATTTCAAAATTTTCTGACAATTATTTCATCAACTTAGCCTCTTACCAAAGGAAGTATCTTATATGTATATAAATCCATGTTCATCTCTTGTTTTATCTCCAATGAGACTTTTGTTTGTATCCTACCACTCACCTCAGTTCATCTTTTTACCAATAAAAACAACTACGATGAAATGAGTTTTTTCTTAATGAGTATCATTTTTTTATCTTGCGTATGACCAAGTTGAAGAAGAGTTAGTGACTAGCAAATTCAAATTTGGGACAGAGATTGAGCCACTCAGGAAAAGATTGAGTTTTACTGGTTTAGGGTACTTAAGTGAACGATTGAACTTATTGTACAATGCCTTTTAACTTCTACAACTCAATCTTCTTTCGGAGTGGTTTAATCTATATCCTAAGTTTGGCTTTTCTACTCATCAGCTCTTCCTTTCCTTGACTAAAATCCTTCGTTTAATAAGAACATGCAAACTGTTATGAGAAAAGAAAGGATAGGAATTGTATTTCTTATTCCATAAGAAGAGAGTACAATTTTACATATATATAATTGTTTGAAACAATATATAAACGGAATATAAATATAAAAATAGAATATAAATATATGAAGATAAATGCACAGATATGAACGGAAAATAAATTAAATCCAATACAAACTGTAAAGTTCATAAATACTCATTTTGTATATTTTTTTTATTGGATGCAGGACATTTAACGTTGATTCTCATTACACTAACACAAAAGGGGATTTCAATATCATCATTTCCACATCAAGTGTAGCAAAATCCCACATTAAAAATGCATGAGAACATTTTTGTAAATATTTTGGCCAAATTGACATTGGTCTACCTCCCAACTGACGTTAATTTCTGTGAATACTATGTAAGTTTAGTGCAAAGTTTGTGATGTAATATAAACTATAATATGATTATATGTATGTATTAAGTATGTTATAAAAGGAAATTGCAAGGAGAAATTTCCCTTGTTGTTTTAAATTTTATATGTATTGATGTAAGGATTTAGTATAAGTGTTTCTGATGTTTTAATAATCATCCAATCTCAAGTAGAGAATGGTGGAGTATGTGGTGAGAGGAGTAGGAGGTCCTAATATAGAAACTTTACCTTGTCCTAAGGCATTAAATGACTAACCTTGTGTATGGTAAAGGGAAATTCATTGGCAATGACTCTGTAGAGAATTGAAGGTTACCACAAGTACATAACCCACCAAAATTCTACATCAGTACATATATCTGAATGGTTAAGTCTAGAGTTAACGTCTTTATGCTTAGGAATTGTTTGATTCACTTGTGTTTAATTGTTATTTTCATGATTCAATTATATATATATATATATATATATATATTGGTAATATTAGCTTATCCTTATATTTGTGTTTGTATATTCTGTTTGTTTTCTAGATTGCAATGATCATCTTAATTATCCGAATAGATGATTATGTTTTTGTAGAACAAGTATTTGGTGTTTGGTGGTGATGGAGCATATAGACATAAGATGTTACTTTTTATTTTTATAAGATCTTTTGTAAAACTCTAAATATTACACTTTTATTTTAGGTTTAATCCTTTTCGACATCCCTATTTGTGCATAATTGTCTCAGATAGGTCCTCGTTTTCTAAAGTGTTTCAAAATGGTCCTTAATTTTGGAAATTGAAATTAATGGAGACCTTCCCGTTAAGTTGACTGGACGGCGTTAAAGAAAATGATGTGTGGGTTGCTGAGATGACCAAATGGTACTGACGTGGCACAGTACTGTTGTTGACCTGGCTTAATGGTGAGTTTTTATATTTAAAAAAGTTAAATTTTTAAATCAAACCGCAACGTTTTGATTTTTAACAGAATAAATGAACGTTTTAAATGAAGGAATCCCTAAATTGAAGAAATGAACGTTTAAATAAAAAACAATTAACAAAAGATTAAACCTTTCCTAAATCAGAATCCATTTAGAACCCTAATTTAAAATTTGCAGAGAACCCTAAATTAGTTATCAATTTTCTAGGTTTCCTTCTTCTATGTGTGGGAGAACCACATCGAGAAGCTTCTTCTTTTCCCAGGTTCAGCTCGTGCAGATGCAGGCAATGGCAAAACCCTTTCACTCGCAGATCTGGTATCGCGTTCACGCTGCAAAAACCATTTGTTCACGCTGCAAAATATTTTGTTTCCTTTTTTTTCTGACTAATATGTCTTCAAAATCAAGCACGTCAGTCAAATTCAAACCGTCATGCTCTTCAGTGTTCATAAGTGGTGCTCCATGAAATTCCTTTTTCTGGTTGCTTTCTTTCTTCTCCGGTGCTTCCAAGGAGGAGCGACTTCCTTTGGTTCTCGCTGGTGGAAATGAGAAAGCTTCTTTCGTTCTTGCTCTCCTCAGGCAGACGTTTCATTTATGGGATTTCAGTCTTCCAATTTAGGGTTTTATTCAAATCCCTTTTAATTTTCCAAATTCCCCCAAATAATTAAAACATTCTTCACTCAATTAAAAAATACATTTTTTTGTAGACAAAACGTTATGTTTTGATTAAAGTTAATTTTTTAAATGAATAAATAAATAAAAAAGCCAACTCAGATAACCAATATGTGCCACATCAACAGCACTCAGTCGACTCACTAAGCCAGGAATCAATTTTTTTGATGCCGTCTACCTAATTTAACGGTAAAGTTTAATTTGATTCAAATTTTAACAATCAAGAACCTAACCAAGAGACTTTAAAATATGAGGATCTGGTTGAGACGATCCTAAAAAATAGGGATATCGAAAAGGATTAAACCTTTATTTTATTGTGATACAATTCTTAATAAATTAGGATCTTGCATATATTTTGACGTTGTAGGTACGTTGGTTAACTCTAAGCATTCTAATAGCATTTTATATGTTCCATAAAATTAACAGTTTTTTATATGTTAAAAGTGTAAAGAATCCTATAATAATTTAATATTATTAAAATAAGACGTTAAAATGAATATGTATATAATATTTAACAATTAATAATTATTATATTTTGAATTTTTTTTCACCTCTAATCTTAATTATTCATTTTATGAATTTCAATTAATTATAACAAAAGTTAAACAATTTATCATGATAATCAATAAATGTATAAAAATATAAAATAATATTACAGTCTATGTATATTTTAATTTGTAACACGAAAATTTATTTTTGCTTTATATACTTCTGGATGAACTGTTATTTGTGTATTGAAAATTTAATAGGACCATGAAAACTAAAATACTACATATCTTCTATTTTAATTGTTAGCTCGAGTTAATCTAAGAGTAAACTACCGGTTATTTAAATATATTATGTACATTAGAAAATTTTAGGGTTTATTCTCTATGGTGAAACTTGGTTTGACTTGAACATGAAATTAATAACATTTGTTTCATTAAGGTTGTGCTTATTTAGAGGATGAATTTGAAAGTATGTTCACTTTAGATAATGAATTTAGGAGAGAGGAAGCGGATGAATTTGAGTATTTGAGAATAAATTGATTTTGTTTATTTCAATAATATGAAAGAAAGCGAGAATAAATTTAAAAATAAAATTTATGATAATCAATGTAAAAGTAGATCGAAATAAAAAATGATTTAATTATATAAATTAAAGATTATTAAAATAATTTTTAATAAAAGTAATATAAAATGATAATTATATATAATTGTAAAAATTATTATAAGAAAAAAAGATAAAAAATAATAATTATTATTATTATATGTTTATTATTATTATTATTTTTGCATCATTTGTCTTGAACCGCATTCATGTTAAATCTTCATACACAAGTATGGAAACCAGTAACACGGTTATAACTATAAATATAAAGACCACATAAACATTTCAGATAAATCTTTTTAAATCTGCGCATATATCTGAAGATTGAAAAAATGATTTTATCTCTCAATTATTCGCTCTCCATTCTTTGCAATGAAAATAATGCGTGTTTGCCAATCAATTTTAACATTAACTTCATTCGAAACAAATACAGCCTAAAAGTTTGAAATCATGTTATCCTAAATAAGATAGTTAGACACCACTAATTGTACGACTAGGTTAATTACATATGCTTTATATACATTTCCTTTACTATATAATTCAATATATTTTAATATATCATTTAAATAGTTAAATATAGTTTTTAATAAAATAACGTTTTATTATTTCGTTTAGAGAATTTTATATGATACAATTGAATATCTAAATTTATAAAACGTTGTCACCTATAATAAAATGTTCTTAATATGAAATTGTCTTGTGCATAAATAAATTTTGGAAATTTTATTGAAATAAACTAAAAAATATTTTATATACTGTATATTGAATTCTTATCAGATAGATTTTGTAAAAATCATCAATTTTTGCTAACTCTTTTTCTTCCTTGGATTTGTGATCATGAATCATGTTTTACATCAGACTCTGAAATATATTTTAAATTTGAGATATTATATATATATATATATATATATATTATTTAGGTTAAAACCCTTCGTTGGTCCTCAAGTTTGTATGAAAATCTCAGTTGGGTCCTCAAGTTTTTTTCGGTCTCAATTGGGTCATATTTTTTGTAAAAGTGAGCACATTTTGCCATAACCGTTAAGTGTTGTGAAACGGCGTTAAAATGGTGTGAGCTGGATTTTTTCATTTACTGACGTGGCATTGTGCATTAAAATTGAAAGGCCACGTGGTGATGTTTTGTTCACAGATCTTCTCCTCCCTCCCCCTCTGCTTCCTTCCATCGGTGCCACCCAGCTGCTCTGGTTCTAGTCATAATTAGTTCTAAGCACAGAGCACAATGAAAGATCAAACTCAAACCTGGTCAATTGCAGAAGGTGTTCTGTAGTAATGGAAGGTTGAAACAAGGATGGCAAGGGCATGGACATGGTTGACACTAACACTGAATTGATCTTGCAGCCATAGACATTAATCCCTTATTACTCACCCAACGAGTGTATCCTATCTAAAACCTGACAACAAAAGAGGCATTACTCAAAACCCAATCCCACAGAGGGGCAAGGAATGATTCCAATTCATATCAGAATACTCAATCAATGAAAACTCATTCATCAGAACCAAACAACAAATTCTAACAGTATCATAACAGCCATTAAGCAGAGCAGCATCTTTAATCATAATTGTGACAGAAATCAAACAATGCATCACACACTTTCAAGCAAAACGAAACATATAATATTAGCTCCCATACCCTTCGATACCATAAACTGAACCAAACATCATCGCCTTAATTTCCTTCCCCAAACACACAATTGCTGGTCATCTAAAATCAAAGGGCTACACCCTCGTACTTCCAAACATAATTTATTATTCTGCCAAGAGAATTTTTCTGCTTTCACTTAATCCTATATCTGTATCAACTCCTGTAGGACGGCCTCCACTACTAGCCGGTTCGAGCTCCACTCTCTCTTTCGTTTTCCGCTTCGCCCAAGCCCTAGCTCGAGGGTAAGTTTCTTTTCTGCCAAATTGTTGTGTGAGCAGTGGCATGTCTCCCCATCAAGATCCAGAAAAACCCAGCACGTTCTACCTGCATCCAATGTTCTTCAGCTGAAAATGGGAAAACCCCACATCCAGATTCGTCCAAAAGTTCTGATTTTTATAAATGTGTATCTGCAACTGAATCAAGAAGAATGTCATTTTTTTAGGTCTGTGATTGTGTTGTAGATGGTGGGTGGCGCCGATAGAAGGAAGCAGAGGGGGAGGGAGGAGAAGATCTGTGAACAAAACATCACCACGTGGCCTTTCAATTTTAATGCACAATGCCACGTCAGTAAATGAAAAAATCCAGCTCACACCATTTTAACGCCGTTTCACAACACTTAACGGTTATGGCAAAATGTGCTCACTTTTACAAAAAATATGACCCAATTGAGACCGAAAAAAACTTGAAGACCCAACTGAGATTTTCATACAAACTTGAAGACCAACGAAGGGTTTTAACCTATTATTTAATATTAATCCACTCTCTGGAAGGGTAAGTTGGGGAAGGGTTTTAAAACAGAGTACATTATTTTAGTGTTATTTATTCTAGAGTCACCACGTGTCAAGTTGCAGAGCCAAAGCCCTATTTAGTTCAGCGTGGAGATTCAAGGGTTTTAGGTTTTAACAGCTTCACGCGCCTCCGAAAGAGAGAACCGAGTACAACAGAACCACCGTTCTGTTCTACAAGGCCGGTAAGATCTAAAGTTCACAACTTTCTTTGGACTAATTTCTTTTACGTCTATCAACATTTTACTCTTGCTGGTTTCTTTTTCCTCTGCATGCCCTTGTTATTGGATTCGTAGCAGTTTCTTATTTTTCTCGTTGGTTATGCCTTACACTCTGCAATATTTAATTTTTTACGATCCGCTAGCCTTCTTTTTGTTTAAATCACAAGTGGGTATTCTCATTTTTTTTATTTGTACTTTGGCGGGTGGGTTTGTTTTTTCCCTCAGAAGTTTATGACAGACCTATTGCACATATGAACATGTATTCAGCATATATAAGAGTTCTTGTCGATTCAGTGTCTTTCTAGTGGGGCAAATTTTTTTGTGCGAAAGGCTATTATATGTTAGTAATTTTAACTGGGAATGAATTGCTTCTAAAATGATACTGAAAACATTCATTCACGAATCCATAACTACTATGAGTTCATGGTTAAGTGGGGAATACGCTGTATTTCGATTGGATTGAACAAGGCACGCCACAGACTTGATGCTGTGGAGTGTGGAGTTCAACCACAACTCCACAACGTTTGGTGGTCACTTTTAATTTTTGAGCTGTGGCTAGTGAGAAAATACATTGCAATTGCATTGATGATTATTTTTAATATGAAAGAATATGATCTGGGGTTTGGAACTTTTGTGTGCCGATGAGCATAAGTTACATTGATCAATTAACATACTGTGTAAATTATTGGCTTGTGATACTTTTGTAGGTTTGAGCAATGGCGTTCTTAAATAAAATTGGAAATCTACTCAAGAATTCTGCTGTCAAGCACATGAATCAAGATTTTTCTATGTCTAGCCCCTCACTTTTCCAAGCAATTAGATCAATGTCATCTGCAAAGCTTTTTGTCGGAGGTACTTTTGCTTAGCATGACGTATATTTTCAGAATGGAACTCAGCTTAAGTTTTTAAACTTTCGCTGCAGGTATTTCTTACAGCACTGATGATATGAGCCTGCGGGAGGCATTTGCTCGCTATGGAGAAGTTCTTGATGGTACTTTTCTGACATACATAGTCCACTAGTTTTTCATTATTTGAGGTAGAGGTAATAAATAAATATCACACTCATGAAAAAGGAAAAAAGTCATTTGTGAATACTTTTTTCAGTGTTCCGAAGAATCCAATGACATACATTATGAATATGCTTTGATAGAGTGGCTACTCATTGATAGTTATGTACATAGTAGAAATACTTTAGTCTGTTCCTCTGTCTTCGAATGAATTTCACAATTGTAGTTTTTAGCGATGATAGTGTGTTTTAACAGCCACCATCTGTATTGTGTAACAAAGTGGCGGGTAACAATCAAATGTTTATATAGCAAGCATTAAAAAATGTCTTTGTCGAGCAAACATGTTTAATTTCATAATATGTTGCTTATCGATATCTGCTCTGAAACTGTTTGTTTTGGATATTCTTCCAGCCAAGGTTATTATGGATCGTGAAACTGGTAGGTCAAGAGGTTTTGCCTTCATAACCTTTGCAACAAGTGAGGATGCATCTTCTGCAATTCAGGCCTTGGATGGTCAGGTACTATCTATTGTCCGTGCTAACTTTTAAAAATGTCATTCGTGACATTTCACGTTGAAAGCATGTTGTTAAATACTTCTGTAATTTTATATGTATGTTTGAAGAAATTATAAAGTTGTCCTGATATTATTTATGAATTAATGAAAACCTAGTATGCATACACGTATTCCTGGAGTAAGTTTAAAAATAAGAATATTTGTGAAACCAACGAATTCTTATAATATGGAGTTAGATTTCATAACCATGATCGAGACTTTGAAAGATACATGCTTTAGTAAATTGTTTAACCAATTAATCTTGTCTATATAAAATAAAGAAGGAACAAGGATAGAATTCTTCACATGATAGTTCCATTAGAATTTAGCATTAAGTAATTGTTACTGTTAGTTTCAATAGATTAATCATGCTAATGTCTGCCTACATTACAAGATTGGCAATGTTTCTTTGGTATCTCTAATAGTTGTGTTACAGGATCTTCATGGTCGGAGAATTCGGGTGAATTATGCCACAGAAAGGGCACGTCCAGGGTTCGGTGGTGGTGGAGGTGGGTATGGTGGTGGTGGTGGTGGTGGCTATGGTGGAGGTGGATATGGCGACAGCAGGGGTGGAAGTTATGGCGGTGATAGTTATGGAGGAAACAACAGCAGGGGTGGAAGCTATGGAGGTGGTGGTGGTTTTGGTGTTACTGGAAGCTATGGCGGTGGCAATGCTGAAACTAGTAATTACCAATTTGGTGGAAATTCTGGTGGAGATCTTGGCTCAGCTAGTGGTGAATTCGGAAGCAGCCAAAATGAAGGAACAGCTGCAGCAGACAATTATGAATTCAATGAGCCACTTGAAGACAATGTGAGGGGGAACAGTGATGAACCTGATGACTATGCTCAGACCCGCAGGTGAGAATTTTCACCATGCCTAGAGCAAGTAACCGGTGCTTGTTCCAATATCTTGTTTTAACTTCTTGATTTTCAGCAGTTCATTGCGTGGTTTGAACATGATAGTTTGTCAGCTCAAGGACTGATGAAAAATAATATTTTTGTAGGAGTTGAACTTCATTTAGAATAGTTTTATTGTTGATCTACATTCAGTATCTGGAAT
The DNA here is from genome assembly GCA_027742785.1 of Vigna reflexopilosa. Classification (NCBI taxonomy): domain Eukaryota; kingdom Viridiplantae; phylum Streptophyta; class Magnoliopsida; order Fabales; family Fabaceae; genus Vigna; species Vigna reflexopilosa. Next base: position 3,740,985 of record CM050913.1, read on the forward strand.
GATAAACGAATATACAAAATTAAATAGTTCATAATAACAAATGATATTAAGAATGGGAAAGCTGGAATTAAGAAAACAACAATCTATTCCAGGGAAATACAGTCTTGCCCACGAAGGACATTTATTGAAGTTGTTTACCTTTTCAAATTCCTCATTCAAGGACATTCTTAGTTTGTTGTTCAATGGGAAATGGCTTTTTAGGTGCTTCTGTTTCATTCGTTTGATTTTTAAATGTTCAATTATATTAATTAGATTTCAAGTTCACATTCATTTAATTGGGCAAGACTAGTTCAGATATTTTTTTGGAAGTGATTTGAATTTGGTTTTAAAGCCAGATTTCTGCAAATCCATTATTGGTTTTTAAATTATGAACCAAATTTTAAATTTGTATCAAACCATGAACGGGTTGAAAAAATGGAGCCAAAGATGACAGATAAAGTAAAATTGAAGCTACTTTAGTCAAAGTGTTCATATTTTAGACAAAGTCGCAGTATTAATATTTTTAATTATAAACCAATTTTAAAATTTGTATCAAACCATGAACGGTTTGAAAAAATGAAGCAAAGATAGCATGGATAACTTTAGACTGAAGTTACTTTAGTCAAGATCAAAGTGTTAATGTTTAAGTCCAAAGATTATCTAACTAATTTTGAACTAAAGATGTCTCGAGTGAAACTCCTAAGACAATTTTCCTGATTGAGCCCAAAAATTCAACCTAAGATCTAGTCAAATTAAAATTTATAGATTTTTAGATTGAAACTTCTAATAAATATATCAAGTACATCTTAGTTGGTGTCACATAAATAATTACATAGACTAAGTCCAAGTGAACGATGTCGAGAGAGAGATAAGACCTTAAAGTAAGTGAAAATATCATACTTAAAACATTTTCACCATACTTAAAAGTATTAGCATTGGTTTTAATTTTTTTTTAAATGAACTAAACTTATTTATAATTCAGAAAACTATATTGGTAAAACAGGTTAGGCCATCTGGACTTCCCCACAGCCCGGTGTAAAAGGGAACGAACGATATATTTTTTTGTCAACATTTCATTGTTAATTTTTTTGTATTTATTGTTGTGTAATATAGTTTGTGATTAATGTGATCAAACATTATTTATCATTTACCAGTAGAAATCTAGATTTTATTTCATCATCTATTTTAATATTTTTTATTCTGTGATACGCTTAGTTATTTATAGTAAATAATAAATCATTTGTTTTAAGGTTGTTTTTTTACTTGTCAGTAAAACCTTCATTAGTATTACGGAATATATATTACGGAATATATTTTCCGGAACATAAGCGAACTGTTTAAGATTTATTTTTTCCGTAATTACATTTTCGGATAACCATTTAGCCTCCATATCAGACCAGGCAAGCAAGAAGAATCTCCAACAATGACTAATAATCCTTTCTTCTTCACTGTGCCTCCTTGTTGATACAGATTTCAAAAACGGATAAAATTGGAATTAAATAAAATGATGGGATGCGGGAAGAAAATGACAGAGTACAGAAAGCAATTGCCAATTTATTTTAATTTTCTTTTAACTTTCTAAGAGACTGACCCGCATCACACCCGTATCACCGGCCCTACAAAAATGGATTTAGAGGTGAATTCAAACAAAACAAACTTTAAAGTAGTTTGAATTGGTGTGAAAATGGATTGGATTTTATTACTTACATATACACAGGATTTTGTGCAATTTATATATTGGGATTTAAAATCGCTGACCCAAAATAAATAAATGAAACGTGAGATTTCAATAATTAGAGTATATCGCACTGATTTGTATGAAAATGGTAACCACAGTTTCATTATCAGTCAGGACGAATAATTGAAGGGTTCTAACAAGAAAATTTGGGGTGAGTGAAAACTGTGACTTATCACTGCACAGTAAAGACACTAGCAGTGTTACATGCATACGACAAAAAATTACAACATACGATTTCTCTAACGAAGCATGGGAATGAGAAATTACAACCTTTTAAATTCCTCTCAACAGCCAACTATGTCGCTCCAAAAATCATGCTGAGGGCTTCCTTTCCACCCGGAAGAAGAGGACACAATCAAGACAATATTTACACATCTTATGTCCAATTTACACTTTGTAGCTCATAAAGCCCAGAAAGGCTTTTGAACCCCATTTGCTTGGCTGCCAAGAGGAAATGATTCCTCTTTAGAATCATCTACATCATCGTCATCCTCCTCTCCGTATTCCATTAGCTTCACCAAAGTATCTGAAATACGTAAACGTTACATAAAAACAGTCTAAAGATGGCTAATAAAACGAGACATTGTAAAGTTAAAATTTCAGGGTCAGAACAAAAACTAGATATTCCATAGAGAAAAAAGAAATGAAGCTTCAAAGCAGTAATGACCCAAATATAGTAAAAGCAAGCTTGATTCTGACCAGGAACTGCATCAGAATTTGTATTAAGCAAATTCTTGTTGTCTTGTACTTTAACTTCAGATGGACCAGAAAATTTAGGTGGAGGCGGTGGTGGCATAGTTTTTGGTAGAGGTGCTGGCATTCCGTTGGATGATGGCTGGACCAACTTCTTAGGGGCTGGCATAGTTGATAGATTCCTCACAACAAGACCATCAAGTTGTTCATTAGGTTTTATAGGTTGCAAACCCTGCAATCAAGATAGAGTGGGAGAAAACAAAAACCCAAATACAATTTTTGAATCAGGTACTTAACTAATCGTCCCAACACGCCAGACTTGAAAGTCAAATAAAGACACTGAACTGCAAACGAGGAAAACAAACACAAAAAGCAAGGTAAAACACTACATGGTAAAATAAACAGGTAACGACTTGTTGCTAGTGTACCGTACATCCAAAATTGATCTACTGAGACAAACAATAGCAGGAAGCCAGAAAGTATAAAAGCTAGCCAGATTATGTAAATGGTTAAGTAATATTAAGACAGGTATACAGTAATTTATTGCCATTCTCCAAATAAAAAATGTTATAACTGTAAATCTGCAGCCCAAATTTCCCCGATAAAAGGGTTGGAGTTCATATACCAAATGTAGCATTGATGTCAAATATTCAGATAAAATTATTTGCACAACGAACAACGGTGTTGTAAGATATTCTAAAAGTGTGACGATAACTAAGGGAAAGAACTTTTTTATTTTAATTTACTTCGCCCATAATTTTAATCTACTCTGATGTAATCCTTTTCTTATTATACCTACCTATGATATCTCATTCTCTAGTTTTAAATTTTCTACTATCCCAAATTGTCTTCTTCCCTTTAAAAGATTTCATCAATTTGGTATGGTAAACCCTTCCCTTCAAGAAATTGACAGTCCCTGTATGCAGGACTAGAGGAGGGCATGATCGCCAAAAAGCACGCCACATCTTTTGCAGCAATTTTACCAATGAAGGAAAAAGTCACAATAATATCTTGGATTAGAAAGGACGTATGCTGTGAAGACACAAGCACGCTCCTACTCCTCCAAAATTGAAAAACCTGTCAAACATACAAACCAATGGCCCAACAGACAGGTCCAGTGTCAGGCTTTTAGCTTCATAGGTCAGAGAAAATACCTGGAATATTAAGCATTACAGTCAGCACAAAAATACACGTTTAAATCGGAACAGATCTAAAGATGAACAGTATTTGAGAAAAAGTGTTCTGCACTAATACTTTTATGATCTCTTTGCTACAGCAAGAAATAAAGAATTAAATTCTGAAGGGTATGATATCAACAGAAAGCTACGGCTGTAGTTCAAAGGGAAAACAATACCATAACATGGCTCTTTGTTCCTGATATGCCTCCACAAAAGACTTAATTTAGGTTTAATTACATGTTTGATCCCTACAATTGCACAATACATCTTTTATGTTGAGTTTGGATGAGAATGAAGAAGGGGATTAAAGGACTTAGGAAAGAAAAACGAACTATGGTGGTTTGATTGAGTAAACAGAAAGTTCAAAAATCCAAATTGAGTAATACGAAAACTTTCTGTATAAGAATGAGAAGTGGAAAAAAACTTAAGAGACAAAACATAATCAATTGTTTACCAATTATAAAATGGTTAAAAATATAAACACTATGTTGTCAACATAACCAATTATGTGCTTGTATTTTTTTTAACACAATCCTTATATTCTTGACCATACAGTTAACCCTGTTGTCAAGAATAGAAGGATTGACACTTAATCGAATATGCTGTAAAGGGTAGAGGGACTGTGCTAAAAAATAAGAGCACATGATCGATTCTGCTGCCAATTTAATCGATTACAGTTGTTTTTCAATAAAAATATATATTCATTTTCATTCTCTTTCTCACCTATTTCTTTTCCAAACAAATCATCCCTATTTCCACTGATATCTCAATCTTTCTCTTCCTTTTTTGTTTCCCTTCCACTAACTCTATTTCTTTCCTCTCTAACAGAACATTAAACATCTCATTTTAGTAATACACAATTTCTTTTAATCTCTTATAGTTCCTTCCTGTACATCATTTTTAATCCTTTTTTGTAAATAAATGGAATTAAAAATAGTATGTAGAGGCCAAGGTGGAATTTATTTAAGTATTGGAACTAAAAGGTAAATTTTTCGAAAACTATTACAAAGACCACTAAGTAATTAAACCTTTAATTTATTTTGTTTTTTCTTTGCCAAATGGCAAAGTTCATCTAAATGTGTAAACAAGAAAAATGCATTCATCATGTACGCATAAGAATCATTCTATGTAGCAGGCAGAGTGGGAACAGTGAAAGGGAAAATCTAGAAAATATTACTTCTATCCGGCAGCACTGGGGACATATATATATCATATCAGTCAATTTGAAGGCATTAACCTCCGACAAACCTGTCTACATATAAGTGACCTCCCTTTCCAAAGCATTTGAAATTCAATATCATTTCAGTTATTGAATTAGAATCCTATAAGCAAGCTTCCACTCATTATGGAAACAAAATACCATAAGGACAACCAACATCTCAGAAATTCAATGAATAATGTAAAGATTTTCAATAGCATGTGTGTACAGAATCTTTAATCAAAAGAACCAGCATTCTTGTACGAGATTATGTGAATCATTCGGGAAAAATGTCAGGAGTTGGTGTAAACCTAAGGGGGCTTTGAAAGAAAATGGAATTCCAAGCTGGTGTTGTCTTGTTTATAAAATATGTAAATTAAGTGAATTGAGATTCTTAAAAGCTATTCTGCCCATCGAGAATACAAAACGGTTTTTTTCCTTGCTTCGTGGTGTCCTAGTTTCAACTCTGGTGATGGCAAGTAACTCTAGATCTGATGCTTAAGGTAGAAATCAATCTAAACTTCAACCAAGTCCTTCATTCTTTCGCAAGCTTACTATAAACAACTAAATTAAGGGAATTTCCCTCAATGCATGCAATGATGTATTTAAAGATTTTATCAATGGCAATTCAATGACCTGATTGAGTTTTGCTGTGCCTTTCGAACCAACTGGTAATTCTTGAAACTTTCGTTTTTGGGGTGGCCGCTTCTCCCTTTCAAGATCAAAGCATGAGGTTGGCTTGGACTCTCCATTTGATGCTAATGTTGTGGGATCAACTGTTGAAGAGACAGGAGGTGAGTGCCTCAAAGCAAGGGCAACTTGTTGCAAAGGGGTAGCTTGAGGATATATTCCACCATATCCAATATAGCTAGTGCCACCAGATACTAAAGGGGGGGGAGTGTAACCAATGACGTTTGCTTGATGGACAGAGCTTAAATGTCCAGTAAGTTGTGGTGTAATTCCCAAAGTGAGGGCAGCAGTGTCACCAATCACTCCAACCGAGGAAGCTGGAGGAAATGGTTTCAAGGCCACTACTGCTGACATAGAACTACTGGTTACGCTGGTAACTGCCTCTTGCTCAACTGCAGGGCTCTGAACTCCTGTCAATTTCGGTGGGGGTGGTACAGCGCTGTAAACTTGTGGGGGTGAAATGACTGTAGGAATCTGCTTTGACAATGAAAGGCCATCATAAACCTGCTGAGGTGGTGGAACAGCACTATATACCTGCTGGGGAGGTGGAACAGCAGTGTATACCTGCTGTGGAGGTGGAACAGCACTATAAACCTTACATGATGAAACCCTATGACAGTTAAATCATAAGTTATTCCCTAAAACTTATATAAAATCAACATGAAGTACCATATCACAGCACCAACAATAAATATAATCAAATAACACAAGTTAAAAGCATTGAAATGGTACAAGGCAGAGGAATTTTTCTCTACTACCACAATTAGATTTACCAGATCAAGACTTCCCACCAAAAACCGCCCTAAACTCAATCTCAGTTCCACAGAAAGTAAAACTATATTTAACTTTGATGCAAACCAATATAAATTTCATATTTGAACTATCCAGCAATTCGTAGTTAAAATTGGAAAATTAGCCCTTAATAAAAAACTGCACCTGAACCCGAAAGTACGCAATTGTAAACAAATAATAATTGCGGCAACCGTATAATGATGATGTTAGTGGACTAGACAGCGCTGGGATGGGAACATACATTCATGAAAACACTGTGTATAAACCAATGAGCTGCTATCATGGAAGCGAATGGAGAAGGGCATAAGCATTTAGTCATCAACATGATACTTAAATCTAGTGTAGCCCTCTTAGCAAGGACTAACACAAAAACCTAGAGTGTTCATTTTCCACTCATCTCATCCTAATGAATGTAATTTTTTTTTATATTAATGAGAGCCCCTAATATGGCTTTGTTGTTTTACAGATAGCGCCTTAAAGCACAGCATTTACAGATGTGAGAATATCAGCACCAAGTGCACAGCCAGGCACTTGAGTCCTCTGATTGATATCTGTATGGTATAGGTTTAAATGAGAACACCCTTAAATTAAAAAGGGGATCCATGTTTTCCCAGGATTGATGGATGGAGAGAAATTTACTATTTATATTACAGCCCCTTTTCCTCAATGGTACTAAAGTAATCTACCAAAAGTTCTCTGAAAATAAACTAGTAATATAAATGATAGAACGTGAAAAATGTGTTTTAAGCTTGTCATGTTGAAAATCCATAAATTTAATTATCAAAAGGTATGTGTCATGTAACATCAGCTATCCCATGTAAGAAATTGGGAATGTCTCGAAAAAATTATGTTTCTTCATGGCAAGAATTAAAATCTAAAGAGGACACAAATTTCAGAAATTTCCACTTGGGAGGAGAAACATCTTGCCCATAGATCCCATACCCTATTACAGTACAAAACTAAATACCTTGAAGCACCACACTCAGTACAGATTGTATCCAAAAGATTTTCAGCCAAAAGCTTAGCATCGTCAAGGCTTTTTGCATTGCTGGTGGACAACAACAGATGCAGAGGCTGCTGTCCATCTGCAACCAGAAAGGTAATCAAATGAAAAATATATACAATGAATAAATGAACTATGCTGAAATACCATGCCCTTCAGAAGTCGAGATGACAGAAATGAGAAGGCACCTTCTGTATTCAAGCATTCATTGTTTCCTGAACCATGTCCTCTCAATATAACTGTTGCTCCTGTTTCATTCATAATGTGATTTATATACTGGTCCTGCACGTTCAAATCCAAACCACCACCAACACCAAAACAATTTCTCCCAATCGTATGGAGATGTCAGAGAAAGCTTGAAACATTAGATTATCTCGACTTCATTGTACACGATGTAAAATTCAGAAAACACTAAAGAATTATATCTACCAAATAGAAATAAAAATATGGCAATGGCATTGGATAAAAAAATACAGACTAATTATTTCTATAGGTCAAGGTTACTAATTAGCATAGTTCCGGATCTGTTTTTGGTAAATATAATTTTACATATTGAAGAGTAAATACAAAATGTCCAGCCTATATATTTCACTGGTAATTAACTTTCTTACTAGTAGTATTTGGCAAGCGCCCCCTGTTCTTGTTTGTGACTTCTGAGTGTGGACACAAACTTACATGTCAGACAGACTCTCAGACAAGTTAAATATTCATTGGAAAAAGGTGCTTTATAGTAATCAGACAAGCCGTTTTTCACCTTTTTGAACATTACTTTCAGCAACTAACAAGTATTACAGTGGCATATGTAACCATAGAGGGCAACAACTGTCTATCCACCCTTTTCTTGCCTAATCAACTCATGGAAAAACAGTGCTCATATTAATACCTCAGTATTTTCACACCATCAAATCAGATGTTAACAAAGACATGGGCACTCCTAGTGAGTGGAAGGCTAGAATAGTATGAAAACAAAAAACATCAGATGAGTAAGTGGTCACATCACATATCAAATGAGACCAAATAAACTTGTAGGCTTTAGAAAGCATCTAATAAAATTTCTTAAAGGATTATCCAGATACGGTCATGCATGAACTCTGACCTCGAAAAGTGACTAGACAAGTCAATTGAGTAAAGAAGGGCTTACATTTGGTCCACGTATCCGAGCCACAATGTTCAATGAAGGATCAGCATCAAAACCCAAAAACACACACGTAGTCAGCACCTGATTCAGTAAGACATTTCAGTTGTTAACACATCACGTCAGAACTATGTGCACTTGCTAGTAATATATGTATGTCTACCTTCGGTCCATTAGGTGAGGCAGAAGAAATTGACTGTGAATTTTGCCCAAGCTTGAGGATTTCTTCAATCATTGCAGCAGCACGATCAACAGCTAAAATCCTTTCTGCTGTCTCTTTTATCTGCAATACATTTGTTGTCACCAAAAGCAAACCATCTTAGGTAATTCACTACTGTGTAACACTACCATTAGAGAACATGAAAACAAACAAAGTGCAGATAAAAACAAGGCTGCAGTTTCTTTTTCAAGAATAAGAAAACATTTTAAGTTACAAATACATCAATCCCTTTCATATGACATTTCATTCATTGCTGTGATTATATATTATTTTTCTTTTGACTTCTGAAATCTTTCCAATCCAAGTTATAAATGTTTGCTTTCATATCAAAACAAAGAAATACCAAAAAAAAATAATGAAATCTGATAATTTAACTCGATCATCATGCTATATGAAATCAAGTAGCAGCTTTTACATGAGCTCCTGCAGATATGTGAAGATACAGTGGTTTCTCTCCATCAAGTGGTACAGTAGGAGGTCGATACTTTCCCCTGTGGGAAAATTCCAGATATATGTTACATTAACAGCATATAATATAAAACACTAACAAGATTTTAGAAATGCCTTAAAGACCTACCTAGTAATTACTATGGCACCAGTACACCTCTGGATCTGCAAGAAGAAGAAGATCAATCACTAAAGATTAATTAAGAGGTGTTTGCAGCTAAAAATGTAAAATTGATTATATATGTCACCTCCTCCTGTGTCTGGCGTTTAGTCAACTTGTAGCGAACAGAAGACTCTGCATCATTTATGACAATTTCCCGAGCAATTATTAATTCATCTTGGATCTTTTGCTACAGGAACATTCATCTCACAGTTAAGATAGATAAGAAACTTGAATATTATTTGAAATATAAAAAAGAAATTCATAATAAATAAATAAATAATGAAAAAAGTGGGGAAAAGAGGCTTCAGAAGCATGCTGCAAAATATCTATGTAGATATGTCATTAATTAGACAGATTATACATCATTCATCCACACTTAAGCAATTATTCTGAGGAATGTATAAGGAAAACAATATATACAAAGAACACTGATGTCTCAAAACACGGACCATCACACTACACAAAATGAAATGATAAAAGTCAATATAAACACAGACACAGCCTATTGATTATATCGAAGTCAAAAGTATAGTCACTATTTCGCTCCATCTCAACCAAAACACATGAAAACCTATTATTGCCTGAGTCAAATTTCAATATAATGTTTAGAGGCTAAAAAAATATAATGTGAAAATATACTTCATCTTAAATATAACCAACCTAAAAAGGTATACGAGATAGAAAAACAAAATTTATAAATCATGTCATTGACAAACTGCAAAATCAAATTTCCAGAATTTCTAAAGTTTCGATATCAAAATGTTGTGATGGAGCAAGTTCCCGATAGACTACATCTAGAGAAGGTCACTCCAAGTCTAACCAAATAGAGGGTGACAGGAAAATTCAACAAGAGACGGATATTTGTTTCTGCATACTTGAACTTTTCATTATATACTTGTATGCAGTAATATTACTTCTTATTGAGCCAAGGATTTGGTCTTTCAAATTGAAGAACTGGTGGAGCACAACTCATCCTCCTTATCATGTTTATTGCAGCTTCAAAGATCTCCCGATCATTCCCAAATTACAAATCCTAAGATGACATTTCATTTAACAACTACAAACTCCCTTCTCCAAAGAATTAAATGTTGATGCAGCAATTTAACCAAGAAAGGGCACCAGCAAATATGATAAACATCATAAGAGATTTGAAATCTACACTCACTTGATTCGTTTTTTGGGCGGCAACAGCAGCTGCAGCAGTTTGTTGCTGAACATGAGCAGAAGCTGCCAGAGGATTCGTCAAAAGGGCACCAGAGATCACCGGAACCATGCCAGGATATGGAATCCCTCCAAGTGAAACAGCATTGCTCAAAGGGAGTGCTCCAGGTACTGCCATGCCAACTGGCATCAACGAATCCGCTGGTTGATCCCACTTTCTTTTCTTTCTAAACAAAAACCACAACACTCAAAAATGAAATCCCGAAAGACATGCAACAAAATAAAATCTGTTTAGCATTCCCATCACATGTCGATGCATCAACAACACACTATTGGCTACCTGACATCACACCACACCATTCTCGGATGTCGATGAGACCCTAATTCTAAAATTCCAAAACACTAAGCTACAAAAAATAACAATTACAATAACCAAATAAAAACAAAGCAGAACGACAAACAAAACGATAGAATCAACACCGCACGAAATCCAAACGAATTTCGCATAATTCGAAAAAACACGGAAAATAAGGCATTAGAGTTAAGAAGCCTTTACCTCCGCCGCGTTTGCGAAGCATCGTTGGACACGGAGGTTTCGTTGGAAGAAGAAACCCTAACGCTGCTATCTTCTGTCATAGTTTAACCAAATCAAGATTGCGAAACAAGAAGATGACGAAGAAAAAGAAGTGCAATATTGTCTTTGTTTCTCTTTTCGCTTCTTTTTCGTTTCCGATAGAAAACGAAAGAAGACTCAGGGAGCGTCGGTATTGGATTGGAACGACCTCTCGCCCAACGTCGTACGGTTACGTGACTCGGAATAGGATTAAACGACACGATGCAGAAATTAAACGACACACTACAGGGATTAAAGGATGACGGGGTTTCACAAGACCAAAGATCATCGCCTGTTTCGTACGTACTACTACTAGAGTGTGTAATAATATTTATTTGTTTGTTTTGGACTATTTTTTTAACATTTTTTTTCCAAAAAAAAAATGTGTTTGTTTCTCATTTTTCTCAATGATCAATAAATAAGGAAGTGGAAACATATGATAATATTTTTTTCACTCTTACAGTTACAAACTTAATTTTTCTTCTATCTTAGTTTCCACTTTATTTTATTTTTCTATTATATAATTATTTTTTTTATCTTTTTCCTTCTTTTTCAATGATCAATTTTAGATGTGGTCTACCATCATGGATTACTATTATATTTTTTGGGGACATTTTTCTGATAAGCAATATTTGTACACTTATCATATAACATGTAACATAATTAGGAGATTTATCGAGGTCAATCCAAGTAAATGATCATTAGATATCCTTTGAGAATGTGATTTTCTTTTAGAAATTATACGAGGATTACATTTACATAAAGTTACACGATAAAAAATAAATTAATTAAAATTAAAGTATATTTACCAAATTTCTATATCAGTATAAATATAAATTCTAACCAAATGTTTTATTGTCAAATATGCCATATATAAGTGAAGTAGAATAAATATAAAAGAAAAAGAGCAATAATGTGTGTGAAAAAATTCGTTTTATTGTGTGACATAAGTTTTCGACATCAACCCATTCTGGTTAAGAACAACAAATTCACTATAATAATATTTAGAGAAGGCAATGAATAATTAAGAATGTGTTGTGTGTATTCGTTTATAATAGTTTTCTTTTTCTTGGAAAATAAGTTTATAATCCTGATATTAAAATGATTAATATTATGTTTGGGTACATTTTCCTGTTATAGTGGTATTGGTACACTTACGATGCAAATCCAATAGATTTCTCATTTTCTAACAAAACGAAATATTAATTCAGTTTAAGTTAAGCTTAAAAAGGTAAAATAGTATATTTTTTTATAAACCACTTATTTAAAAACAGAAATTTTTTTCTTATTGAAAATAAGCGGAAAACGAAGTGTTTACAAAATAAACAAATTAAACAAACACATTAAAAAGGTATAAATATGCATATTTTATTACATTAATCTTTGAGAAAAACAATAGCAAACTCGGTCATTCAAGGAGATTTGTCATCTAAGAAAAATGGGGACATGATTGCGTAAAAGGTTAGGATTTTTATTTTTTATTTTTTTATTTTTTTGATGGGGAAAAAAGTGTTTATAAACACTTTTTATAAAAATATTATAAAAGACGAACTGCAATCACTAGATGGAAAAAGAAAATAAGAGAAAACTTGGAGGTGTATTGAAGTTTCCAATATAAGGATGTAAACAAAATGAGTTTGCCATGGAATTTGATAAAAGTAAATATCGAAAATATTATTCAATAGAAAATAATAAGTTTATAAATTTGTATTTATTATAGATTTTTTAAAATATTTTTATTTTAAAGAATTAAAGAGGTAAATAAAATATTTTCTTTAATTTGTTAATATTAGTTTTTAAAAAATGGAAAAATGATAAAACAATTTTAAAAAATAATTAAATGTGTTTGATTTTAGAAAAACGTAGGCAAAACTTGGTATGCAATAAATTATTGAAGAAAGTAAATGCTGTAATTAAAATTGGAAAGCATTTTAAGTAGATTTTAGCCAAGTTTTATTTATCTGAACTTAAATAAAAGCACAAAACAAAGATGATAAGAAATCATAACATTTAACGATTTGTTAAGAAGGTAAAGAAAAATATTTTGAAAGAAAAATTAAAATTGTATCTATGAAATTATAAATATGTAGTGAAATATAAAATAATTTCTTTTATTATTTTCATTGTATGAAGAAAGAGAAAAAAGGTGAAAAAGAAGAAGAAAGTGGCAAACGACAACATTGGGACCTTGTTTATTTGAATGAATTTGGAGGAGAGTAATTGAGGAGATTTGAGAGGATTTGAAGATAAAATTTTTTTGTTGTTTATTTAAGTGAATTTGAAAGTAAATGAGAGTGGATTTGGAAGTAAATTTTTTTAATCTGTCATGTCCATCAAATCCTACACTAATTCTCACAAACTTTACTTCCAAATTCATTCTCACTTACCTTCAAATTCACTCAAATAAACAAAAAAAAATTATCTTCAAATCCTCTCAAATCCCCTCAATTACTCTCCCCCAAATCCATTCAAATGAACAAGGCCTGAATGAATGTGGACTAGAGGTGACAATAAAAAGAATAAAAAAGAAAAAGAAAAAATAAATAAATTATATTCTCACATCTCAACATAAAATATATTCCTTCATATTTTACTCTTAATGCAAAAATTAATAATGCATGAAATGATATGCATATGATTTAGAAAAAAGAAATCTAAAAATTCAAACTTTTTTGAACTTTCATAATAAAATTGATTATACTAAAAAGTAATTCATTTTCTTAATTCAAGTGGTTGAAGTCCCATTAACCAAAATTTCCACATTATTTTTGTCATATTTTGTATAAATAATGTTTATTTAACTTTATTTCCACATTATTATACACAAGATACAAACTTATTTTTCATTTATTTGTAAATCCATGATTTCTCAAAATCTTTTTTCATCTATTATTCAAAACGTGGTTGTCGCATCCTATATTTTTTTCGAACTCCTGTGTTCTTTTGATTGTGTTCTTCTTACCGAAGTTGAATTGTTAAACTACATGTCTCAAATAGTGACTTATTACTTACTTTACATTAAAATATTTTGTTTCTATAGGACATTGATCTCATCCCCATTAATGAGCTAAAGAAATTATTTCCTTCTATTTCTTGTTTTACAATTTAAAGATTGTCATAATTTAATTGTATTGACTTAACAACCAAAATAACCAATCAATAAAGGTGGTTTTAGCAAATCAAGAAAGTTTATGAGTCATATTGGAAGAAAATTGACATATTCGACCTTATCAAAGACAATAAATCCAATACATCATCTTCCAAAATGTTCATATTATTAATTGTTGTGCGTGCATTATATCGAGACAACAATACTCTTATATTATCTTATGAATTTTTTAACCCAAAATGTGATTTATACAAATAACTTTAAAGCCTATAAAGAACATTACATGATATGAACTTTTAAATTAGACTTACTATCATTACAAACAAAAAGTATAATATGTTGTTAACAAGACAAAACATGTAACTATTTTGTTGTATTGACTATCCACTAAAGTTTTATATTTTAGGGTCAATTCCAACTTCTTTAATTCTCTTTATTTTGGTTTTTTTCATTTCATAACGATGTTCACATTTATCTTACTAAACTCTTAATTGTTGTTTATTTTGTTTTTCACGAGGTTTCAAATGTACTTTATTCGTTAAAGTTTGCCAACAACTTGTGCACCCGAAATTATTTATCAAATCTTGGTTATGCTTTTTAATCTTTTGAGTTTGTTAGGATGTATCCATTGTTTTATGGCGAAAGTAAAGTGAGTTAAGTCCAAATAAATTCACGACACTCTAACTTGTATACTCTTAATAAATAAAAGTTGTTTGTTTGTTAATAACTATAGAGTTAAATATGTTTTTAGTTGTTACTCTATCATGTATTTTTTGTTTTAGCCCCTCTTCCAAACTTTGTTTTATTTTCATCTCTCTCCTTGATGAAACTATCCGATTTAGTCATTGAATACCAATGACGTTAATTTTTGTATGACATGGCTAACCATGTGTCACGTGTGATGACATGTGTACACTTTTTAGATGTTTTTTCTAAAATTGAAAGTTATCTTGAAGCTCATATTAGGGTTCTTAAGGGTTATTTACTTCAATCGGATTAATGAAATCATGATTAAGGTTCTTTACTTCAATATTTATGGTTACTTCAATTGAAGAAACAAAATCGTGATTAGGGTTCTTTACTTTCATCAAATTGTTGTGGTTGTGATGCTTGGTGTGCTTGTTGTCAAAGACATCTTCAACAGAATCGTCATTGGAAGAAATGCGTAACCTAGTTAATTTGTTTGTTTTCATTTGCGTCTAGGGTTGTTGCTAGTTTGAGTTAAAGTGTTGATGTTACAATGTGGGTTTGGAAATGGTTTTCGAAGTCTCTTTGTGTCACATGGACAAATTCCTAAACAAAAGGGACTACAATATGTTGGGGAGATATACACCTAATTAAAGGAGTTGATATCGATTAATGGTCCTACTTTGAAGTGGTGGGAATTGTTAAGGAATTCAAATATGATAGAGATTTCAAAATGTGGTAGAAGGGGTCCAAACAAAAACTATTGAACAATCTCACAATATTGAGTAATGATAGGGAATCAACATGGCTAACTACACAAATGCCAATGACAAAGAGGTTGAAATATATGTCGAACATGTTCCTAGTAAGGCTCAAGTAATTAACTTTATTGTTGTTGGGGAAAAGGTAGAGGCAAGACACATATAGGCCATGGAGGAAGAGGTTAATGTGACTGAGGAAAAGGTCAACATGGCTGAGGAAGATGCTAATGTGGTTGAGGAAGAGGGGAATGTGGTTGACAAGGAAGAAGGGTCAACTAAGATAAAGTGGATGAGAGTGAAGAAGAAAGAATGACCAATGATGATGATGAGTTTGGGATGGAGAGTGAGAGGGTGGTACGTGATCGTAAAAATATTAATCCTGTATTGGATAGGTGAAGTAGAATGAAAAAAAAAACAATGAGGAGAAGAAGCAATGTTGGTGAATGATCATTTATCATTAATGAAGAAGTTGGAGACCATGACATGAATAAAGGTTACAATACTAATGACTTGTCTTTGAATGTGGATAATGATGGCGATGTGAGTTTGAATAGGGAAAGTTTCCAAAGTATAGAGCGAATAATATGAACAAGACCTTCAAATTTAAATTGGGGATGAAATTTTGTTCATTGAAAGATTTTAAAAATGCGCTAATGAAACATAGCGTTATAAATGGTAAAGAAGTTCAATTTGTTAAGAATGATTATAATATAGTTGGGGTTATGTGCAAAAAGAAATGTGGTTTTTTAATTATGACTAGCAAGGTAGGAGACAACCATACGTTTAGGGTGATAGAGAACAATAATATTGTTGTTTATATGATTATGTTGTTGAATTGTTAAGAGTTAAGGTTGGAACCTTCAAGGTTAAGGTCAATTAACCCCAACCCACTTTGCCACCAAGGTTTGAGTCATTTTACATGTGTTTAGAGGGTTGTAAAAATGGTTGTATCCACATGTTTGCGATACTCTCGAATCAATGCTCCTTCACGTGCAACCAAATCCTCTATTGTTAGATTTCATTTCACTACAACAATGATTTCAAAAGTAAATTACGTACATGGTCAAATCCTATATCCCTAATCCTTCCCTTTATTACCACAAAAACAAAAAATCACCTTACTTACATATCTTTAGGAAGAAGATCAACTTCAACTTCAACATTTTCCTATTTGGGGTTTTTCCAAAGTTAAATGTCGATTTCGTGTTTCACGAATAACACACCAACCACACATCTAATCACACAACTCAGGTGATATGTTTTGGTTAAAGTAAAGAACCCAAGGAACCTAAAAAACCTTAATTTAAGCTTCAGTTAAAACAAGCTAACTTTCAATCTCAGAAATATATCCAAAAATTTTAGATATGTCATCACACATGACGCGCCGTTAGCTATGTCATACAAAAATTAACATCTGGTGCTCGATGACTAAATATGAGAGTTTTGTTAAGGAGAATAATGAAAATGAAACAAAGTTTAGAAGAAAGACTAAAACCAAAACCACATGATAGTTTAAAGACAAAAAACATATTTAACCCTTAATTATAACTTTTGACACAATGATAAATATTTAACTTAGTAATTGATATCATGATCAATGTCATAAGTTGAATTCCAATAGAACAGTTGCCACGAGAGATATTGTTGTGAATTACATCAATTATCACGTGAAAATAAATGATACAAGTCATAATAAAATAATATTAACCCTACTACCATACTTTCTAAGTGTGTTTATAATGAGATGATGATGGAAAGAGAAAGAAATGCGGGGAAATTGATATTGTTTTGATTAAGAATAAGCACATGAGTGAGAAGTTTATGACTTACTTGATTGGGATGAAAAAAATAAAAATCTAAATTTTGATTGCGTTACATAGCCAATTACCAAAATGTCTTATCTTAAGAATTAACTTTCATAAAATAATTGATAAAATAACTCAAATTAATTTGGAGTTTATTTAGATAAATCCCTCCTTCCCCTATTATTAATAATATATATATATATATATAATATTTAATTTTTAATAATATACCTATTTTTTAACAATAAAAACATTACAAGTTAAAATTATTTAATAGAAAAAAAAACTCATTAAGAAATATAGTTAAAATTGGACGTTTGACTTTAATTTGTTGCTTTTTAACTCACCTTTTTCAATCTTACTAGACATGAAACAAATATCACATTGACCACATGTTAATAACTAACAAATGTGACATGTTTTAGTGATGACAAGAGATTTGGTTTGAGTTTTAAGATCATAGTCTACAATATTACTTTTTGTTTACCATGAAAAAACTAGAGAATGTCTCATTATACATCTTGATTAAGTGTAAAGATGAATTTCTATTATTGTTTTTTTTACTGTAATTAACTTTTACTTGAGAAGAGATTATTTATTTCTCATGGTGTAAACCTTCCAACAACATCAAGTGATTTTGTAATGTGAGTTTGTTACGTTGTTAGTGCAATTTTGTGTTGGTTTAAGTGATTATGTTTTTTTTTTTTAAATTTAGAGATTTAGAAAATGAGGTAGTAAATTCACGCACACAAATAATAATATAAGATTTTGATAAAAAAGAAAACATTCATTAGAAAATCTAAATTAATTGTTTTGTTTGACTTTAATTTGTTTGATTGTTAATTCACGTCTTCCTATTCACCAAACAAAAGAAAATATCTTATTTTTTGGTCATGTGTTAAGATTTAACAAATGTGACAGATTTGAGTTAAATTTTAAGATTTTAAACTATGTTGTCTTTTTATCGGTATGAGAGAAGTGAATAATATCTTATTATTCGATTAAATTGAGCATCAACTTGATTGTTGGTTATTATTTTCACTGTAATGAATATTGACCTAAAAGGAAATATTTCTTTCCACAATGTGAATCTTTTAATGATATTAAATACTTATTATAAGTTTGTTGTGTTGTTAGTATAATTTATGTTGGTTTAAGTATTTAAAATATTTTTGTAAAGTTTAAAAATTTAAAAACGAGATAGCACGTTCGTGCACATAAGAATAGAATAAATACCTATTATAACAATAAAATATAAATTGAGTTTAAAACACATGCAACATTCTTATAAGAAAGTTAAGTAAAAAATAAAGATGGTCACCTAAAAGAAAATTATAGTTGATGTTGAGTTAAAATATTTTTGTTATTTGCTTCAAAATCAAAATAAAGAATATCATTTCTTACTTTTATAAATTTCAAATTTTGTCTTGAGACAAATTAGATTAAGTCAAATCATATATTACTCATTGTTCCTGAACTTCTAAAAAAACTTTAAACTTTTTAATTAAAGTTCTACAACTGTGTCTTTAATTTTAATAATTAAGTGCATGGATTAGTGTAACTGTCATAAATTTATGATAATTATAATTTTCAAATCACTTATCAAGAGTTCCTGCAATACATCTCAAAAGAAAGGGACACCAAACACAATTTTATAAATAATTTTAAAATAAATTATAACTAATAACTTAAAAATTCTAATAACGAAATTAAAGTTTGTTTATTAAAATAAGTAAATAATACATTCCAAATAGTTTCTGACATAAAGAATGCATGCCGGGAATTTTCCCTCAAATTTTTTATATAAGGAAAAGAAAAAGTCCCATTGGTTACTTTCTGTGACACGGATCGCGATCCTAGTGCTCCAACTTTAAAGCACTTGCAACCGTTGATTTCTCTTTCCATCAACGGATGCGCGTTTCCCTTTTCACGTTTCAGAAAAGGCTTTCACAATTCCCGCGCCATTCTCTCTTTCCTCTCCCGTGTATAAATATTATCCCAAATCTAATTTCCATACTCATCCACTGCAATTTCCTTCACTCTCTCCAGAGGTTAAAATTCCCAATTTCCTAAACTTTCTCAGTCTAATCTCTCTTCGACATGGCTCGTACGAAGCAGACAGCTCGCAAGTCCACTGGTGGTAAGGCACCACGTAAGCAGCTGGCGACGAAGGCTGCCCGTAAGTCCGCTCCGGCCACCGGTGGTGTGAAGAAGCCTCACAGGTTCCGTCCGGGGACAGTGGCGCTGAGGGAAATTAGAAAGTACCAGAAGAGCACCGAGCTCCTCATCCGGAAGCTTCCGTTTCAGAGGCTTGTGAGGGAAATTGCACAGGACTTCAAGACTGACTTGAGGTTTCAGAGTAGCGCTGTTTCTGCGCTTCAAGAAGCCGCTGAAGCCTATCTTGTGGGGTTGTTCGAGGACACCAACCTCTGCGCTATTCACGCCAAGAGGGTTACCATTATGCCCAAAGATATTCAACTCGCTCGTAGAATTAGAGGCGAGAGGGCTTAAAAAGACTGTTGAAATGTTTAGTGGGTATGGTTAGGGTTCTGCCTTTGAATGCTATGGTTGGGATTTGGCCTTTGGCTTGGTTGTAAGAATGGTGTAATTGTTTCCGTCGAATATGAAATGTGAATCTATTTTCTTTTGAATGCTACATGTTTTCGCAACTTTCTTGATAATTATTCTTGTTCTTTATTATTAATTGGACATGTTTTTGAAACCAAGCACTGATTTTGAAACCATTGGACTGTAAATTGTTCCAAGACAGTGAAATATTAGTCAATTGCTTTTGAAGTTAATGTTGTATGTTTCAGGATTTGTTCTGCCCAGCATTGTTTTCTTACTCAGTCTAAAGTTTAACTCTAGTGGTAGTGGTTTATGCAAAAAAATGTGGATTTTCTGAGTATTGGAGAAGATTGGAAGGGATAATTGAAGTTAAATTTGGGATGTATTAATGATTTATTTCTGTGGGTTCTTTGAGAATTGAGTCATTTCAAAACCCTATCTCTTGGTTTCTTGATTTGCTTCTTTCACCTTTAAAACAGTTACTTTTGTTATTTTAAAAATATGAATCTGTGTTCCTGAAAACAGTGGAATCCATATATACACTGAATGCTTGAATGTTCTGATAGTCACTGAAATAGTTTGTATTCGTATTTAACTTTTGAAGCCTCGTCTTAACTGTTGTGCATGCTATTTCTCCTTAAGAGCAGTTAGATATCTAATAAAGTTTTTGGCTTTATAGGTAAACCCATGTCATAATCCGTGAGTTGGATCTTCGAACAGATGTTTCTGGCATCATGCATCTCTCTTAATAATGTTGGTTGGACATAAATCAACGAGTTTTGAGTTAAATTTTAGTTAGTTTTTTTATAATCTGAGTTTGCAAAAATAACCTTTGCATTGGTTGTAACTAGAACTTGGTTTTAGATCAAATATATGTTTTGACGTATTTTCGAGGAAAATTTTAAAAAAACTTTTCTCTGAATTTAGTGAAAAGTTATAAGTTGAAAGAGGTTGATGCGTAAACTAAACAACCTATTTTATTTGCCAACCTTTTACATAATTATAGCGACAAGCTAATGTTTTAATTTATCCATTAAGTCTAATTTATTTATATTCAGATCGAGAATTTTATTCATTAAGTCTAATATACAATTTAATTTATTATGAGATTAATAAATTATATTATAGGAGTTTATACTTCTGTAGTTAAGCAACGATAAGATTTTCCATAAAATATACTTGTCAATATTAAAATAAGGGTAAATTGCATCTTATTTTTATTTTTTACATTGTAATTAGTTAAATTAAATTACTTCTTAATGATATCTTTAATAAATATATTATTACATTTAAGGTTCAATTTGATAAAAAGATATGTATAATTGAAAACTATATTAAAACTTTTGATTTTTCTAAAAATTCGAAAATAAATTTTCAAGAAATAAAGAAAACTAAAATCACAAAAAATAAAAATAAAAATAAAATGGAAGAGGGATAAAAAAACAATTTAGCTTATTACAAACCACCGAGTGAATAAGTTAGTAATTTCTTAACTAATATTCTTTCGTTATTAATTGCCAAAGATTGACTAGTAAATCTTCAAACTTATTTTTCAAAATCCTTGAACTAAAAAAATCACACCAGTAATTTTTCAAGTATTAAAAGTATGATAACCATTCCCTAAAATATTTAAAATTTTTTAAAATTAGTTTCTAAATATGAATAAAATATAAACGTGTGAACTCAAATAATAGCTATTTGATATTTCATGAGCTACTTATATATTTTACAAAGATTATTTAAGAAAAACGACAAGTTTCTTAATCTAACTGACAAGTTGGATTCTCTGACAGTGTCTGTCATGAAATATTTTTGAAGAAGTAAAATCTCTGAAGTTATACATCGCTTTAGAAAGAAAAAAGAGAGTAGATAATGACGATTTCTATAAATAAGGGCTTTCTTTTAAGGCTTTTACTTCTTTCTAAACTTTACAATTAAAGGTTGACTCTGTGAGGCTGAGACAACGAGATTCTGAACTTCGTTCACTTTCTGTATTCAACTTTGTGGCCGTGAAAAGCTCTCGTTGTCCGCGCCATTGCTAAACTACCCAGGTCCCATCTCTGCTATCTACGTCACATTCACTACTCACCACTCATTTCCTCATACAAATAAATAATTCACTTTTTTCAATGAAGAATTGAAAAAACAATAAAAATTCAGCATTTTTAAAAAAAACTGAAATTGCATTTCTCCAAGTTCCAAACTTTCGGTTTGATTCAGCTGTAATCTTTACTGTCACCGACTGATATCACGTGGGTTATTTTTCTTTTTCCTTTTTGTGTATTTTTTTTTTCGGATAGTTGTTGGTGATGGCTCTAGATGTGAGGTTAAGGAGATAAGAAGAAAAGGAATAGTGGTACGTCATGTTGTACTGTTATAGTTAATTTACTGATATGCATCCTTCTGTTGTTCAACTTCAACGATGATTGAAAGTTGAGTGCAAGAGTTGATTGTATGATTGTATTATGCAGAAATAAAATGGGAGCTGCTCTGTTGCCTGATGCACCATTTGGAATATTTCCACGCTGTTCCATTGTTCCCAGACACCCTTTGATCTGTAGAATTACTTCTGCTAGGACAATTAGACGGAGGTGGGCTTATATAACTAAACTCTGTTGTGTTATGTTTTTCTGTTACTTTCCACTTTATGTTATTGATAATTTCTTTTTGCAGAAATTATTTCTTTGCTGACCAGAGGATCTCCAAATCAGCACACATTGTTTTTTCACACTCGGTAAGGAGTTGTGTACATAGCTTAGTTGGTGTTTGTAAAGGGAGAAGACTAACTAATAAGGTTATATAGTAAAGTATAAAGATAGGAAGTTTAGTAAAGTTATAGCCTTTTTTTGGAGTTGGCTAAATAAAGTCACTGACATTTCTCATAAAGATTGGGTTTCGCTTTTCAGCTGTATACTTGCTAGTTTTAGCAAACTCTTCGAACAGTGAAGTATTATTTGGTAGAATCCCAGAACAAAATTAAATATTTACCATGAAGTAGAAGTAATCGGTCAGAGTATTACCTAAGGCAATGCTGCTAAGTTATAAAAATAGCCAATATTTTGAATAGAAATTCTTTACTCGGAATTCACCTTTCCATCTTTCCATGTTGCTTATGAACTTATCATTTGGCCTCGTTTCTCTTCAACATGCCTTTTGCAACTTTTCTTATGACAGTTCAAACCATTTTGCTTGAATCTACAACTTGACTAGCTTTACCAGGGTGATATATTGTCTGGTAAATTACATATAACGTACAAGTTATTAAGAGTTGTCTACACCACTTACACATGGTTTAAAATAACCATTTTTATTGCACGTGATTTTTCTGTTACACTTACGCAGTTGAATCATACCTAGTGTCAAATGGTTAGAGTTTGGGGTAGAGTGGAGACGGGTAACAGAATAAGGTATTTTAAAAAGATGACCAGTGTCATTTCTCTGGAAAATGCAGAAAATGAATTCTTGGTGTAAGTAGTTTTAGTTTAGGAACAATTGGCTGCTTGAGTCATTGAGTGGTTAATCATTAACACTACTCTCTGTAAACTGTTAACTTTATCTTTAATTTGTTTTTCCTGAATTGGAATTTTTAAACCAGAAATGTATGTTTTGGAGGTTGGTCATTTTGAATAATAGGGTTCAATAAGGTGACCAAGTTTCACATATCTTTTAATGATACTGTAGTTAGTAGGTACAAATGACAACGGCTTATGTTTTGGTAATGGGAGAGTGACCTATATCTATTTATTTCTACAACAGAATGATTCAGATGACACATTAACAGACGTAGTTGTCGATCAGGACGATCTTTCAGTAAGAAGTGATGTTATAGGAATAGAAGATGAATTAGAGATAGCCAAAAAGGCTCTCTCAGAGGCGCAACACAGACAAGAGGTTATCGAGAAAGAGAGAGATCAATTACTCGAAGAACTTGCTCGTTCTGAGGCTAAAAATAAGGAATATGTCAATGCCATTTTACATGACAAGGAAGTAGCTATAGCAGAACTTGAGGCTGCGAAATCTCTTTTCCAGAAAAAGCTGGAGAGCTCAGTGGAAGAGAAGTTCACCTTGGAATCTAAGCTGGTCCTTGCCAAACAAGATGCTGTTGATCTTGCTGTGCAGGTTGAAAAATTAGCAGAGGTTGCTTTCCAGCAGGCAACTTCTCATATACTAGAAGATGCTCAACTCCGAATTTCATCTGCTGAAACCACAGCTGCTGAAGCAGCACTTCTGATTGAAAAACAGATTAAGGATGCAACTGAGGGAACAATATCATCCATTGTGGAACAATCAAGACATGCTATAGAGAGGGCTTTAGTTGTGGCAGAGGAAGCAGGTGAACTTGCAAAGAGGTCCGTGGATACATTTATGGATGGTACGTCTCCATTTACTGAAGTTGCAGACGTCCAGGCAGAAAATATGAAGTTACAAGGAATAATAAGTGATATAGAATCTCAGTTGATGGTTGCAAGAAATGATGCTGATAAACTGAATTTAGAGTTAGAGAACACCAGACAGCAGTTACAGGCATTTGAGCAAAGAGCTAATAATGCAGAGAAATCCATGCTTGAATTTCAGGAGTCAAGCAGGAAAAACAGTATCAAGAAGGAGGAAGAGATGAAGTCAATGTTGGACAAAGTGAAGAAAGATGTGGCAGAAAGAACGAAAGCTATTTCCAAGGCTTTTAAGGCTGACTTGAAGAACATCAAGGCTACTGTTGAGGCTGCCAAGGAAGTGGTTCATTGTAAAGATTATGCCTACCTAAGAAGATGTGAAGCACTGCAGAGATCATTAAAGGCATCGGAAGATGCTTTGAAGACGTGGAGACAGAGAGCTGAAATGGCTGAATCATTGCTGTTGAAGGGAAGGCTACAAGATGAAGGCGATGAAAATTCTATCTATGTTGTTAATGGGGGACGGATAGATCTTTTGACGGATGTTGATTCTCAAAAGTGGAAACTACTGAGTGATGGTCCTCGTAGAGAGATACCTCACTGGATGGCAAGGAGGATTAATGCTGTCTCTCCCAAATTTCCACCCAAAAAACTGGATGTTGCTGAAGCATTCACATCAAAATTCAGATCCTTGGAGTTGCCTACAGCTGATGAAGTATGGTCCATTGCTCGAGAAAAGCCAAAGGAAGGAGATGCTCTAGTTGAACATGTTTATGAAAGGGAAACGATTGAGAAGAAGAGGAAGGCATTGGAGCGTGCTCTTCAACGGAAGACTGTACAATGGCAGAGAGCTCCTGAACAAACAAAACTAGGTGGTCTTAGTACATTTCTTGAAATTAAATATAAAAATTGCTTACAAAAAGATTTTTTTTGTTTTTGTGGTCCACTTATAGCATTTAAATTTTAACATAACTTCAATGCAGAGCCAGGCACAGGAACAGGACGTGAGATTGTGGTCAGTACATTTACTTAATGACTTCACAGATTTTGCGTATTTGATGCCATAACATTTGTTGATTATAGTTATAAAATGTGTTTTTATAAAGAGGTTGCTGAATTTTGTTTTTACTATTAATGCACTGTCTATATTCTAATAATGATATGATTAAAAGATACAACAAGCAAAAGGGATCCCTAATTTCTAGCTATACAATCATTTCATATTTCCCTGTTTAAATAGAACCAATCATATCTTTAACAACACGTAACTCTTGCGGTTATTCCATTTTAAGTAAACTTTCATCTAACTTACTTTTACATGATACTTTAACTTGTGTAAATTGAAAATATGTAGTATTATGCAGTAGTTTTAGTGATTGTGCACTATGTGCTGATGGTCAATGATTTGACCAAAGTACCTTTCATTTTGTTCTATCCCATGCATTGTTTTATTTGTATGTTTCTATCTGATGTTGTTCATCAACTCTTGATATTTCATGTATTCTTCGTGTGCATTTTCCGTTGTATGTATTTACCTATTATAGTGGCAGTTAAAAGGGAAGGAAGTAAAAGAAATATTTTTGATGAATTTTCATTTTATCCAAGTTTCAAGGTTTTAACTGGGAGAGCTGGAGGAGGCGCTGGTATCTGGAATTAGCAGCTAAGACAGCTGATTTATCTCATTGTGGGGTGACAGCAGTGTGGCTGCCACCTCCAACAGAATCTGTTTCTCCTCAAGGTGTTACTTGATTTCTTTTGTATTATTTCATCAATATTGATATTTAGGAAAATTCATATCTCAGTTCATGTTTTAGATTAGTCTATCTTCTTTAATAAAGAAGCTAAAAAAAGAAGATATCAAAGTCTATGCTAGATCTATTATTGGGCAACTTGCATTGCTATGCTATAGTCTTGGGAGTGAAATGGTGTGTTGAAACTTATAAGCCAGCTTAGTTGTGGTTACCTCTAGGCTTCATTGTCTTTGAAAACCTACCTATGGAGGGATTGACCAGAAAGCTAAGTGCACGTCATAGTTGAAGCCATCAAAACACTGGCTCTTAGCAGGTTGACATCTACATCAACTTCAAATAAAAGTTAAGTAGTGCTTGGTTTCGAAAATAGGCTATGGGTAGTCCTCATTTTATAAACTAGTTTTGTTGGGATGTGTTTGACCTTAAGTCCAAATTCCAAGACTCTGTGAGACTTGGAAAGGGCATCTTGTGATCATAGTAGAATATCATATTTCATTTTTTCTATTTTTTATTGGGTTGTAAATCTAATTATACAGGGTCAAACAATCTGCATAATATGATTGCGTGGTCATAAGCATTCAGTTTGTGTATTTATTTTATGTCCTGATTAATTTATGCTACTGCTGATGGTGTTACAGTCATCTGCTGTTACTTCACCTTAAGTGTATTTACTACAAATATATAACTCTATCAAGTATAAGACTAAATTTTCTTCCACATTGAATGGTTGTTTTCAACTGAACCAAATACAACATTTTAACTTTATTGGTATAAAAAATGTCAAACTTTTTTTCATAAACAAACGAGTAAGTTCTTTCCCCAAAAATCCGTTCTATTTATTTTTAATGTTATTCTAATCCATATTGTGCAATAATATGATCAATCCGTGACAGATAATGCATTCATAAACCGTATAAACTATATGCAGGTTATATGCCTTCTGATCTTTACAACTTGAATTCATCCTATGGTTCTGTGGAAGAGCTTAAATACTGTATAGACGAAATGCATTCTCAAGATCTGCTGGTAAGTGGTGCTGCTAATTTTGAACCATCGAATAGCAGAGACGTATCCTAGGCAACTAATATCTTCAGATACTTTTGCGTTTTAGGTGTCCAAATGTGACAACTTCAAGTCGGGGCCCCCTCCCCAAATTTGAATCAAATTTACATTTCTTTTAGGGGCTAAATTATTCAGTTTAAATCACAAAAAAGGAAACTAATCTTTTATTGAAATTAATTAGTTTTTTTTTTTAATTTTTAAATGCATATTTGGATTAAAGTTGTCAAACTTAATTTTGTAGTATTCATTTTGCAAAGTAAACCTTGGTCTTGCTTTTATAGAACTGAGTTTTCATGCAAAATATGAGTGTTTGGGCATACTTTTGAGGGTAACCAAACATGTAAAAAAATTGAGTTTATTCTCCAAACTGATTATACAGCCATCCTAACAGAATCCAACCACTTAACTCTAAGTGGTAGCGAGAATGTTAAGTCATTATTTTATTTGAGATCACAGTTAAGTTTTTAGGATAATCTGTGTGAGAATGATAGCAAATTATGGTTGCTTTAAATGACATATCGTTTTTTTATGAGACTGAAGGAAACAATTAATGATGATAACAAGAGAAATGCAAACATAAATCAGTGATTGCTGAATGTGTAAGGAAATATTTTGATGATTTTTCTTGAGTTTCATTTCAACTTGTGAGTGTTTCACTGTTTCTCAAATGAATTTATATAGTTAAAGTGTTTCTATTGTAGTAATGATTATATTTCATATTTATAATTTTTTAAAGGTTTTTCCTTTGTAAATAGGCCTTTGGAGATGTTGTACTTAACCATCGATGTGCACACAAACAGGTAAATTATTGTTTAGCCTGAGTTCTTTTTATATTTGCTGAGAAAGGATATCACACATAGTTTGGGCCACTGATTAAAAGTTTAAAATTTTAAGATATTGTGGTTGTTGGAAGTGTTTAAGAGCAAAGTTTCTGGTCTAAAACATTACCTTCATTTTCTTAGGTCAGTGTTTTTTTTGGTCATTTTTCTGATACTGTAAGCCCCACAATATAATATGGTCAACTGATCTTCCCCTGCCTCCTCGATTGTTGGTAGAGAAATTATTTTTCAGGACAGGTGATCTGTGAGTTGAGTGTTCGTGATTTAAGTTCAAGTCACTCTTATGTAAGGTGTGAGAGAAATGTAAAACTATTCTAGTATTCTACCTAATAGCTTAAGCTTTTAGAAAGCTGGTTCGTGATTCTGGAATATGATGCTACTTGATCTAGCCATGCAACCCAACTCTATGCATTGACTAAAAATTTTATTCACAATTTGACAACTAATAAACCAATGTTAACACTAAAAGTGCAGAAAATTCTATGAAAGCACTTGTCTTTGAATTCACTTTGATCTAAATGTGCAGAAAATTGTGAATTGTGGGTTGTCTTAGTCTGGACATGCAAGGTTGCCTATCATTGTTTTGATCTTTGACTCAGTATTATGTAATTTTATATCCAACCCTATCATATGAAACTTGGGGCAATCTTTTTAAAGGCACAGTTCATAATGATGACCATCAGGTGGCTTTATATAGATCAACAGCTTTTATTTGTTTCAGAGTCCAAATGGTGTTTGGAACATTTTTGGTGGCAAGCTTTCATGGGGACCTGAAGCAATTGTATGTGATGATCCAAATTTTGAGGGGCGTGGAAATCCTTCGAGTGGTATATTTATACATCCTAGAAGAATCTCATGAAACCATTTTTTTGTAATTAATCTGAGTGTTTGCCACTTTCAAATCAAGATTGACAAGGTCCTAAAAAGAGTGCACTGTACTTGTGTCTTATTGAGGTGAAAGTCTAAAATATGGCAAGTCTTCCTCAATAAGACTGCACAAAACTTTACTAGATACTTCAACAATATAAGACAGCATAATACTTTACCAGTTACTATATTGATGATTAGGAGGTTTTACTTATGTAGACCTTTTTAATGCTATATGTAGGTGATATCTTCCATGCTGCACCCAATATTGACCATTCTCAGGACTTTGTAAGGAAAGATATCAAGGGTTGGTTGAACTGGCTTCGCAATGATATAGGTTTTGATGGATGGCGTCTTGACTTTGTTAGGTATTTTTTTGTCTGCTGAAGCATACTAAAGGTTTATGACAAATTCTTTACTAATTAAGTGTGTAGGTTTTACTGAAAAAAATGTGTTATCCTCATTATTGATGTTTATTTATAATCAAGGAATAAGCAACGTACTTCAGCATGCATGGAAATTAAATTAAAATGGACCCCTAATTTCTAGCATTACAAGTTTCTATATTTACAGTAATCTAATCATATATCATTAACAAAGTCCTACTAAATTGCTCTTTTATCAGTTTATATTATCAGTAATTGACCACAAAATTTAGAAGAAATTACTAAGTAAATGCTAACAATGACACAATTGGCATAACCTTCACCACTCTTGTGATGTGTGACAAGTCCATTTTTGTGTATATTGATTGATGAAAGACAGTTTTGATTTGCTTCTATATTACAGTTAATAAGGATAAAGTCCTCTGTAGTCAGTACTGCAATGTATTGGGAGAGCCAAGAAATAAACCTGAGCGGCCTAGAAATCAATCCATTCTGCTCTTACTAAATTTTTGTCAACACATTAAAGTAGCCTTTAGTTTCAGTATATAGGGTCAATCACATTTTGTTAGGGTATAAGGTGGGAGGTAATGAGAAGGAGAAGAAGGGTAGGAGGGAAGTGAGGCCGAACCGTATTGACCGTAAAGGCCGAACGGTGGAAGGCGTGGAGAGGTTAGGCCGAACGGTAGACAAAAGGGGAAGCGAGGCCGAACGGTATTGACCGTAAAGGCTGAACGGTGGAAGGCATGGAGAGGTTAGGCCGAACGGTGGGAGGCATGGAGAGGTTTGGCCGAACTGTGGACAATGAGGAGCGACCAGGCCGAACGGTGGAAAACAGAGAGAATATTCAGTATAAGTTAATTAGAGTAAATAAACATAGTACAAGTTAATTAGAGTAAATAAATATAGTATAAGTTAATTAGAGTAAATAAATATATATTCAGGGAAATATTCAATATAAGATATTTATAATTAAGGATATATGCTAGGATAATATATGGGGAGATATTTATATTAAATATAGGGATATTTATATTAAATGCAAATATATTCTAGGAAATATTTAATAAGAGATGTGCGGGAAATAATTAGTATAAATAAAGTTAGAGTCTAGGGTTAAAGAAAGTTAGAGTCTAGGGTTAAAGGTATGTTTTTGATTTATGCTCCCAATTATTGTTTACCCTTGTTTATTCAGATATTACCATCAATAAAACAAATTCATTCATCCATTGTCATTCGTTTATTGTTCTATTAAGTGTGAGAGAGTGTGAAAGGTTGTATTTGGCTAGTTTACGTACTCAGGTACGTAACACATTTCAAGTTCAATGGATGATCTATCATGTTGAATTGGTATGGTAGAGTTTTGAAAACCATTCTTTGTTTCTTGCTTAATAGCTTAAGCTTTGAGGTCAAATGTTTCTTTGGCAAAAACTAGCCATTGGAAAAGGCTAAAATAGAGTTTGTAATAGTTGTCAGCAGCATGCTTTTTCATAGAGTAAAAGAAGACTCATTTCTCATAAGTATTCAAGAACATTGTTATAATTTTAGTTTGCTTACTGAAAATAGTGTAGTTAACGAATAAAATTGTCAATAGGAGTCTTACCTTCATATCTCATATCAATGGTCTTACAAGTGAATAAGAAGATACTTATTGAAGTATGTTCAAAGGAGCCTGACATCTGAAATCTTTCTGTAGTCTATCTTTACTATATAGGTATACATCTTTAGCTTTTATCACATGGAACTTGAGAAGATCATCTGGTTCTTTTTGTTTCTTAACCAGCTTATTCTCATGTAAAATTTGATAACTTTTCATATTCTTTCGGCAGAGGCTTCTCTGGCACATACGTAAAAGAATATATTGAAGCATCAAATCCTGTATTTGCCATTGGAGAATATTGGGACAGCTTGGGCTATGAACACGGAAGTTTGTGTTACAACCAAGGTTATTGTTCACTGCTTGCAGACTCATTTGATATTAGTCTATCCTTATTGTATATTAAAGAAAGTTAAGTTCGGATTGTGTTTGTTGAAATTGTTAGGTTTCAATTTAAGGGAGGAAGAGAGATAAAAGAGAATGAAACACTGAATTGATGTTAATGGATATGTGTTACAATGTATTGACTAGTTGATATGCTCATAAAACCTACAGTACTAACTGTTATTTATACTACTAGTAGTAAAATTAGCAAATTAGTGAAACCAAACATGATAAGATAAGGAGATATAGCAACTAATCTTAAGAGATAATAAGAAAATAGGGAAACTAATCCTAACATATAATCTAATATATGATACTTCTTGGATATTTCCATATATTCTAGTAGTATTGATAAAATCATATTTTATATATACTTTTTTGTTTCTGACAAGGACCATTATAAGATTTAATTAAAGGGACAAGAAAACAGGTTTTAAATCCAAAATGACCATGTAAGAGCAGTCCTGTAGGTCATAAGAGCGACCTTTATTCCAAGAACCAATTACCCATCAGGAGGAGATATGTGCTCAGTTCACATTGGCCGTAGCAAGCGACATAAAAAAGGAATGAAAACAAGAATTCAACTGGCAGGTTGTAACTGAAAGTTATGCAAATTGAAATCAGTAAATTTTAGTTATGCTACTGGGAACATTGTTTGACCTTCTATAAGTAAATATATGATATATCACAGGAATGACACAGTTTGAACATTCATTTGCGAGAAGAATCGAACTTAGTAGTCTCTGTACTTTTCAAGAAACTACACTGCATGTGACAGTTTGTAAGCGATGATATGGATTTACAAATATGCATTTGTCATCAACTTATTTCCCAGCTATGAAGACATAATATTTTTTATGTGTTAGGTTCCTGGGTTGGAAACCTAACTATCAACGCTAACAGTAATCAAAAGAACAAAGAAAGAATGAATTTCTGTATTGATATTGAGAACAAAGTACACTGATAGCGTTAATGGAGGCCTAATCCCCCTCTTAACCCTAATGGAGGCCTAATCCCCCAATAGTCGCATCACTTCTTGAAGATCTTGGTGGATGGCCGCTGAATCTTGTCTCAATGCCGCGGTTTTGACCTTCAATCCGTCTATTGTAACCTCCACCTCGTCTAGCCGGCTCTCCACCACGTTCAGGCGTCCCTCATTTCTCCCCTCCATCTCACCGTTCTCTCTCAAAAGGATTCGGCAGCTTCTCGATCCAGCAATTCTCCTGTTGATACGGCAACGCTCTGCTTCTCGATCCGACAGGTCGGACCAATTTGTTAGGTTCCTGGGTTGGAAACCTAACTATCAACGCTAACCGTAATCAAAAGAACAAAGAAATAATGAATTTCTGTATTGATATTGAGAACAAAGTACACTGATAGCGCTAATGGAGGCCTAATCCCCCTCTTAACCCTAACGAAGGCCTAATCCCCCTCTTCTAGCCAATGTCCAGATTTACAAAATAACATTCAAAAACTCCCCTGACAACATAATAGAGTACTATTTATACAATTCCTCCTCCTTCTATCCTAAACCCATTACCCATTATACCCTTACCACCCTATATCCTAACATTATGTTACTAATGTTTCTCGTTGAATATGGTGCCTTCAAGAAATTCTATGGTATCATCATTTGTGTTCATACCAAATATGTGATACTTTATGCCTATTTATTATCTGTTGGTCCTATTGCAATATTTGAAACATGTTTATAATATACGCTATTTTTATGTTATTGTCTTACAAGCTATTTATGGTGTTTATAATGATTAGATCCTCATCGGCAACGGATAGTGAATTGGATTAATGCAACTGGTGGTACTTCATCTGCATTTGATATAACGACAAAGGTATCCCTATCCACAATAGTTAATGTTCATATTCTTTTAAGTCCTGTTGTCTAGATGAGAAAGACTTGTCTCTCACGTGGAGTTTTCAAACTCAAACTTTGTTATTACAATTTGCGGCATGGCTGTTATTTGACTGCTGTAGTTTTTTTTTTGTTTAGCAATTATCTTAGCCAAGTTTTGACTTCTTTTTGTCACTGGAGGAGGAAGGTGAATAATAAAAGAAAAAGTTTCAGGATACAACTTTGTATTATCTTGCTGCAAAATTGTTATTCTTTCTGTATGTAACCCTTTCCCAGGGGATACTTCATTCTGCTCTGCATAACGAATATTGGAGATTGATTGATCCTCAAGGGAAACCGACAGGAGTGATGGGATGGTGGCCTTCTCGTGCTGTTACATTCTTAGAGAACCATGATACTGGGTCCACACAGGTTTCATCTCTCTCTCTCTGTGATGAAGTATGACACATAAAAACTTTGTAAGGAACCCAGAAACGTGTTCTTTTCCTAGGAGAGATGACAAAAAACAGTTGGAAAATAATGTGTTGTCAGTGATTATTGAATTACAAAGGTTTTTTCTTTCCGTGATAGTTACTACTATGACATTGTTGCATTCATATCATATTACCACCTTCTAAGCTCCTACATAATTAACCATGCTAGATAATGAGAAAAACGGATTTAATATTTCTTCTTTTTACTTTCAGGGTCACTGGCCATTCCCACGGGATAAACTCATGCAAGGATATGCATATATTTTGACTCATCCTGGAACTGTGAGTCCTTAATAAAATAGCATCCAATACTTTCATATACCTGTCATTGTTGACGATAGTTGAATAATGTTGTCTTGAAAAAGAATGAATGGTATTTGTGATCACTTAAATTTAGTTTCTTGTTGGAAAGGACTAAGGAATTCAAGTAATGTGTTTGCTTACGCAAATCTGAGGCACCGTATTGTGTTTTTTTCTGCAGCCTGTAATATTTTATGATCATTTCTATGATTTCGGCATCCATGATGTGATAACCGAGTTGATTGAAGCTCGACGGCGAGGCGGCATCCATTGTCGGAGCTCTATCAAGATATACCATGCAAACAATGAAGGTTATGTTGCTCAGGTTGGTGAGGCATTAGTAATGAAGCTGGGACAGTTTGATTGGAATCCCTCCAAAGAGAACCAGTTGGAAGGGAGTTGGCAGAAGTTTGTTGACAAAGGAGCAGACTACCAAGTGTGGTTGAGACAGTAGCTTAATGGCAATCTGTTTGTAGAAATTTCTCTTTTCTGTAATGGAAATTAAAAATAGCTTCAATAAAGCACACATCAATGGAAGACAAAGAAGAATCTTTTGCATGTAATATATAGCCAACAAACAGGTAAGGTATTTCTTATCTGCTTCATATCAGCTTGAGTCAAATGCCATCATGTAAGAACAATATTTTTATCTGCATTTGAAGTTGCATTTGTTTACATATAGCTGCGTGTGTATTCTATTCAACCAAGTGTTCTTACAAAGCGTCCTGCAATTTGAGTCCATGCATACTGAATGTAGTTACAACTTCGTAGGCATACATACCCGCAAAGAAATAGTGATGTTGAAGAATGGTTTACTCTAGATATAGCAAATATACGTATTTGAGAGTTTTTTTTACTAAAAATATACTGTTATTTTCTCAATGGAAAAGCCTTAAAAATGTCACAAATAAACTTAGTTTTATATCTAATATGATGTGCCAAATCCATAAGTTTGGTCATGCGTCGGTCCTCAACAGTATTAAGGCACCAACTTCCTATACTTTCATAATTTCGTCATGCCCTCTCACAGTGTGTGAACAGACCAAACTACCTCTTTAAAATAAAATATTAAATTTTGTTTTACAATGTCGTGTCTCATCACTCTAAGTTTTGTTTTTCGTTTTTTTTTTCTTCTTTTTTTCTTCTTTTTTTCTGTAACGGGTTTCAGGATACTTAGGGGAAGACTTCGTATTGAGTGGTATGTATACTGTAACATCCCAAAAATACAGTAAACACCATATAGTAGAATTAATTACATTTAATGATAAATCAAATCAGTCTTAATTAACAAAAGCATAGGTTCTGGCCGAACGGCCTTACAAGAAGCAAAATACAATTAACGACGTTCGACCTAAGCATACCAGACCGAACGGTTTACAAAATAGAAATACCGATCAGTCAATAAAATAAAAAGGGAAGGGGTCGTTCTAATACTGTACTCTAATCTAACTAAACTAACAAATAACCGAATGCACTACTGTTCGGCCTTCACTTCGACCTCGATGAGGTTTTCTTCCTCTAAGAGCTCATCTTCAAGCGTATCCTCAAGCAGCGCCTCTCCATCTGCTCACATCCATACGGATGATCATTGCAAGACAAGACGGACGTACAAGGACGAGACAACACAAGGAAAAACGAAGGGTAAGCTTATTGAATTTAATTCAAGTAATAACATGCATTTCATAACACATCAAACATATCAAATATTTCACAACACATGATTCAATCAATTCTTTAACTCAATCAATTCCTGATACTAGACTGACTGTCCGGACTGTATGAATTCTGTGTAGCTACGACGTTCGTGCACCCAGGTGATGTAGTAACTGGCATTTATCATCAGCTGCCACCTGAGGTTAGTCCCTTCCATCCAAAGTACCTCTAAGGACTAGGACCTCCTGCCGTTCCCACGCATGACATACTCCCCTCTACTTGAGGACGAGCACTCACGGAACATCAGGATGAATCGCTAGCTAAGCTTTGTCCACATTCATACTTTACAAATCCAACTTTCATCCAAGAGTCGTTCCTCCCTGGAACGCTCGTTCAAAATCCACAACCATCATTTCACCTCATATACTGTTCATTCTTTATAAATTTTCACTTTAATATCATTTTCATCATCCGTTCCAATTACTTAAAATGACGAGCGTTCAGCCCTCTTCATAACGAGGACGAATGTTAAAACTGAGACCGAGAAATCCTCGTTTCAGAACAGAATAAAACTGACACATATCAGATGACGAACGTCATTACCACTCGAATCAGTTAAATGAACTGACTCTAGAACGATCCGATCAATACTCAGAATAAGTTAAGTACCAAGACTCTAGTCCCGAATCCCAAATGGATAAAGATACCTTAAGACGATTAAACGACCATACCGAGAATAATTCAATTATAGAAACCGACTGCCAGTCAATGACCGAACGTGATACACGGAGTTACTGAAATTTGGACGAACAATATTTCTACCCGTGTGGTAATTAAAAATAAGGACGAGCGTTCGGTATAGGACCGAGCGCCACTCATAACGTACGCTTTGGGTCGAGACCCATCACTGATTCGAAATGATTATAAAAATAGAAATCAATATAATAATAAGATATGGGAAAGTTAGGTTTTTTTAAGAATGACTAAGTGTACGAATGTATATTTACAAGCTTCTCAATTTCTCACATAACCCTCAGGGCATCTACGTTTGGCCGAACGTTCAAACGTAGCACTTAATACAATAGGGCGTTCGTCCTCAACTAGAAATCTTTCCAAATGAAAGAATTCAATTCAAAGAAGTTTACTAACAGCACCGAACGGTCAAGAACCGTTCAATGACGAACGTTCGTTATCATACAGAATTTCATACTTAAAGATTCATTTACGTTTACTCATTTTCAACATATACATTTCATACTTCCAAAAACTCATACCATAGTTCATCACATCTTCACCATACATCAGTTCATACTTATGACCACATATCAAAATCAAATATCACAGATCATGCTTCATGCAAATCACCGAACATGCATACAACACAATACAACATACGAATTAAATTGAATAAGCTTCCCTTACCTCTTGAAGTGAACGGACTTGATTCAGCCTAAGACAGGGTTTGCAGAAATAGACTTCTTCTACCCATAACGCTCAAACAAATTCTTCAAACTAAACAATTTACAGAAGACCAATAGTGGTTCAGATAGGGTGACCGCGTGCAACCAAAACTTGGCTTGCATGCTCAGATGAACGAACAACTAGGGATGAGAAATTTACCAGTTTCAGAACGCGGAAAGGATCGGTTCAAACTGAAGCTTACGGCGCCGGGAGTGCTTCTACGGTTTCTGAAATGGGATCGGAGAAAGGAGGGATGAGTTACAGTAGAGAGAAGGAAGAGGTTTCTAGAGAGAAGGAGGAGGAAAATGGAAGGTATGAGTTTGGGAAGGAGAAGGTGCATGCAGGAGAGTGACGCGGATTTCAGAAAGTTCAGTTTTGTTTTAAAAACGAACGTCCGTTCTCCTGCTGACACCTGTATCCCACTAACAGATTTCCGAAGCTTCTACTGCGACACTTGGCGTTAGCGCAGAGAGTGTGTGAGTGCGTTTTAATGGTTCTGAGCAGTGTTTCTGGGTGCATTAATTGTGATTAAACAAGTGGGGTTTGGGTGTTTTTAACGAACCTGACATATACTTTTTGGATTCGTAATTGAGGAATGCCTTTTGGATCGAACAATATCATTTGAAAGAGTATTTTTAAAAATATTAAATATGATTATAGTCTTTAATTTTATACATTAATTTCTTTTACGTATTAAAGGGTTATTTATATTATTCAACACATTTGTAATGTGAATTTAAATGAATTATATCTATTAATTTAAAATTTAAACGTAAAAATGTTTTAAATTTTAAAGTAACATTTTTTTCTCGAATTATACCTTAATTTATTTAACACGGAGAGAAAATTATTTCTAATGATAAAAATATAAGTATACGTAAATGTTTAATAAAATAAAAAATAATTGAAATCAGTATAATTGGTGATTTACTTAAAATAAAATTTAAAGTAAAAATGAGATAATTTGCTCGGTTTATGTAATAAAAAAAACTTTAAACTACCATCATAAAAAAATGAAAGGAGTAAATAAAAATAAAAATCTGAGAAGAAAACTAAAAATCTGAGAAAAAAACTAAAAAAAATAGAAGGAAGAAAGGGTATATATATATATATATATATATATATATATATGTTTATTATCTATAAATAATCTATATCAATTAATGTTGCCCATATATTTATATGTTTAACATTAAACAAAGACCTGTTAATCTAAATAAGTATTAAATGTACGAAACAATGTGATTTAAGTTGGTGGTAAATTAATGACGTAAATCTTCAATAAGATTACCACATCCTCACTATTCTCACAACGCATATATATATATATATATATATATATATATATATATATATATATATATAACACCAAGCCTCCCAAATTCACACACGGCCATTTCTTTCACATGCTTCTGCAAATCAAGCAAAGATAGGTAAGCTACACATATGGCAGATGAAGAGTATTGCAGTGACTGCAAAACCTACACTCCATCAGTACTTATATTAATGCGAATGATCTTTTAACTTGTGGAGCACGCCTCGGTACTTATATTAATGTTGAAAACAACAATATAGTGAAAGCTAGTGCTGACCATTGGAGAATGACGAAGGACAAGAGTGGAACATATGGCCAGTTGCTTAGCCTTGGTTTGCACCATAACAAACCATGCTAAGGAACTGTACATTAGGGCAAAAGGTGGAAGGATATTTCATTATTCATATCTATAATGAAATTCTTGCATGTCTGATAAAGAATGCTAAAAAACAGTATATATTTTGTTGATATTCTTCAATTTTCATGTTAAAAAATTTGTACTATACATGAACTTTTACTGTGTGTGCTATGTATTCGGAATTTCTGCCTGACCAGAGAAAAAAAAGGCACTAACTCTCAAGAAAAAGGGTAAAATTAACGTTAATTTCTTATTATTATTTTATTTATTATTATTATTATTATTATTATTATTATTATTAATAATAATAAAAACCAAAATACGTTTTTCAGTTGCAGGATAATGAGAATCAATTTCCTTCTTTGCTGGAAGAGATTACAGGTGATGTTCTTGTATTTTCATGTTCTCAGAAGTTTGGATTGCATGTCAAATAAAAATTGTTTCAAAATAAAAAAGATTTTTCAACAAATACCCTCAGAGTTCAGCCGCCAAAATTGAAAAAACGTTAAAATCCATAAATAATCACTTTCCTTTCCAAATACCTCAAAACAAACCTTACTTTAACCACAAATTCAATCTATGACAATGCTGCTCAACAGTAAATCACCCCAAAGCATGCATACATAAAAGTTGGTCAATTAAGAGCAACCTTTTCAGCTATTAACTTATAACTTTAGTTTATGTAACTTTAATATATTTTCTTTTACGACATTACTGGCTTTTACAAATAATAATTTACTTTGGTGTTTGAATTTTGGATGAGAACATTTTATTGAATGAATGTTGACATATATATTAATTACAGCTACATGAAATTTCTCCCAAACACAGTTTTGTGTTAATTAACACGCCACCTATTACCCATCATCACTCATTTATCAATACATTACGTGATTCTCTAATTTGTTCAAAATTGAAACTCTTGTAAAATTTCAAAAAGTATTTTAAATTCTATGGACAAACGTCATTAGTGACACATTGTGAGACAAGCATAAAAGTCACAAATGAGTTCATTTTAAAGTTAAAGTAAATAACAAAACAATATTATAGAAACCATTAGAAAGATTATTATTCTAATTCCAGAAAAACAGTTGACCATGTCTCTTCAAACCCACTAACTTTGACTAGTACGAGATACATCAGTTGCTTGTATGCATTTTAATAACCATATATAAAGCAAAAGCATCATACATACAAACAACAACACCAAACATTTCGTTCCTACACTTGATTCGAGTCTTCCCAATTGTTCTGTTGTTTCTACCTATTGATTCACCAAAATGGGCATCCCTCACTTTCTTTGTTTACCATGTCCAATTCAAGGACATGTGAACCCCCTAATGCAGTTTTCTCTTCTTTTGGCCAAACATGGTTGCAAGGTCACTTTTGTCCACACAGAGTTCAGCCACAGACGAGCCAATACAGCAGGTGGTGACAACATGGAGGAGGCACTGGTAGAGATGGTGACTCTCCCTGATGGTTTGGACCCTCAAGATGACAGAAGCGATGTGGCCAAACTTCTTTTCTCAATGAAAAGCACCATGCCTGCTCTGCTTCCAAAGCTCATACAAGACATTGATGCCTCCGATGTTGAGAACAAGATAACATGTATAATTGTTACCATAAATATGGGTTGGGCTTTGGAAGTAGGAAATGAAATGGGAATCAAAGGGGCTCTTCTCTGTCCAGCATCTGCAACTTCCTTGGCTTCTGCTGCCTGCATCCCAAACCTTATTGAAGATGGCATTATTGATTCTCAAGGTACATATTCCCTTCCTTTGAATTTTTAATTATGTATTGTAATTGCTTCTCCTAAGTCTTAAATATCTAAATTACCTCGCCTAAGAGTTATCATACCAGTATTCAAAATGTAACTTTTTATTGACTTTGTCAATTGCGGATATGTGCTGGTTATTCATGAGTTTGGTGTTAAGTACGAATCTAGACTGTGCTACTATGTCACAGATTTAGAATCAAATCAAAGAATTAAACTTTAAGAGTTAGTTTAATATTTTCCTTTTACTGGGTTGATTATAATTGCAAGTAAAACCCAACAGAGTTTTTAAGATTTGGTTTTTGCATTACAGGACTTCCCACCAAAAACCAAGAAATTCAACTCTCTTCGAATATGCCCATGATGGACACTGCATACCTTCCATGGCGTGGCTTTAATAAGATCTTCTTTGAGCATCTTATGCAAGAGATGCAGACTTTGAAGGTAGGAGAGTGGTGGCTTTGCAACACTACCTATGATCTTGAGCCGGGAGCATTTTCCATATCACCAAAGTTCCTACCAATTGGGCCATTGATGGAAAACAGCAACAGAAGTTCATTCTGGGAAGAAGACAGAGCCTGTTTGGAGTGGTTAGATGAGCAACCACCTCATTCTGTTGTGTATGTTTCCTTTGGCAGTTTAGCAGTGATGGATCCGAACCAGTTTAAAGAATTAGCTCTTGCACTCGATCTCCTTCACAGGCCTTTTATTTGGGTCGTGCGTCCCAGTAATGACAAGAAGGAAAACGTTAATACATACCCTCATGATTTCCATGGAAGTAAAGGTAAAATAGTTGGTTGGGCACCTCAGAAGAAGATACTGAACCACCCTTCATTGGCTTGCTTCATTAGTCACTGCGGTTGGAATTCTACTCTGGAAGGTATATGTGCTGGTGTACCTTTCTTGTGTTGGCCATGTACAACCGATCAATTTCTGAACAAGTCTTATATTTGTGATGTGTGGAAGATTGGAGTTGGTTTAGAAAAGAATGAAAGTGGAATAGTTTCAAGGGAAGAGATTAAGAAGAAGGTGGATCAACTTCTGGTTGATGAAGACATTAAAGGAAGGTCTTTGAAATTGAAGGAGATGACTATAAATAACATACAAGAAGGTGGACAGTCATCAAAGAATCTCAACTTTTTTATGGATTGGGCAAAGTAGGGATGCTTCGTTTGTATAACAATTCTTTTTCTCCTGACTGGAAAAGAACATGTATTTTTCTTTTGTTAACGTTATTAATATTGTGTTTGAAGTAATCCGATTTTGTTATTCGAAGATTAATAGTTTTATTTGTGAAAAAAATATTTATGTTTTAAAAGATAATATATATAAGTTGTTTGAAGAATATGTTTAATTAAATTCAAATGAGTCAAATATTACACGTTTTAAAGATTTCTTTCCAATGCAACTTATTTCTTTTAAGAATGATGATCTAGTTATTAATGCATTTGAGGTAAGTTTTTGTCTATTTTTTATTTCTTACTTATCAATGACATACTAAGTATTTCTCATAATATCTTATAAACATGTGATTATTTAAGTCAACATGTTAATAACAGTGAAAAGTCTGAATTAAATCTTTATTTAATTGAAAAGAATCTTGATCCAATTTTTTTTATTCATTAGATATATTGAGTAATTGAAGAAATCTTGGAGATTCTTATCCAAACATATCCAAGATGACTTGTGACATATTTAGCATTCCAATCATTTTCAATGCTAGTGACTCTGCCTTTAATCTTGGTTCTTGGCTGCTAACCAAATACCTTTT
Organism: Vigna reflexopilosa; assembly: GCA_027742785.1. NCBI lineage: Eukaryota > Viridiplantae > Streptophyta > Magnoliopsida > Fabales > Fabaceae > Vigna > Vigna reflexopilosa. Next base: position 3,783,174 of record CM050913.1, read on the forward strand.
TTCCCTTGTGTCAAAGAATGTTGAGGCACTAAGGGCGATATATCCATATTGTTAATAATTTTTTCTTTAATGTTAGCTTTTTGTAATCCTTCATCAGTTAATAAAATAGTGTAAATTTTATTTATGAATTTTGATTTATGGTTTTAATTTGATTTTAGTCTAAAATAATGATAATTTCAATTTATCTTTGGTATAAAATAATGATCTAATCAGCATTATCAAGCAATGTCATTAAAATAAATAAAGAAAAAAAAATACATGCATGTTGAACAAGTATGTAAATGTAATCAAGAATCATAAAGAAGATAGACTGCGAAGAAGCATAAAAACTTTTTGTTTTAACACTTAAAGCCTCTGGTTGTAATTGATTATTAGGGAGTTTTTCTCGATTTACACTTTATATAATTGATTACCAACAAACCCTAATCGATTAGTAGAGAGTTTTTTTCCATTTATACTTCATGTAATCGATTATATACATGATGTAATCGATTAGAACTGAAGTCGTGCTCTCCTGCACGACTTTGTCATAATATAATCGATTATAAGGTCTGATAATCAATTATCAAAGTCTGAAACTATTAGAAAGGTACACGACTTTACTTTTTTTCATATGTTAGAGGCGAAGTCGTGCAGGAGGTGCACAAATTCTTCATATAAAGTCATCTAGAATCTTCACGACTTATCTATTTCTGTAAAAAAAGAAATGTCTATATCCATAAATTCCAAACAATTTTTTCTACTTCGGTAAAAATATCCGCATACATAATATAAAAGTTTGTCAAATTAAGAGCAACCTTGTCAACTATTAACTTATAACTAGTTTATGTAGTTTTAATATATTTTCTTTGACGACATTGCTCACGTTTACAAATAATAATTTACTCTGGTGTTTGGATTTTGAGTACATCTTGTTGAATGAATGTTGACATGTACAGCTACATGAAATTTCTCCCGAACACAGTTTTGTGTCAACAAGCCACCTATTACTCATCATTAATCAATGAGTGCTTCATCCTACACCTCCAACATCTCATCTTGCACCTCCAAATATTTCATTTTTAGCCTTCTGCACCTCCAATTTTTTTAAAAATTTTAATTTTTAATAAATATATTTTTATTTTCTTCTCTCTCTTATCGAAGACACTTTAATAAATACATTTTTATTTTTTTCTCTTTCTTATTAAAGTTCCTCTACACCATTTTAATAATAATCTAATTTAATTTAAAATTTAAATATTATTTAATATAATTTTATATTTTAATAATTATTAAAATATGATTTATATCATAATAATAGTTATATTAAATATATAAAAATCAAATAACTAAAATAAAAGTAATAATGATAAAAATAAAAAATAAAATAATAATAACAATAATATAAAATTTGCTTTAATATATTCAAATATATTAAATTATATTAAAATATTACAATAAATTAAACAGTTATTAAATTTTAAATAAAAACAAAATTTTTAAAACCTTATTTATTGGATACCGTAAAATATGTTAATAGTTTTTTTTTAAAATTTAATAAATATTTAATTTAATTAAAAATAATAATATTATTTATTATATTTTTCTAATTTAATAATGATTAAAATATTATTTATATTTTATAATAATTTTATTAAAAAAGTAAAATAAAATAACTAAAATAAAGTTAATAATAATAAAAGTAAAAATAGTATTGAAAATCACATAAAAGATATTTAAATATATTATATTATATTAAAATGTTAATTTAATAAAATAATTATTAAAGTTTAATAAAAAATAAATTTAAAATTTGTTAATCGGATATAGAAATCCGATAATGTATGAATCGGATATGGATATCCGATTAAGAATTTTTCAAAATTTGTTTTTTTATTTAATTTTAATAATTATTTAATTTAATTTAATAATTTAATATAATTTAACATATTTAAATATAATGAATATGATTTTAAATATTATTTTTAATAATTTTAATAAAACTATTATAAAAATATATATTATATTTTAATAATTATTAAAATATAAAAATATAATAAATATATTATAATTTTCAATTAAATTAAATATTTATTAAATTTTAAATAAAAAACTATTAACATATTTTACGGTATCCAATAAATAAGTTTTTAAAAATTTTGTTTTTATTTAAAATTTAATAACTCTTTAATTTATTATATAATTTAATATATTTGAATATATTAAAGCAAATTTTATATTATTGTTATTATTATTTTATTTTTTATTTTTATCATTATTACTTTTGTTTTAGTTATTTGATTTTTATATATTTAATATAACTATTATTATGATATAAATCATATTTTAATAATTATTAAAATATAAAATTATATTAAATAATATTTAAATTTTAATTTAAATTAGATTATTATTAAGATGGTGCAGAGAGACTTTAATAAGAAAGAGAAAAAAAAAATAAAAATGTATTTATTAAAGTGCGTTTAATAAGAGAAAAAAAAATAAAAATATATTTATTAAAAAATAAAATTTTTAGAAAAGTTGGAAGTGCATATATCAGAAAGTTAAAAATAGAATTTTTAGAAGTGTATGAGATGTTTGAGGTGCAGATGAGATATTGGAGGTGTAGGATGAAACAGTCTTAATCAATACATTAGGTGATTCTCTAACTTGTTCCAAAAATTAAAACTCGTAAATTTTCAGAAAGTGTTTTAAATTCTATGGACAAAACGTCATAAGTGACACATTGCGAGACAAGCATAAAAGTCACAAATGAGTTCATTTTAAAGTTAAAGTAAATAACAAAACAATATTATAGAAACCATTAGAAAGATTATTATTCCAATTCCAGAAAAACAGTTGACCATGTCTCTTCAAACCCACCAACTTTGACTAGTACGAGATACATCAGTTGCTTGTATGCATTTTAATAACCATATATAAAGCAAAAGCATCATACATACAAACAACAACACCAAACATTTCGTTCCTACACTTGATTCGAGTCTTCCCAATTGTTCTGTTGTTTCTACCTATTGATTCACCAAAATGGGCATCCCTCACTTTCTTTGTTTACCATTTCCAGTTCAAGGACATGTGAACCCCCTCATGCAGTTTTCTCTTCTTTTGGCCAAACATGGTTGCAAGGTCACTTTTGTCCACACAGAGTTCAGCCACAGACGAGCCAATACAGCAGGTGGTGACAACATGGAGGAGGCACTGGTAGAGATGGTGACTCTCCCTGATGGTTTGGACCCTCAAGATGACAGAAGCGATGTGGCCAAACTTCTTTTCTCAATGAAAAGCACCATGCCTGCTCTGCTTCCAAAGCTCATACAAGACATTGATGCCTCCGATGTTGAGAACAAGATAACATGTATAATTGTTACCATCAATATGGGTTGGGCTTTGGAAGTAGGAAATAAAATGGGAATCAAAGGGGCTCTTCTCAGTCCACCATCTGCAACTTCCTTGGCTTCTGTTGCCTGCATCCCAAACCTGATTGAAGATGGCATTATTGATTCTCAAGGTACATATTCCCTTCCTTTGAATTTTTAATTATGTATTGTAATTGCTTCTCCCAAGTCTTAAATATCTAAATTAACCTCGCCGATGATTTATCATACCACTATTCAAAATGTAACTTTTTATTGACTTTGTCAATTGCGGATATGTGCTGGTTATTCATGAGTTTGGTGTTAAGTACGAATCTAGAGTGTGCTACTATGTCAGAGATTTAGAATCAAATCACAGAATTAAACTTTAAGAGTTAGTTTAATATTTGACGTTTACTCGGTTGATTATAATTGCAAGTAAAACCCAAAAGAGTTTCTAAGATTTGGTTTTGGCATTACAGGACTTCCCACCAAAAACCAAGAAATTCAACTCTCTTCGAATATGCCCATGATGGACACTGCATACCTTCCATGGCGTGGCTTTAATAAGATCTTCTTTGAGCATCTTGTGCAAGAGATGCAGACTTTGAAGGTAGGAGAGTGGTGGCTTTGCAACACTACCTATGATCTTGAGCCGGGAGCATTTTCCGTTTCGCCAAAGTTCCTACCAATTGGGCCATTGATGGAAAACAGCAACAGAAGTTCATTCTGGGAAGAAGACAGAGCCTGTTTGGAGTGGTTAGATGAGCAACCACCTCATTCTGTTGTTTATGTTTCCTTTGGCAGTTTAGCAGTGATGGATCCGAACCAGTTTAAAGAATTAGCTCTTGCACTCGATCTCCTTCACAGGCCTTTTATTTGGGTCGTGCGTCCCAGTAATGACAAGAAGGAAAACGTTAATGCATACCCTCATGATTTCCATGGAAGCAAAGGTAAAATAGTTGGTTGGGCCCCTCAGAAGAAGATACTCAACCACCCTTCGTTGGCTTGCTTCATTAGTCACTGTGGTTGGAATTCTACTCTGGAAGGTATATGTGCTGGTGTACCTTTCTTGTGCTGGCCATGTGCAACTGATCAATTTCTGAACAAGTCTTATATTTGTGATGTGTGGAAGATTGGAGTTGGCTTAGAAAAGAATGAAACGGGAATTATTTCAAGGGAAGAGATAAGGAAGAAGGTGGATCAACTTCTGGTTGATGAGGACATTAAAGGAAGGTCTTTGAAATTGAAAGAGATGACCATAAATAACATAGAAGAAGGTGGACAGTCATCAAAGAATCTCAGCTTCTTTATGGATTGGGCAAAGTAGGGATTCTTCCTTTGTATAACAATTATTTTTCTCCTCACTGAAAAAAAACATGTATTTTTCTTTTTTTAACGTTATTGTAGTTGATATAGTTATCGCAGTTGAAGTAGTTGAGATAGTTATCCTAGTTGAACAAAATGATCAATTTGGGTTCTTTAACATTGGTAGCAAAACAAGTTTAATAGATGAAAATGGAGTATCACATTGCTCATTTGATTTGATTAGAAATAAGATGTACTAAACAAATTCAACCGCTCAAAAACCTCTAGAACCAATTCTATACTTTATAGCTCAGGAATTTTTAAACTAAGGATTTAAACAGGACTCAAAAATAGACTCTAAACCTTTACTTTTATCACAAACCTTCTCATTTAGATTATCAGTTGTTAAAACCCCTAAAGTAGACCAAAACTATATAAAACTCAACCTACAATTCTATCTATTTACCACTTCCCAAATTAACATAAAAATTATGTTTAACTAAGATTCTAGACAAGTTTAAAACGATACGAAAACATACCTCAAACACTAGTTATCTTTCCAAAGTCCTTTCTCTAGAAATTCATCTATAAAAACCTTAATTTCAACTAAAAACCATTCCAATAATACTCTTCTTTTCCTACTTTCAACTCTACATCAGATTTGTACCTATTTAACTTAAACACAACAACATCCAAAGTTCATACCATTATCACATCAAAAGCATACACCAAAATATTCATCAATAGACAATTATTCACTCATTAATATACAACATCACTCAACAAACATTTCAATTAATTTCATATTCGACCAAGCATACATTCCACTATCTATCAAACACAAAATTCATGCTTCTTATATGAAAATTAAAGTGAATATTAGAATTCCACCTGACAGAAGATCAAACTGTATACAGAAATTCTTATATGTTCCTACTAACCATAAAAACACGATCATGATACACCATTAGGATCACTGATTAGCAGATAATCTTATAGAATACTCAAATGATACATGCAACCATAGATGATACAATGTATAGGAGAAGAAAACAAACTAAGGAAAAATAGCATAAATCAATTTACTCTTTTGTAGAAACTGATCAGTTAGATTTCAAGATCTCGCCACAATGATCACTCAGGCAGTCTCTGATTTTCAAACAGATGTACAGGGGATGAGAACACTTAGAGAGAATTTAGAGAACACTAGAAAAGTGGTTTCTAGAGAGATTATGTGTTTTAAAATAATGAAACTCGTTCCTCACACAACTATTTATATTAAAATCTTTTATTATTAAAATAATCAAGTCTCGTAGGAGGTCCTAGTCTGTGGCCTATTGTTTTTTGTTCATAGATGATAAACGGAATAGCCTTGTGTGGTAGCTTGGAGGCAGCTATTCCACCACTACAAGTGCAAAAACTTGCTTTAGTCTGACATCAATACATATATTCGGATTGATCGAGTCTAGAAATCATATATATGTTGAGATTTGATTTGATTTGAAAATGAATTATATTGTATAAAGTTTTATAATTGTATGAATAATTTTTATTTTATAATATTCGCTAACCCTTCTTATGTTGTTTGTTCGTGCTTGTTTTCTCTCTTGCTATGATCACCTTAAATAGTGTGAGTTTATGAAGAATGTCCTTTGAGTTGATCTAGCGCGATGTAAGGGTGAAGCAACGATAGAATTAGGTTTTAGTTTCCTAGGTATAAGTTTTCAACTTTAGAAGTCTTAAGTTTCTTGTTAGTCATCATACTTGTAGCACTTATTTTAGTAGTTTTACACTAGTAAAATGAGATATTATATTGATGATATACGAAAATTATACGTTTAATATAAGAGTAGTTTATATTGATAAATACAAATATTTAATTCCTAAAATTAAGGTTGGATGATGATTTATTCAAATAAAAAAACATATACAACTTTTAAAAAATAAATAGAAATAATAAACTTTTAAATAAAGTTTTACTTGTTTTTTAAAATATAATTTATATAATAAAATCTATGTAATTATATCTTTTTATAATATTTTACAGTTAGCAACTGATTATTCGTTAATTCTACTAAACACTTTAATATAACAAATTAGCTTATCACTTACAAATTTATAAACTAAAAGTTTGTCGATTAAGAGCAACCTTGTCAACTATTAACTTATAACTTAGTTTTTGTAGTTTTAATAATATATTTTGTTTTACGACATTGCTGACGTTTACAAATAATACTTTCGTGTTTGAATTTTGCATGAGGACATCTTGTTCAATGAATGTTGACATATTAATCTATGTAATTATATCTTTTACTAACATCACGCATAAAAGTATACACAAACGAATTCATTTTAAAATTAAAGTAAATAACAAAACAATATTAGTTAAGATTATGAAAAATATTAATTTAAACATATTTAAAATAAGAACTCAAAAGTTTAAATGATTTATATTTGATTTTCATTCCTTTTTTCTGAAAATGTTCCTTTTCTCATAACGAAAGAAAATTTTAATTTCAATTTTCTATTTCTCAATTAAATTCAAGAATTTAACTGATATATTTAAATTATAAATTTAACCTGGACTTTTTTTAAAACATAAGTTACATTGTTCTCATAAATTTGTTTACAATATTTTCAATAACATTATTATTTTCATCTCTTCTGCTTACATATTATTTATTTTAGTCTTTCTCTCTCTTGTATAGAAACCATGAGGAAGATTATTATTCTAATTCCAGAAAATCAGTTGACCATGTCTCTTCAAACCCATCAATTTTGAATTGTACGAGATACATCAGTTGCCTGTATGGACTTTAATAACTATATATATAAGACAAAATCATCATACACACAAACAACACAAACACACATTTCGTTCCTACAATTGATTCGAGTCTTCCCAATTGTTCTATTGTTTCTACCTATTGATTCACCAAAATGGGCATCCCTCACTTTCTTTGTTTACCATTGCCTATTCAAGGACATGTGAACCCCCTCATGCAGTTTTCTCTTCTTTTGGCCAAACATGGTTGCAAGGTCACTTTTGTCCACACAGAGTTCAGCCACAAACGAGCCAATACTGCTGGTGGTGACAACAAGGAGGAGGCACTGGTAAAGATGGTGACTCTCCCTGATGGTTTGGACCCTCAAGATGACAGAAGCGATGTGGCCAAACTTCTTCTTTCAATGAAAAGCACCATGCCTGCTCTGCTTCCAAAGCTCATACAAGACATTGATGCCTCCGATGTTGAGAACAAGATAACATGTATAATTGTTACCATAAATATGGGTTGGGCTTTGGAAGTAGGAAATGAAATGGGAATCAAAGGGGCTCTTCTCTGTCCAGCATCTGCAACTTCCTTGGCTTCTGCTGCCTGCATCCCAAACCTTATTGAAGATGGCATTATTGATTCTCAAGGTACATATTCCCTTCCTTTGAATTTTTAATTATGTATTGTAATTGCTTCTCCTAAGTCTTAAATATCTAAATTACCTCGCCTAAGAGTTATCATACCAGTATTCAAAATGTAACTTTTTATTGACTTTGTCAATTGCGGATATGTGCTGGTTATTCATGAGTTTGGTGTTAAGTACGAATCTAGACTGTGCTACTATGTCACAGATTTAGAATCAAATCAAAGAATTAAACTTTAAGAGTTAGTTTAATATTTTCCTTTTACTGGGTTGATTATAATTGCAAGTAAAACCCAACAGAGTTTTTAAGATTTGGTTTTTGCATTACAGGACTTCCCACCAAAAACCAAGAAATTCAACTCTCTTCGAATATGCCCATGATGGACACTGCATACCTTCCATGGCGTGGCTTTAATAAGATCTTCTTTGAGCATCTTATGCAAGAGATGCAGACTTTGAAGGTAGGAGAGTGGTGGCTTTGCAACACTACCTATGATCTTGAGCCGGGAGCATTTTCCATATCACCAAAGTTCCTACCAATTGGGCCATTGATGGAAAACAGCAACAGAAGTTCATTCTGGGAAGAAGACAGAGCCTGTTTGGAGTGGTTAGATGAGCAACCACCTCATTCTGTTGTGTATGTTTCCTTTGGCAGTTTAGCAGTGATGGATCCGAACCAGTTTAAAGAATTAGCTCTTGCACTCGATCTCCTTCACAGGCCTTTTATTTGGGTCGTGCGTCCCAGTAATGACAAGAAGGAAAACGTTAATACATACCCTCATGATTTCCATGGAAGTAAAGGTAAAATAGTTGGTTGGGCACCTCAGAAGAAGATACTGAACCACCCTTCATTGGCTTGCTTCATTAGTCACTGCGGTTGGAATTCTACTCTGGAAGGTATATGTGCTGGTGTACCTTTCTTGTGTTGGCCATGTACAACCGATCAATTTCTGAACAAGTCTTATATTTGTGATGTGTGGAAGATTGGAGTTGGTTTAGAAAAGAATGAAAGTGGAATAGTTTCAAGGGAAGAGATTAAGAAGAAGGTGGATCAACTTCTGGTTGATGAAGACATTAAAGGAAGGTCTTTGAAATTGAAGGAGATGACTATAAATAACATACAAGAAGGTGGACAGTCATCAAAGAATCTCAACTTTTTTATGGATTGGGCAAAGTAGGGATGCTTCGTTTGTATAACAATTCTTTTTCTCCTGACTGGAAAAGAACATGTATTTTTCTGTTGTTAACGTTGTTGTGGTTGATATAGTCATTGTACTTGAAGTAATTCAATTTTGTTATTCAAACATTAATCCTTTTATTTGTAAAGAAAAAATTTATAATAAAATATTTGTTTCAAAGGATAGCATGTACCAGTTGTTTTAAAAATATGTCAAACTAAATTCAAATGAATCCAATATTTTTAAGATCTAAAGATTTCTCTTCAATGCAACTTACTGCTTGATTGATGTAAGTGTTTAATTCTAAAAATTTCTCCTTTGACAAAGCTAGTTTTGTTTTATCTACTTTTTATTTTTTACTTATCAATGACGTATTAAATTTTTCTCATATTTTCTTAGAAATATGTGATTATTTAAGTCAATATGTTAATGACACTGAAAAAACGAAATTGAATATTTATTTAGATGAAGAAAATCTTGATTAAACTTTTTTCTATATAAGTTGGATGTATTGAATTATGGTAGCAATCGTCGAGATCCTTATTCAAACTTCTCTAAGATGCCTTGTGATGTATTTAACATTTTAATCACTATCATTGCTAGTGAGTTTGCTTTTAGTTTTGGTTCTTGGATGCTAACCAAATATCATTCTTCCATTTCTCCAAAGAATATTGAGGCACTTATTTTAACTCAAAGTTGGTTGCATGGTTTTGAATTATCAGATAACATTATATTAGTACTATGGAATTAATTTAATTATTTATTACTTGGTCTTTCAATATTATTAGTTAACATTATTTTTTTATTATAGATGGATATAAAGAAGATACTTTGAGAGATGAAAATGTTATGGATTTATCCATTCAAGACTCTAATATTATAGATGAATAAGAGACAAGATTGATTTGATGAATTTGTATTTTTGTAATTTTAGATTGTATTTGAAGTTTAACATGATTTTGAATCGTATTGAAGTTTAAGGTTTAAGATGAATGTGTTGCATTGACTTTTGGGATGAATGATTTATTTATGGGTTAAATATGTTTTTGAACTTTGAATGAAAATTGGAATTAGTCTCTCTTCGAAACTTTGACCCAATTTAGTCCTTCAATTTTAGAAATATGTGGATTTAGTCTATTTAACCAAATTTTGTTAAGTTTATTTGACGTGTCAAACATATTTCATAATAGTATTTGAGTTGTTTATAATATTTGACAATTTTTTTCTTCAGTGTTAATAGAGAAACACGTTTGAAACCACAATTAAACTTAACAAAAGTTGATTAAAATGACTAAATTCACACAGTTCTAAAGATGAGAAAAGTTTCCAAGATAGACTAATTCTAAATTTCACTAAAAGTTAAGATACCAAAAACATATTTAACCTTTTATTTATTGTCTAAAATGAGAAAAAACAAATTTTTAAAATAGGTTTGGACTTTTTGAATTTAGATTACATACTAAAAAATGTTAGATTGAAAAAAAAAAAAATTGTAATTTTATTTAATTAAATTAACCGGTTTAATCCACTATACGTGGTAGCATGAGCTATAATTAAATTAACCAATTCTAACTCTCTGAGTGATTTGAACAGTCAGATATTCTTTTGTAAGTGGATCTTTTCTTTCTCAACAACAAGAAGACGTTTTCCAGTAATATTAACATCTTACCACCTATCTATAAATCCACACTCCAAATTTCATAACAGAACTGAGAAAAATGTCAACTATGCCACTAAATTATGTTAAATTGGAGACCCTTATATCCACTCTACAAAAGCCTAATAATAATACTGTTCCAATAAAATAAACAAATAATATTGTTAAAAAAAATAGTATAAAGTATTTCTAAGACTGTCATTCAATTTATATATAGGTTTGTTGACTTTTGTAATTTTTTAGAGTGTACCAAATTTTAGTTGACAATAAAATTTTTATTTATAAAAAAAAGACATACTTTAAATACATAGATATTTTAATGATTTTTATTTTAAATTTAGAATTAAAATTAAAAAAATAAGATATTATTCAAATACCTTTAATCTTAAAATTTAGAATCTATAATATATGAAAGTATTTTTGTCAACTAAAATTTAGTAGACCAAGTTACATAAGTTAAGAAACTCTTGTATATATTATATTATATTTTGACATTGCTTACGTTTGGTTATTACAAATAATAATTTACTTTGGTGATTGAATATTGGACGAGGACATTTTGTTTTTATGCTGAATGGATGATGACATATTACAGCTACATGAAATCTCTCCCAGACACAGTTTTGTGTTTCAACACGCTAACTATTATCATGACGACTGTGAGGAGTGTCGTGTTCCTCGTTAGTAAATAAATTATGTGAATTCTGTGACGCGTTCAAAAATTTAAATATCAGGTAAAATTTAAAAAGAAATTTAATTTATATGGGCAAATGTCAATAAGTGATGCATTGCGAGAGTCCATGCTAGTTTTAAAAAGATTTCCACTCTCCAATTAAATAATGCTAGTTTTATCGAATTTATACCATACAAAACAAAACAGAGATATTAGTATATACATTTGCAAGAGAAACATATTCATTTAAGCATGCAAGAATTGCGTTGCTATGCTGCCTTCATCATTATTCCATGCCTATAATTTCTCTGGTTGGTTTATCAATCATCACTTTCACTTAACTATGATTCTAGGACTTAGATCAAATTATTAAACTAAAGGTTGCTCATGATGTTCTTAGAAACTTTACTGACTCTTGTAGACATAGGTCTGAAAGTGAAGAGAAAGCTTACAAGTTGATGCATTGTAGATTGGGTAATGATATGTTAGTACATATTTTTTTACAATATTTTAACATGACATATGTGTAATTTTTTATTGAATTTAAAGTACACTGTTCTCCATCATTCAAGCATTGTGTGGTCATGGTTAATAATTTATACATTTAATATGAAAATATTCTTACTCTCCAATCAATACTGCTATTCTTATCACATCTATACCATACGAACAAACAGAAAGATTGGTATATAAATTTTCAAGAGAAACATATTCATTAAAGCATACAAAAAAAATTATATTGCTATATTCCATGCATCATTCCTTGTCTATAACTTCTCTGGTTGGTTTATCAATCATCACCTTTACTTAATTATGATTCTAGGACTTAGATTAGATTATTAAACTGCCTTTGATTCTATATATAGGTTGCTCATATGATGTTCTTAGAAACTTTACTGACTCTTGTAGACGTAGGTCTGAAAGTGAAAAAAAAGCTTAGCAGATTTCATCCGTCACAGCATTATCACTCGGGTCATTGCTGGCTGTTTTCTTATATTGCCATATTCCTTTTGTCCATGCCTTAATTATGTTCAGTCAAGTTTCAAGAGTACTTATATCATATGATTGTTCCTGTTATGGATAGATTCTCTTCCTTGTCTTCGCCATGTGTTCATTCCTGCAAAGAAAATCCTTTAAAGGTCGGAGTTGGGTTAGCATCAACCTATGTTTATGCATTTGTATAGAAACCTTTTTCTACTTTGGAAAAGCAGTTGACCATGTCTCTTCAAACCCACCAACTTTGTCCTGTTAGAGATGCATTAATTACCCTTTTCTGTATCATTTAATTGAGTCCACATTATGCTTTAAATATTAATAAAATTGCCATGATAGGAGTTTTTATAAAAGGAGGGTTAAAGTATAATTTTCTTTTTAATAACCATATGTAAGACAAAGGACAACCCATCATACAAACAACAGCAATAAACATTTCATTCCCACGCTTGATTCGAGTCTTCCAATTGTTCTACTGTTTCCCTTCAACGATTAGTTGACGCAGATGGGTATCCCTCACTTTCTTTGTTTACCATTACCTATACAAGGACACGTGAACCCCCTCATGCAGTTTTCTCTTCTTCTGGCCAAACATGGCTGCAAGATCACTTTTTTCCACACAGAGTTCAGCCACAAACGAGCCAATACTGCTGGTGGTGAGAACAAGGAGGAGGCACTGGTAGAGATGGTGACTCTCCCTGATGGTTTGGACCCTCAGGATGACAGAAGCGATAGGACCAAACTTTTTTTGTCAATTAAAAGCACCATGCCTGCTTTGCTTCCAAAGCTCATACAAGACATTGATGCCTCCGATGTTGAGAACAAGATAACATGTATAATTGTCACAGCAAATATGGGTTGGGCTTTGGAAGTCGGTCACAAACTGGGAATCAAAGGGGTTCTTCTCTCTCCAGCATCTGCAACTTCCTTGGCTTCTGGTCTCTGCATCCCAAAACTCATTCAAGATGGCATTATTGATTCTCATGGTACTTATTCCCTTCCTCTGAATTTTTAATTATGTATTGTAGTTGCTTCTCCTAAGTCTTAAATATCTAAATTAACCACGCGTAAGAGTTATAATTAAAACAGATTTATACTAAAGATTCAATAAATCTAAATATCAAACAATCACTTATATTTAAGCATATTCAGATTATAAGAAAGAAAGCGAAAGCAAAAAGACCAACCTCCATGCCATTGTTCTATGTTTGCTTAACTTCTAGTTTCTGAACCCTTACTCTTAAAACACAATGGTGATGTATATGAAATAAAAAGTAGACTCAGTAACCTGATTATAAAATTTCTGTAGAACCACAAAAACCATCACAGAGTATTTTAACGTCATAAGAGTTTGTTGCGGGAATCACGACACATCCACGCACGTTTGAAAAAAAAACGGTTTTAAAATGAACCACTATCAGGATATTAACTGTAAAGAAATAAAATAAATGGGAGAGGATATAATCTTAAAATGTAACATCTTTTCTGTATAAAGGCTAACATTCTTCTACTTGGTCCGTTTTATTCAACCATCAAATGTAACAAGAGACCAAATATATGAATCATGGTGACAATTCCTCTAATAATCCATCCTATTGGATTATCATGTATAATTATAGGGAATTTCTTCCTACACCTACAAGCTTTCTGGCTGTACCTCCAAATTATCGAAAATACTTTTTTTATTGAGATAGGTAAACAATTATGGATGCGAAAAACACCCAATGAATTTCGAAATTCAAATTCTTTTATCAGATTTCAAAATTTGTAAAAACTTAATTGGATTTCAAAATCTGATGAAGATCTAATTGAATTTTGAAATCTGGTGTTTTTCTAATTTTTTTTAAAATTTTTTTCATTTTGAATTTAATATATATGTTTTATTTATTTTCATTTGATTAATAATTTTGTATATGAATTATAAATCTATTATTTTAAAAAAATTAAATAATTAAAAAAATTAAATTAAATTTGAAAAGGCATAATTAAATTTCGAAAATCAATTATACTTTCATCGGATTTCAAAATTAGATGAAGGCAGAATCGGTTTTTAAAATTCGGTTTTGCCAAAATCGACTTCCAAAAAGTAAAAAGTTTCATAGCCGGCCAATTTTGACATTCTGAAGAGAATTGGAGGTACAAGGAGAAACTCTAATAATTATATGCCAACTGACTAGTCTACATAATATCTTAAAATAAAATTTTATACAATATATTTTAATGTTTAACATTTTTTTTTCATTTGTGTTTATCATTTAGGTTTAATTGATTCAACTTGTCAATCACCACGTTTGCTTTGTCCCTCAATAATAGTCTAAAATTACTTTGTCTTTATTCGGTGGAGGGAGAGACTAATGTGAAAAAGACACAAGAAAAACTATGTAAGATAAATGTTTAATTTCATAGAATATAAATGAAATCTAAATTATTCTTTTAAAAGTAAACCAATCAATTGATTTTCAATAAGTTAATTAAATTTTTGTGATTAAATTATTAAATCTTCTAATAACTAGACACTTGATTTAGATCATAATATATATATATATATATATATATATATATATATATATATATATATATATATCCAATTCATAAGACAAATTCAAATTATTTTTCTCTTACATAGTAGTGTCACGAGTCTTTCTCTAATTCATACTTCGTTTCTTTGCATTTGACGTCGTGCTTTTTTTCTCTTTTTGGTATTGAATTTGGTGATTCCCTTTACCCTGATCATGTTTGTTGCTTGAGAAAATTTCTTTATGGTTTAAAGCAAACGTCTTGTGCCTATACTCGTGCTTTGCTAACAATATTTTTACCATTGGTTCCAACGTACTTCAGATCACTTTCTTCATCAACTAGTGAGGTTCTAACATGACATATATACTCCTTTATGTTCATCATTTTTATCACCTTATCCCATGATCATCGAAAATCTATCATGGCCCTCATTGCCTTTGAATTTGCTATGGAGGATCTTGGTCCTTTGAGTTATTTTCTCAAGATCACATTGACTAGACATGTAGGTGGCCTATTTCTCAATTAGAGCACCTATGCGTATGACATCATTGCACACGCCGACATGGCCTCAAGCAAACCTTTTTCTATTATAGTTGATACCAAGCAGAAATTCACTACATCCTCTAGCACACCATCTGAGGATCCAACTATATATTGGAGTATTGTTAGTGCCCTCTAGTATCTCACCTTTACTTGCTAACATTTTATGTTGTTCAACATATTTGTCTTCACATGCATGTCTCCTGTAACGAACACATGCTAATGTTGAAACACATTCTATGTTATATTCTAGGTACCCTACAACATGGTTTTGCACATATATCTGACCTTTATTGAGAAACTTCTTGCTTATATTGATGCTCATTATGGTGGATGTCCTGACACTAGATGCTCCACATATGATTATTGCGTATTTCTTGGTGACAACCTCATCTCTTGGTCTTCAAAGTGCCAACACATTGTTTCTCGTTTTAGTGTAGAGATTGAATACCAAGGTGTCACAAATGTTGTTATTGGATCTTGTTGGTTTTGTAATCTTCTATTGGAGCTTCATTTTCCTATTCCTCAGGCTATTTTTTTTATCAATATGGTAGTCTTTGTGCAACATCAGTGTACAAAACATTTTAAGATGAATATTCACTTTGTTCGGAGAAAGGTAACACGCAGTTAGACATGAATTTTTCATGTTCCTTCTCGCCACTAGACTCTTGACATCTTCACTAAAGGCCTACTTCAAGGTTTTTTTGTTATGATTTCTGAATGAGTATAAGTGTATGTGAACCTTCGATTGCTAGACTATGATATAATCCAAATTATTTTTCTTAAATTAAGCCAATTACTAATTAAGGTAATGAAATTCCTATAATTAGGTTATTAAGTATCTTGTGATTATGTTGTACATAATTACATACAAAATAACAACAATAATTAGGTTTATTATGGGACAACTCATAATGTTAATGTTTATCTATTATGAGCTTTTACATTTAACATTGAGTAGACCCGTATAAATAACTCTCATAATTATACCTAATCTTTTATTTCAGTTCTTCCTCCATAGTAAAAAAGAACTTTTTTAATTATGGATACAAGAATCCAAATTCATTAAGTAATTTCCATATTCAAAGAAGAATATTCTTTATCAATTTTTAAATCCTCTTTTCTTACCAAGTTCAATATTCATGAGATTCATCAATGTTTATTGTAACAATAGAATTACTAGAAAGATTAATATCAATCTTGTGTATATATGTATCTCCAATTCATAATAAGACAAACATTTAAATTATATTTTTCTCTTACATAATTACAGTACAATATAATAAAATGAAACATGAAAAAACATTATAAATATATATATATATATATATATATATATATGTTTTATTAAAATAGAAAAACAAAATTTGGTTTTTTAGAAATCAAATTTTGATATATATTTTGATAATAATTATTAAAATAAAAAGACAAAATTCAATTTTCTAAAAATCGAATACTAAGCTCTTATAAAATGTGCTATTTAGGGATGACAACATGTCGGGTCGGATATAAATAGTGTCTACTCGTAACCCGACCCTCAAATAAAATCCTGACCGACAATCCGTCCGCTACTGCGCAGGTACCCGTTTAGAGAATATCCGCAAGTATTTTAAAACCTGCGGATACCCGAAAAAAAATTATACATTTTTAAAATAAAATTTAAATAAAATTACAATATATATATATATATATATATATATATATATTATATTATATATACATATATAAAATATAATATAAATTAAATATAAATTAAAATTTAATTTTAATTAAATTTAACCTAATAAAATATTATTTTATTTTATTTTTAATTAAATTTAATTAAATATATATAAATTAAATTTTTTATTATTTTTTACGAGTAACGGTACCTGCGGATAGGATAATATAATATTCATGCCCTACCCATTCAAAAACAGATATTTATATATTTGCTATTCGTTAGTAAATATCTGCGATAATGAATATCCGTAGATAATAAATATCTGCGTCCCTTTCTTGTGTTGGCCATTAGTAAAGGATCAGTTTGCGAACAAGTCATATATTTGTGATGTGTGGAAGGTTGGGCTGAGATTAGACAAGGATGAAAATGGATTCGTATCGAAGGAAGAGATAACGAAGAAGGTGGAGCAACTGTTTGGTGATGAAGGCATAAAAGCAAGGTCATTGAAACTGAAAGAATTGACCCTGAATAACGTAGTAGAAGGTGGTCACTCTTCAGAGAATCTGAAAAGCTTCATCAGCTGGGCAGAGTAATATTGCTTTTTAGCTTGGAAATGGTTGATATATATATAATTAATAATAATGTTCATTCTGTTAGAATAAAAAACTACGCTGTCTTTAAGCATCTTTAACATATTGAACGGTAACTCCCATTTCCATAATAATAAAAGGATTGGTGTTAAATGTACTACGAAACCTTTATAAATTGTTAAATGTTATTCTATTGATAATAATATTCTGATTAGTGAATATGGTTTGGAATGATTTTAGAATAAATATTACTCCTAATGATAGTGGGTGCATAGAAGAAGACCAGTGAGGGATCAAATAGTTTCAGAGAACAGTGTTCTTTGTTGTTTCTCAATTTTTTGAAAATATGATCCATGAGTTGTTAAAATGAGTTCATATTTGAAATCTTTTGGTTTATTGGAATACTATATCAAGATAAGTTGGTTTCATTTCTGAGAAAATCATACTGTAATTCAAATCTTGGTAAAAGTTGTTCATGTCTGCATTAGTATATGGTGTGGAAGGTATGCTGATACTAAAATGAGTCTTGAAACAAAGTTTGAAAAGTTGAAAAAGGAGAAAATATGAAATAAGTCAATTGTAAACTTAGTGAAAAAAACGTTGATAAGTATATTTGAAAATTTTGGTTGCAATCTCAAGCAATTAGTCAATTGTAAACTTAGTGAAAAAGATTTATGTGAGAATGGTCAAAGTATCTAAAAAGGAGCTTTTCAGTATAAACATAAGGGAAAATAACTTGTACCCTAAAAAATGTTTTTAAGAGTAAATGTGTAAAAATGTTCTAAGTTATATCTTATGCACTAGTAACAACAAATCTGAAGTTTGAATATCATAACAATGCAAGGACGTTTTTTTAGTGAACAGGACCTGTTTGCTGTTTGTCAGCAACATAATTAGAAAATAAAAAGAAGTAAAGTAAGCGGCAATCTAAAGGAGAAAAGTAAGTTTGATCGGAGTTCAACTAAATCAAGGGAGAATTTATGTGCAAAAAAGAATAATTCCTTTTTCAACACATTAATGAGAAAGCATAGAATTTAATATAATAATTATAAGTAGGAACAGAGAAAAAGATATTGTAAATTTAATAAAATCAATTTAAACTATATGAAAGTGCACATTGTGATGTATTTTCTCTAATTGTTTCGTGACTTGAAAGACTATATGTTAGAAAGTGTCACGTTGTGTTAAGTTTAATTAGTTAATCTTTCTACTACGATGTTATTGTATCTTAACTATCTTAGTGATTTCTTATTACCTTTTTTCCGGTTCTATATATAAAGAATAAGTGAAATTTTATGTGATATAGGTTGTATTTGAAACAAATTAATATAATTATTTTATTTAGAGTAGTGATAGGGTGACACGCCTACGTGTTACTTACACTCATTTGACACGGTCCACGTCAGCATTTTTAAAAAAAAACTGCAAAGTGATGGAGGGTAAAAGTGGAAAAACACCTACTAGGGTTTGTTTTTTCAGAATCGAAATCCCCATTTGAGTTTTGTTAAGAAAGTCGATTTCCACCACTATCATATGGTTCTCAGTTTCATCTTTCAGACACCTTAGTCGTTTGTTGTGAACGTTATTGAGGCGCTTCATTGGTTTATTGTGGAGGCGTGTGCTTGGTGTATCGATTGGTGTCGCGCGTTTCGTCTTCGGATTTTACGGTACAGGTTTTTGATTTTTTATTTTCTGTCTTAGGCTGTGTAGTTTTTGTCGCAATGTAATTTTTTGCTACATCGGTTTATTGATGTGGGGTTGTGGGGGACCAATCTCTGATTTTTGGGTTGATGGGAGGTGGGGTTGGTTTGTTGGTGATGTGTTCTATGTTGGAGGTGGGGTTGGGGTTGCTTTGCTGGTAACGTGTTTTATGTAGGAGCTTTATGTGTGGTGCGAGAGGAAGCAGAGTAGTAAAAAGGTTGAGACTTTTGAGTTTCATTTTGACCCTAGGGTGTAGGCGTGATACGGGGTCCATTTGCTTTAAAATTGGGGAGGTGGTTTTTTACACTTTTGAGTTTGCTTTTGTCGCTATGCCGTTGACTGTGGTGGGTTTTTAAGACCCTTTATGCATGCATGAGTTGAGTAATGAGCTGCAGTAAGTGATTATGTTGTTAATCCTATGCGGTTATTTGTAAATCTGGTTTTGTACTGCCGTAGAAGTTTTTTTTATTCAATGAGACAATGAGAGCCTTAGAAACAATGAGACCCTTAAGAACCTGCTAAGCCAGTGAGCTTGCAGGACAACCCTTTCTTCCACTCCCAAACGAAATCAGATTGCAATATTTTCTCCCTTTAGTAGCTGGTTATCTTGTTAGTCGGATGTGGTTATTTGTAAATCTGGTTTTGTACTGCCGTAGCCGTAGAACTTTTTTATATTCAATGAGACAATGAGAGCTTTAGAAACAATGAGACCCTTCAGAACCTTTTATGCCAGTGAGCTTGCAGGACAACCTTTTCTTCCACTCCCAAACGAAATCAGATTGCAATATTCTCACTGCAGTAGCTGGTTATCTTGTTAGTCGGATATGGTTATTTGTAAATCGGTTTTTGTACATCTGTAGCAGTTTTTATATACAATATCAATGTCCACATTTTAAAGTGCAATAAGTGGTGTTATGGTTAGTTATGCATGCATTCGTTAGATACATTGTATTTAACCAATTTATTAATTTGAACATGTGACTGTCAAGTGAGATACATAGTATTATACAATGATTTTTATTTTGTTTTGTTTAATTTGCAGGATATAGTGATATGGACAAAGAAGTTAGTGAAATGGTAAGTATGATGTAATTTTATTAATTTACTATTAAATATGGACATTGTTGTATTGAATTAAGTAACATATGGTTTGATTTATACTTGCAGGTCTCACTTAGAGTTAGACATCGAGTCCAGACACAACATATAGTTCAAGTCAACGGCTGCCTATCATCCTTTCAAAAGGAACGTTTAAAGTCAACACCTTTCAAGTGGTTGGTGGATATGGTTGATGATATGGTTATTTCTAGCCCTATTCTTATAGAGTTAATCAGTAGGTGGGACGTGGTTCACAAGGCGTTTAGGATTAGGGAGAATTTAGTGCCTTTTAGAGTTGATGAAGTTTGTTTTTTTTTAGGTTTACCTAATGTTGGTGAGAATGTTAATTTAGAGAATGATGTCGGTGGCATTGTTAATGACTTGTTTAAGGATGAGGACATCACAATTTTAAGTATAATGGAAAAGATGAAGCATAAGACATTCAAATCCAAAAGAAGTGTTGACATGTTTTGCAGGTTGTATATTTTGTTAGGTTTTGGAGCATTTTATTTTCCTAGGAATAGTAATGTGATAAACAGTGTCCCTTTTAGTAAACTAGATAACATTAATGATCTAAATATATACAATTGGGGTGATGCTGTACATGGTTTGATAGTAAGTAGTTTGAATCGGGCATGCAATAAATACAATAGCAGATCTTACCACGAAGTTATACACATGGCTGGGTGTGCAACAGTTTTGCAGGTATGTTTATACATTCATTTATTTAACTGTTACAAAATAAATAATGATATTTTTTCAAAGAGATATAACTATTGTAATGAACTTTACAGTTGTGGGTTGTTGAACACATCAGTTTGTATCATCTTGATGGACGATGTATTTATCCCCGATTTCTTCATTGGGTTGTTATTAAAGATAAAAGGAAAAAAATCAAATTAACTTTTCAACAAACAGAGGTAATTCCATACTTTTTTATATAATGCTTACATTTGTTGTGTTATTTTGATTAATATGATTTATAAGCGTTGTTAAAATATCTATTTTGTTTTGAAGATATTGTGGGAATGCAACTTGTCTGAAGAGCAATTACAAAATGATGAAATGAAGGAATCACAGACGTATGGTGGGAAAAGTAATCCTGAGTCAAATGATGAGAACGTAGAGTTTGCTAGACTTGTGGAAGAGCAGAGAGTATTGAGGAGAAGAGTTGACAAGCATGCAGAACGGCTTGATGAGTTACAAATGAAAATAAGACGTCTTGAAGAACAAGTACAGAATGAAATGCCATCTTTTAATGATGGTATGGAGGGACCATCCACAGCTGACAAAATGAATGATTTAGCTATTGTCAAATTTGTAGATGTGGGAATAGAGGGAGCTTCCAGACAGGACAACATTGATTTTAGAAGTGTTTACACCACCTGCACTTCATCACTTTGTAATGATGCTGATGTGTAAGTTATACATAACTCAATGGAACCAAAAATTCAAAAAATTATGTATACATGTTTTTATGATTGAAATTTATGAGGAATTTGTTTTGTGTATAGAGCGCTTGTGGAGGTGTCTAACAACATCTTAACCAGAGGAGACTTGCAATGCTTTCGACCTCGTGCAAAAAATTGATAACATCGTAAGTTCAAATACCCGATAGTTGTTGTGTAGAAGTACTATGTGAGGAGTATATAGAACGGTTAACATTGAAAAATGCTACATTATTTTATTATAATGAAATATAAATGTGAAAAGGATATTTAGTGATTGGTTATGAACTTTTGGTGTAGGTTATGCTGTTTGCGACTGCGATGCTTGTGTTAAATCAATTGCATAAATCAGGAATTATCAGTCGATGTTGTTTCAATCCATTTTTTGCGGTACATTAATTATTGATTGATGTTTGACCTTGGTCAAGTACGTATGTTTGAACTAATGTTACTGATGCAATTTTTGTAGACAACGATCATTGAAAGGATGAAGATTCCTAAAAAAAAGAGAGAATTATTGGAAGCAATAGATTACCATAATTTCTTCCAACCTCAGAGTTGTTCATTAAATCATTTGTTAATTTATGAATTTGTAAGTACTTCAACCTATACCTTTATCATAACATGTGTTGTTCACTATATTGATGTTTGTGGTTGTGGTTCTGTAGTTGTTTGTGCCAACTGTGAGTGATGACCATTGGTGGTGCTATTGTGTCAATTGCCAATCAAGGGAATTTTTCATTTTAGATTCTCTTGGTCATAAGAGGCGGACCAGATATGGTATTGACAAGGCAATGGTAAGAGAAGTTGTTTTGTAGACTTGTTATTTTGATGGAAGTATTATTTTAAAGTAAAAGATGTACAATATTAATGAATGTGTTGAATACAAATTTACAAGGTCGGTTGTTTGCAAGAGTTATTCAATATGATAGATAATGAAGCAAATTGTAAGGAGCGACAATTGAAGGTCATTAAAGAAGATTTGCCAATTCAACCAAATACGTTAGTGATCCTTCTAATATTAGTTCAATGTGTTAGGTTGTCTCATATGTGATCCTTCTAATATTAGTTTAATGTGTAGGTATGATTGTGGTTTGTTGGTGATGAAATATATGAAGTTATGGGACAACCAACCTAAATATGATGGGAAAAAAATGCCCGATTACACAACGGTTGGTCTTGTTTAAGTATATGTTTGTATTGTTTTATATGGTTTTTGAAAACAGGTTATTAATTATAATATTTCACAACTGTAATATCAATGCAGGAGCAATTACAACTTATTCGACAAGAAACGGTTTGTGATTGGGTATTACATGAAGGAAATATGCATAGAAGTACAGTAATGAAGAACTGTGGAATGCTATAGCAAATGAAGAAGTCATGAAGTAGGATATAACTTGTAATGATGTGTGTGGAATATGATAGAATATGAAACAATTTTTGTTATCGTTTTTTAAGTTGTTTACTGTGTATAATGAAGGATCACAAATTGCATTACTTATGCACTAGCATGACCAATGTCCAATGTAGTTCCAGGAGGTGTTAAATGACCAATGCCCATTTTGTGTACATAAGCTATTAACTAAATTAGCAGAAGATGCAGTGAACAAAAGTTATTGAGCAAATAACCATATAAAACTCAACAGATAACCAGTTAGTGTACGAAAAATATTTGACATTGAAATTGAAGTTGAACACTTGTATTGTTGTACATAAGGTATTCAATAAATAACCGACAAAGGTTGTCCATATATCCAGTTACTGCATCAAAGAATTAAAACTTTGATATTGAATTTAACCAGTAATATTGTTGTACAAAATAAAATTCAGAAATAACCACATAGGTCTAACAACATAACCAGTTATTGTAACCAAATCAGCGCCTATGCATGACGTGACCGACCGCTCTGTACACGTGACGAGCGTCCAGCTGACCGAGCGTCCAGCGTTTCAGCACATCACCGTGTCGCCCAGGACGCTCGTCACATAGCGAACGCACTCACATTTCATAGGAAGCTGACGGTCTTCCAGAAGTGGACGCTGGTGGAGACGCTCGTGCACACGCTGGACCACATGGACGCTCATCTAGACGCTCATCCAGAAGGACGGTCGTCCAGAAGTGGACGCTGGTGGAGACGCTGGACCGGATGGACGCTCGTCCAGACGCTCATCCAGAAGGACGGTCGTCCAGAAGTGGACGGTGGTGGAGACGCTCGTCCAGACGCTCGTGCAGACGCTGGACGACATGGACGGTCATCCAGACGCTCATCCAGAAGGACGGTCGTCCAGAAGTGGACGCTGGTCGAGACGCTCGTCCAGACGCTCGTGCAGACGCTGGACCAGATGGACGCTCGTCCAGACGCTCATCCAGAAGGACGGTCGTCCACAAATGGACGCTCATCCAGACGGTCATCCAGAAGGACGGTGGTCCAGACGCTCGTCCAGCGAGACACAATGGATGTTAATTGTAGTTGTTTGCTTTTTGAGTTTAGGGGCATTATATGTAGACATTGTGTTTGTGTTTTGGCCCAAGAGCGAGTGATACAGGTTCCAGCTAAGTACATACTCACAAGATGGTGTAAAAGTGTCCGCAGAAAGCACACGTATATTAGAGCAACATACAACAACAACGAAAAGGACCCACATATTGAACGGTATGATGAGTTAATGAAGACTTTTGGAAATATTGCTGAGATTGCTTGTGACTCAGTACACATGACACAATTATTGGTTGACAACCTTAGTTCATTTGTAAACAAGCATGACCTACAAATTTCATCTTCACCATACGTCGACAACAATAGCCACATACAACAAGAACACCTGTATGATAGTAACATAGTCCATGATGTAGACACCACTACAAACACTCCTCAAATCCAAAGCTCCAAAAGTGTGAAGCGAAAGGGTCGACCTAAGACAAGAAGGTTGAAGTCAACAACTGAGACAATCAAAAGAAAGAAACCATCAACAAAAGGCACTAATCAAACATCCAATGCTGTTGCTGTAAGTAATACTGTTATTAATTTTTACTCTATTTAGTTGCAATAATCATTTCCTTATGTAAAAATTCCC
The DNA here is from genome assembly GCA_027742785.1 of Vigna reflexopilosa. NCBI lineage: Eukaryota > Viridiplantae > Streptophyta > Magnoliopsida > Fabales > Fabaceae > Vigna > Vigna reflexopilosa. The sequence continues at coordinate 3,808,388 of CM050913.1, forward strand.
AAACTAATGCAAGTTAAACTAACTTCATATCGACTACTCATAAAGGAAACAATGACGGACGTACCATATACAACATTGACAAACAACAGTGATGTCACAGTCAACACACATTACACAACATCCAACTTAATTGGACCGGTAAGATTCAATTCTGATTTTATAATTTATTGATTTCACATTTAGTAAGTCCTTCATATATTTAGATGGCATTTTATACTCTTGTTCTGTCATGCAGGTGTCAGGTGTGCAATCCACTGGGTTCATGTCACTTCTGACATCATTACACAATGACATGCAAAACACACAGTCGTCCACGACTAATATTGACAATGAATTTTGAAATTCAATATTTTAGGATTCAATTCCTGACATGTATGTTGTTACATTTTTTGGGTGATGTCATTTGAAATATGTGGTGAACAACATATTTACAATCATTGCACACAAATGTTGTATTTATACTTTGCTAGTGATATCGATTTCAAGTATTCTGCTTTTGTACAAAATGTCTGAGACAAATAACCACAAAATTGTACGTCAATAACCACTTACTGAACCAAAATAATCAAACCAGTTAAAATGATCAAATAACTATTCTGCCAAATACCACTCCATTTGACCATATCACGCGATGCACATTAACTACTTAATCAAACCTTAATATCAAACGCATTGAAATGAGGTTGATCAATTTATTGTTGAATGAAATATGTGTGAGGACCAACCACAAGTTTTCAATCAAATAACCACTAACTGCTGCAAAAAGGCTGACCATTTAAAATGACCTAATTATTATTCTGCATAATACCATTCCTGGTACCAAAATATTGGGAACCACATTAACTTCTTAGTCAACTGTTGCTATCAAACCCCTAGAAATCAGTGATATCATTTTATTCTTGTACATAATATCTGTTACAACCAACCACAACTTTTCAAACAAATAACCACGTACTGCTGCAAAAAGGCTGACCATTTAAAATGACCAAATAATTATTCTGCATAATACCATTCCTGGTACCATTGCATATTGGGAACCACATTAACTTCTTAGTCAACTGTTGCTATCAAACCACTTGAAAACAGTGATATCATTTTATTCTTGTACATAATATCTGTTACAACCAACCACAACTTTTCAAACAAATAACCACGTACTGCAGCAAAAAATCTACTAATCTACAGTCTTCAGTCCAAAACTGTTTGACTTATTGCTTATCTCTAATGAAGCCCATGGTTAATTCAATTGCCCTTATCAACAAAAACAACATAAAAAGTTACCTATTCCCAAATCAAATTCAATCAACCAGGAAAAACAACATCTCAATAACAATTACAAATGCTTTCAACCTCTATTCATCAAAAAATACAACAGTTAACATAATTCATAATAACATTTCAGTTTGGTAACAATATTTATCATTTCAACCTATTATTGTAACATAAACAAGTTCATAAACTATACAATGCGCCTATGATTTTTCCTATCTAATCTTGTCCAAGGGGTTTTTAGAAGAATACTTCTAACACGCTTCCTAGGTTGAGCTTTTAAACGCGTGTACATGTCAGATTTTTCAATATCCATCTCTGCATGACCTAAAACATCACCACCATTTTCATTCAAACTTTTTCCAACAGCAGGTGTAACATCAAAAACAGTCTCAGAATTGGACTTCTCCACACGATCACCTTCAATCTCTAACTCTTTCTTTGAATTTGACTTCCCAATAGATGATTCATTTTCTTCATAATGTTCCTGTGAACTACTGGTCACAAATTCATGAACTAACATGTCACACTTTTTATTCGAATTTGAATTCGTAACATCATCAACATGTTGCCACTTTTGTGCAACAAACATTGACAGGTTGTCAACCATTTTCTCCAGCTTGCCAATGGATGCCTCTTGGTCAACAATGATAGCAACCAAAGCTTCATTTTGTGCCACAATATCAGCCATAGATCGCCTTTGCAAGTTCTCCTTCAATCCAGCATTATGATGACCATCTAAGCCTTCTTTGACTATTTCAGTACACATCTCTTCATTGCTTACATATACCTCGGTAATCACCTATACAAAACAAAATAACCACAAAAAACATATTAAAATCAATACAAATTACAAAACAACCAATTGGTATAACACATATTAATTTAATCTCACTTCATTACACAGGAAGGCTTTCTCAATTTCTGCTTCACCAACTTTAACATGTATCCAATGAAGGATTCTAGGTAAACAACTATTTGTTTTAGCCAACTTCTTCTGACCAAATAAAACATGTTCCATTGCCCAGATCTGTTACATACAAACTTCAATTTCAAAAAAGTTACAATTGTAAGTTATAACACAATAACTTTTGTAACTAACATCAAAATATACCTGTAATGCAAATACACAACCAACCACATGACACTGTGATCTGTTTTGTCTCTTTCCCACACACAATGCAGCATCACACAAACTAGAAACCAAATACTCATAAATAACACGCCCCCAGTTATATTTTCCAATACAGGATAAATCATCTAATAATTCAAATAAACCTAAGTGAACTTTTCCACCTCTATTTGGGAAGAAAAACTCACTCAACCCTAACAATAAATATAATCTGCAAACATCACTTACTTCATCCCCTTTTATATGCTTTTGAATTTCTTCATAAACATTATGAACACTTACATCAATTGTGTCAAACAATCTCCTAGTATGACAATCAACTTCATCTTTAAACAACTTAAACATCTCTCCATTAACCCTAACCCCTAAACCTAAACAAAGGTCTAACTTGGTGAATGGAATAAAGACAGACCTAACTTCAAACCCGCCCCTCCTCTCTGACCATCTACTACACAATTCTAAAAGTAGTGTCCTACTCATTTTGGCATCCACATCAATGGACAATAGCCATGCAAAAGGTGTTGCTTGTATCAATGTCTTTTGCACATCTGTTAATAATGTGTTCACATGTGCCAAGTATTTTGTCCTGCATGAATGTCGTACATAAACCTATACATCAAAGTATACAATTGAATAAGTCAGACAAAGCATTTCACCAAATTAAATTTAAAAACATAATAAATCATCATGTGTATTCAAACATGTTTCTCCATAGTGACTCTTCCAACTATCTCTATGCTTTGTTCTGAATTTCCATCAAATAAACAAGTTAGACTTCAAGCCATAAAAGCTAGAAAATTAAAAATCTTGTCTGTCATTCATCAAATATCGTTTCAACCAACCAATTTATTAAAGTAATTATATCAAACATTCTACAAAAACACAACATCAAAAATAAAATAGTCGTAATAATGATTGTGTGGATAGTAGGAAAGGGCAACCTAGTAGTCATAGAACATCAAAAATCAAAGAGGGCACAATGCACAATACTAATACAACTGACCAAGAAAGGGCAACCTAGTAGTCATAGAAATAAAATATATGTGATGGATTCCAAAGCAAATTTATCACTAAGTAAAAAACATTTGATGCTGGTAAATAACATATACAATACATAAATTCAAAATAAACTGGTGCCAGAAGCAAATGTAGGAAAAATTCAGGACACCTTAAACTGATGTTCAACTCTCATGACAATATTTCCCCTTTTTCTAACGCAAAAAAAAATCATCAAACAGAAAAGAATGAAGGATCATAGAGGGAGCGAATGCACCATGGACAGGGAGTTTGCGGACTATAAGAAATTGGGAAATCATTTGAATCAGTTCATGGGAAGTAGCTCCAGCATTGGCGCGAAGAGAGTTAGAAACGTTTGTGTGCTGCTGCTGACCAGTTAAACCGTGCTGGGTGGGTGCCATCTTGCAACTTTTTCACTCTATAGCTCTCCATCGCCACTACCCTTTTTCCATTTCTTCTAATCATGTCACACTTTATCCATTTATTGCAATATTCCCTTTTGCAAATAAGCAAAGCAAGCCCAAAAACACTAAGGACACTAAATAATCCTACAGATTTGCCCAATCCAGAAATTTATCTCTCACGACATTTCCCCCTTTAGTCTAGGGTTTCCGAAAATAAACCAAAAATATAAACAAAGATGGACAAATTACGAGAAAAGAAGAAAGGAAGAAGAAACTCATACTTTTTATTCTTCAAACGGTACAAAGGGGACAAAGGAAGAAGAAAGGGGACAAACCTTCCGCGCTCTACATCGATGACGTCCGGTACGAACTTTTCCTTCGGCTTCACCTTCGCTGGTACTCACTTTTCCGATCACGTCCAGCCTCCGGTGGCAGCAATGGAGTTCTCCTTTTTTTTTCTCCCTCGATGTCTCTCGTTCTCTCGTTATCTCTCCTTCTCTCTCAATCCTAACCCTAGCTCCAACTTTCGAAATTTCAAATCCCACACACGATCGTTCTCTCTCAATCCTAACCCTACCTCCTACTTTCGAAATTTGAAATCCCGCACACGATCCTAACGCAGCAAGTGAAACGCAACGTTTCATTTTACTTTTTTAGTTGCCAACTCAGCACCAGCCCATATACTGAAATGACCAAGCTATCCTTCATGATGTTGACCATTATCGGGTCCCACCGCGTGTCAAATGAATGTAATTTGCTTTAACCGTGTCAAAGAATCATTTCTGTTTTATTTATTCATGTTTTTTTTTATTGTTAAGTGAGTTCAACTACTAGTGTTTGTGGAGGGCACGAGGAAGAAAGTCAACAAAGAATAAATTTTGAAGACATAATAATCAAATTTGACGTTAAATTATTTTTAAATAAAAACAACTTTAGATTGTGGAAGATCTAAATGGAAATTATCTTGATATAAAAAAAAATGTTAATGTTATAAATGGTGGGGTGAAAATGCCAATATTTTTGTTTCTAAATGAAAATATTAACATGATAAAAAAAATAAAAAAACATTGAAATTATGTATCTTAAAAATAAGACATTGAGAAAAGTCGTAACTGAGAGAAATGAATAAAATTTATATCATTGTATATATATGATAAAAATTTTGTCATGATAAAGTATTTGTTTTAGGATGATGAAATCAAGAACAATTGAAGAAAATAATAAATTTTATCTAGATATTTGACAATTTTGAAAATATTGAAGTGATTGTCGAATGTAACTTCTTGGTTTAATAGTCAATTTTGTCTCCAGTTTCGTTGACAAATCTCAACTTAATCCCTCGTTTTAAAAGTGTTTGAAATGGGTCTTCACTTTTAAAATTTTGAGTCAAATTAGTCCCTTCCGTTAAATATAAACAAACAGTGTTAATGGGGTGATAATCTGGCAGCATTCGTGATAATTGCTGAACGGTCACCATCTTTCATCACCATCACCGTTCGGTCACCATCTTTCAGTCACCATAACCGTTCGGTCACCATCATCATTCAGTCACCATCACCGTTCGGCCATGACCAATACCGTTCAGTCACCATCATCATTCAATCATCATAACCGTTCGGCCATGACCAATACTGTTCGGTCACTACCAATACCGTTCGGCCATTACCATGAATGATGTCAGATCATCACTCCATTAACACCGTTTGGTTATATCTAACGGAAGGAACTGATTTAACTCAAAATTTTAAAAGTGAGAACCCATTTCAAACACTTTTAAAACGAGAGACTAAATTGAGATTTGTCAACGAAACTGGGGACAAAATTGGCTATTAAACCTAACTTCTTATATCAAGTGCCTTCAAATGATTTCGCTTCGATGTTATGAAGACTATGGTTGAGGGTAAACTTGTGCCCCTCCATGTTGTCCCTGAGATCCAGCCCAATCGCTCCTTTTGCTGAGCCTCAATCGATAGTAGTTGAAAACATTGAAGAGGCCGAAGGAGAGAATGCTTAGTTTTAATAGTTTCTATCCATTTTTTGTACAAGGGTTTATATTATTATTTGACCCTTGACTTTTGTATTCAATTTTATGAATGAATCTACGTATTACCTGACCTTTTCTTCATTTCATTCTTTAGCTTTCACATTCTTCCAATCGTTTAGACCCTAGTATCTCGCTCTAGGACGTTCCCTAGGTGGAATAGGCTTTGGTGAGTTATGACAACGTTCCTCACCGAGCGCCATACTCTAAGAGCTCACTTCGAACTCCTAGTTGAAATTGGTTTATTAAGTGAGAGTTATGAAAACGTTCCTCACCGAGCAGCGGACTCTAGGAGTTCACTTAGAAGGTTCCCTAGGTTGAATTGGCTTAGGTAAGAGTTACGAAAACGTTCCTCATCAAACAACAGACTCTAGGAGTTCATTCCGATTAAGAGACTTCTTCTACGATCTTCTGATTAGGAGAGGTCCAACAATGTTCATTCCCCATTGTGCAACTCTGTTGGTGGCAAGTTGGGATTGTTCTCATGTTCTTGACACTTTACACATTTCTGCATGAACATTTTGCAATCTTTTTCCATTATCGACCAGAAGTACCCTGCATGTAACACTTGTGCATGAAGGGTTCGCTGCCCAATATGCATTCCACACGTCCCTTCATGTAACTCTCTCATAACATACTCAACTTCGTCTGGCGAAACACATTTCAACAACAGAGCTAAAAATCTCTGCCTATAAAGGTCGTCGCTTAAGAACAAGTACCAAGCGATCTTTTTGTCCTCAACTGTTCAAATGAATGAGCCTTCCAATTGCCTTTTAATCAACTCCCCAATCTTCTTTCTCTAATCAGGATAGTTAGATATCTCAAAGACTGACAAGCACTCAATGGAGGGCTTTAATATAACTTGTCGTATTGTTGAGGACAATTGGCTTTTTTCCTTACTACTAGCCAATTTTGACAGAATATCAGCCCGAGCGTTTTCCATTTTGGGCACATGCTTGACTTCTACCGTTTGGAATTGTTTAACTAATTCCTTGGTTTTATGATAATATCGGAGCAGCTAATCGTCCTTAGTTTGAAAACTCCCGTCCAGCTGCCCAACAACTAGTTGTGCATCCGTCCGACATTCTACTGAAGGTGCCCCCAAGTCCTTAGCTAATTCAAGACATACCCAACCTGATTGTTATTAATCTTGAACCAAAAGAGAATGGATTGTTCAACAAGTAATCCATTTGGACCTTCTAAAACAACTCTTGTGCCTCTGCCTCTTTTGTCAGCTGATCCGTCTATAAAGAGTTTCCAAGGCTGCGAAGGCTCTTCCCCTTGTAGAGGTAGTTCAGCTGCAAAATCTGCTAAGTGTTGTCCTCCAACAGACCCGCGCGGTTCAAATCGTAGGCCAAACTCGGATAGCTCTATCGATCAGCCTACTATCCTACCCGTCAGATCTGGTTTACGCAATATCTTAGCAATGGGATGGTCAGTTCTCACACCACTTGATGGCCTTGAAAATAAGGCCTTAGTCTTAGTGCGACTATGACAAGGACTAGGGCTATCTTTTCCACTTGTTGATACCTTGTCTCCGCATCCTGTAGAGTTCTACTGATAAAATACACGAGTTTGAACTATGGGCTTTCTTGCACCAGAGTTGCATTGATTGTTTCCTCTGACACTGCTAGGAACAACGACAAATCGTGCTTTGGATCAAGTCGACCCATCAAGGGTGGGCTGGCCAAAATACCCTTTACCTCGTTGAAAGCTTCCTCGCATCGGTCATCCCAGCTAGTCTTAGCACTTTTCTTCATCACTCTTACAATAGGCTTGATACGCTCGGCCGGTTTTGGGATGAAACGGGATAACGAAGTCAGGCGTCCCACTAGGCGTTGTACCTCTTTAAGGTTTTGGGGGCTTCTCATTTCTAAGACCACCTTACATTTTTCCGGATTTGTCTCTACCCTTCTGGTTGTCAACATGAAACCTAAGAATTTTCCAGCGGATACTTCGAAGGTACATTTAGCCGGGTTCAACCGCATTCCATACTTGTGCACCTAGCCGAACACCTCAGCTAGATCTCTAACATGATCCTCTACCGATATGCTTCGTACGATCATGTCGTCCACATAAACTTCCATGCACCTTCCAATCTAATGATGAAACACCTTGTCCATCAAACGCTGATAAGTAGCCTCCGCATTCTTAAGACTGAACGACATTACCTCATAACAGTAATTTGACTGTTCGATGATAAAAGTTGTTTTCTCACTATCAGGGGGTACATGGGGATTTGATTGTACCCCGGATATGCGTCAAGAAAACTCTAAACTTGGAACCCCGAAGCTCCATCTACCAAAGCATCAAAGCTAGGAAGAGGGAAGACGTCTTTAGGGCAAGCTTTGTTCAAGTCTGTGAAATCTGTACACATCATTCACTGCCCGCTTGACTTCTTTACCATTACAACGTTTGCCAACCAAGTAGGGTACCTGACTTCACGAATGAAGTTTGCCTCTAAAAGTTTATTTACCTCGACGTCTACCACCAATCTTTTCTCTTCTCCTAGCCTCCTTTTCTTTTGTGCCACCGAGCGAACTTGTTTAAACAGGGCCAACTTGTGCGACATAACCCTGGGATGTATTTCTGACATGTCAATTGTAGTCCAAGGAAAAATATCATTGTCACGTTTCATCTCCCTGCTGATTAGTTTGGCCTGCTCCTCCACCATTTCACTTCATATAGAAGTAACTTGATTTTCCAAGCGCCCAAGACCAAACGGTCTCGTTTCTCCCATTGGCTTCATTCGGTTATCAGTATTGGTTCTAGGATCTAAATCCACCACTGCCACCTCTGATCGCCCGGTTCTACGCTGAGAGGTCAAGAGTTCGACCTTTAACCCCGCGACATAACATTCACGTGCCACCTTCTAGTCGGCCCGAACGGTACAGATGGTGCCCTTGCTTGATGGAAACTTAAGAGTTTGATGGGTGTTGAAATTATTGCCCCAAAAGCATTTACGCAAGGCCTGCCTATAAGCACATTGTACAGGGTGTTCGCCTCTACCAACAAAAAATTGTTCTTCAGCTCTTTAGCATCCCGCTCGATACCAAGACACGTTCTTAAGTTCATGTATCCCCTAGTGTCTACTCATTCTCCTGCAAACCCAACAATCTGCTCGTTGTAGAGTACGATCAAGTCCTCAGACAGATCCATTTGTTGAAACATTTTTCAGTAAAGGATGTTGACCGAGCTTCCTTGATTGATCAAGACTTTGCCCATACTATATTGAGCAATAACAACAGTTATTATCATAAGATCTTCTTGCTCAGGGTCGGGAACATGAAACTCCTCGTCAAAAAACATGATTAGCGGCATTGAGTGTTTCTTCACGTCCACCATATGCACACTTTCCAAATCTTTCAAGTGCCTCTTTCTAGTCGATGTTGTCGATCCTCCTCTAGCAAAGCCTCCAGAAATTGTTTTAATGTGACCAGGTAACTATCGATCTTGACTTCAACTTTTGTTGCGGCGGTCATATCGACGCTCATCTCTATGGTCATACCGACCGAATCTTCCTCTTCACTAAGGGCTTCTTTCCCTCCGCTCGTTTCTCACATACTTCCTCAAATGCCCTGCTCTCACCAACTTCTCAATCTAATCTCGGAGTGTTGTACACTCTTCAGTGGTATGCCCCATATTTTGATGATAAAGGTAGTGTTTACTACCATCTGTATTCTTTGGTGTTGGTTTTTTCTTCAAAGGCGGGAGGAGATCATCGCTCAAGGCTTCCTCCAGAAATCTTGCTTTCGGTGCGCTCAGAGGAGTGTACTAATTAAATTTGGGTCCTTTCGAACCATCTCTATACTTGTTACCACCATGCCGTTCGTCCAGCACGAACGCTCGCTTGCCCTCCTTTTGCTCTTGACATGCTGAGGATGACGTAATCTCTTCATGCTGCCTTTTTTGGAAGGCATGCATCTCCTCAATCTACATGAACTCAACAACCCTCTCCTGCATTTCTCCCAAGGTTATAGGTGGTCGTGCAAACATGCTATCTGCAAAAGGATCAGGCCTTAAGGTTGTAGCCAAGGTGCTCATGATGAATTTTTTGCCAACATCCTTTACTTGTCACACGGTTCGATTGTATCGGTCCATAAAATCCCTCAAGGTTTCATGTTTTCTCTGTTTAATTTTTCGTTAGCTATAGATAAGTAAGGTTTTGTGCTTGGCTGAAAGCAAAGTACTGTTCAAAAGAATTTCTTAATGTGCCAAAACGGTCTATGGTACGAGGGCGTAGGGAATGAAACCACACTAGGGCTTCTCCTTTCAATGGTAGGGAGAATAACCTCTGTTTAATTTTTCGTTAGCCATAGATAAGTAAGGTTTTGTGCTTGGCTGAAAGCAAAGTACTGTTCAAAAGAATTTCTTAACGTGCCAAAACGGTCTATGGTATGAGGGCGTAGGGAATGAAACCACACTAGGGCTTCTCCTTTCAGTGATAGGGAGAATAACATGCACCAAACCAAGTCATTAGGCGAATATATCCCTATAGCGTCCACAAATTATCTAAGATGTTCCTCCGGATCCCCCGATCCATCGTATTTGTCAAACGTTGGAGGCATCTTCTTTGGCATTGGCTCCTCCATAGTAGCCACCGTGAACAGGTGAAGTTCGTCGGCCTGACCAGCATTAGTCGGGCGGGTCGTCTGGGTCCCGAAACTGTTTTCCTCTTGTGTCGTTCCCTCGGGTTCAGTTTGAGCAAGCTCCACTGTAGGAGCATGGGTAGGCACTATTAACTACTGAATTGACTGTTCCCTTTGCCTTGCAGCATGTTCCGCTTGTAAAGTTGCAATTTCTGCTTGCATAACTTGCATCTGTCTCTGCATCTCCTAGACTAACGCCAGCGGGTATGGTTGTCCCGCCATTCTTATGATCTCAATTGGGTTTCTTCTATTATCCTCGGCCTCACGGTGGCCTATGTTACTATGTGGTGACTCGAGCTAACTAATCAGATCTTACTACGTGGTGAGTCGAGCTAACCGATCGATTAGGTATGTAAAAGAACGACGTAGCCGATAGGGTACAATAGTCGTTGAGCATAGTTAAAGTGCAATCAATATGGTAACTACTATTGATGAATGATTAATGTTGGCATTAATGACCTTTAAGAGGTAAATTAATAGGTCTGACTTTAATTACTTTAGACCTTCACACGAAACATATCTATATGACTTGAGCGCCAGAGTGTCTTCTATAAGTCAACCCCCCTCAAACCGATTGGTCACCCCAAACAGTGAGCGGAGCGAACGTTTGTCCAGGTAGGAGAAGTGAGTAGGATCCATCCTCGTCCCAATCCAGCAGAAACATTTTAGCGCCCCACGGTGGAGGATCTTAGTCCTTTGAGTTATTTTCTAAAGATCATAGTGACCCGACATGTAGGTGGCTTGTTTCTCAGTTAGAGCACCTATGCTTATGACATCATTGCACACATCGACATGGCCTCAGGAAAACCTTTTTCTACTCTAATTGATACCAAGATAAAATTCACTACATTCTTCAGCACACCATTTGAGGATCCCATTATATATTGGAGTATTGTCGGCGCCTTCCAGTATCTCACATTCACTTGCTAGCATCTCATGTTCAATATGTTTGTCTTCACATGCATTCCACCTATACCGAACGCTTGCTAACGTAGAAACACATTTTGCGTTATGTTCTAAGTATCCTACAACATGGTTTTGCACTTATATATGACCTTTATTGAGAAACTTCTTGCTTATATTGATGCTCATTATGGTGGATGTCCTGACACTAGACGCTCCACATCTAGTTATTGTGTATTTCTTGGTGACAACCTTATCTCCTGGTCTTCGACATGTTTGTTCAACATCTCATGTTGTTCAACATGTTTGTCTTCACATGCATTCCCCCTTGTATCGAACGTTGAAACGGATTTTGCGTTATGTTCGAAGTATCCTACAACATGGTTTTGCACTTATATCTGACCTTTACTAATAAACTTCTTGCTTATATTGATGCTCATTATGGTGGATGTCCTGACACTAGACACTCCTTATCTGATTATTGTGTATTTCTTGGTGACAACCTTATCTCCTGGTCTTCCAAGTGTCGACACACTCTTTCTCATTATAGTGCAGAGGTTGAATACCGGGGTGTTACAAATGTTGTTGTTGAATCTTGTTAGCTTTGTAATCTCCTACTATAGCTTAATTTTCCTCTTCCTTAGGCTTCCTCAAGCTATTTTTTATCTATATTGTAATCCTTTGCAACATTAGTGTACAAAACATAATGAGATAAATGTTTACTTTGTTTGAAAAAAGGTAGCACGTGGTTAGACACGAGTTTTTTGTGTTCCTTCTCGCCACTAGACTCTTGACATTTTCACTAAAAGTCTACTTCAAATTATTTTTTATGATTTTTGAATCAGTCTAAGTGCCCGTGAACCTTAGACTGCAAAGGTATGATATAATCTAAATTATTTTTCTTAAATTAAGCCAATTAATAATTAATCTTTATAATTAAGGTAATCAAATTCCTATAATTAGATTATTAAGTCTCTTATAATTATGTTATACATAATTACATACATGATTTAAAGAAAATAGCAGCAACAATTGAATTTATTATCAGATAACTAGTAAAAAACTTTTATTATGAGATAACTAGTAAAGAACTTTTTAAATTATGAATACAAGAATTCAAATTCATTACCTAATTTTAGTATTCAAGAAAAATCTTCTTTTTCAATTTTAAAATCTTTTTTTTTCTTACCAAAATCAATATTCATGAGATTCATCAATATGTTTATGGTAACAATAGAATTATTAAAAAGATTAATATCAATCATACTTCTTTTATGGCTTAAAGGCTTACTTGGTCCCCATGTTAAGTGGTAATTTTCAGTTTAGCATCCGGTTTTAAAAGTACATACATTGGGTCTCAAAGTTGTAAAAATTGTATGAATGAAGTCTTATTCGTTAAGTTGATAGTAACGATGTTAACTCTGTGTTGACGTGACTGTACTTTTCCTCTGTCTCTGTTGTTCTTGTCATCTTTCTCTCTCTTCTCTATTCCTCTCAACTTAATTAAAAGGAGAAAGTGAATATAATATAATAATGTCCAGTGCAGGCAGTAGCAACACTAATAAAGGTAAGTCCATCAACGAGGAAAAGCCATCACTAACTATGAATCCTATTACGGTCGAACATGATACTGAATCTAAAAACCACTTGAATATTTTTGAAATTACTATATATAAATATACCAAGAGAAACATAAACCTATGGAGTCTTATGGTGGAAGAGGTTAGACGGTGATGGAAGATGGGGAAACTAAGGATGTTGGCATAAGTAACCAAACTCACAAAACACTCACACCTTACTCTCTTCTTCCCTTCACTACCATGATAAGTGCGCACGCTTCTTATCATGCGCCCACTGCGGCTTTGTCACTGAGATCCAAGCCTTGACATCGTTCAAGCTCAACCTTCACGACCCTCTCGGCGCGCTTAACGACTAAGACCCATCAACGTCGTTAGCTCCTTGCAACTGGCGTGGGGTTTCTTGCAAGAATGACCGAGTCACCGAGTTACGTTCGGCTCGCCTTCAACTCAGTAGCCTACTTGGTGACCGCATTTCAGACCTGCGCATGCTTCGAAGGCTAAGCCTTTGCTCCAACTCCTTCAACGACACAATTCCCCAATCCCTCTCCAAATGCACGCTCCTACGTGCCTTATTCCTATAGTATAACGACCTCTACGCCCAACTCCCGCCGAAAATTGGAAACCTTGCTGCTCTCTAGATTCTCAACATTGTCGGCAACAACCTCTCTGGTGAAATACCCACCGAACTTCCCTTGCATCTCAAGTACGTTGACCTCTCCGTTAACGCCTTCTCCGACCAGATTCCAAACACCATCGCCAGTATTTCCGAGCTTCAGCTTATCAACCTCTACTACAATAAGGTCTTGGGCCAGATTCCTGCGCGCATTTGAGAGTTTCAGAATCTGCAATACCTTTGGCTCGATCATAATGTTCTCGGTGGAACCTTACCTTCATGTATCTTCTTTCTTGGTTGTATAACGTGTAATTCAAATATTATTTTTTATTTCAAAAAGGCTCATTGCTAACATAAAATACCCAGATACGGATAAGATGACGTAAAACGAGGTTATAGTTCTCTCACTTTCTGCTTTTAATTAATGGTGAGAGAAATAGAAAAGAGAGAGAAAAACTCTCACTTTTTGCTTTTAATTAATGGTGAGAGAAATAGAAAAGAGAGAGAAAAAGATGGCAGGAAGAGAGGAGAGAGAAAAAAAGTGCAGTCATGTCAACGTGAAGTTAACATTGTTGCTACCAATTTAACGAAAAAGGCTACATTTATACAATTTTTACAACTTTTAAAACTGTGTATTAAATTAAAAATTACTACTTAACGGGACCAAGTAAGCATTTAAGCTTTTTTTTATATATGTATCTCCAATACATAAGATAAAACATTCCAATTATATTTCTCTCTTACATAATTACAATTAGAGCTGTCAAAACGGGTAACCCGACCCGACCCACCACTGGTTGGTCATTTAGTGAGTCAACCCAACCCGGCTCATTTATTAACGAGCCGAAAAAATTCAAACCCGACCCGACCCACCACGGGTTGGCTCATTGGCTCACTTAATTAACTTTTTTTTCACCCTCTTCTTCTCATATTCTTATAGCATGTTACTTTGATCGATCAAATTGAAACAGTAACAATTAGACCAATTGATATAAAAGAAATATATTGTTATATATATTATAAGCTATCAAGCATAAAATTTTGTCAATTTAGTTTAATGAGACATACACAACCGTTTGATCAAGAAACTACATATAGTCATTAACATAAATATATAGCACAAGATAAAACTGTCATGCTTGTAGATAGGTTTAAAAACATGATAAAACAAATGATATCTGAATTATCCAATCTATAATATTACCCATCTATTAAATTGGAGTTCTGAATGGATAAATTCACATTATTATGTTCTCTTGAAGCATCTTCTTCTTTATCTCTATCTGTAATATTATCTGATCTATAATCTTAGGGTTTTATTTGCAGAAGGAAACTTTTGGAAAAACAACCGTGCGAAAGGCTCTATTGCTAAATAAAGGTTGTGCATTTTGAATAATTAATTTGATTAATTAGATTTTAATAAAAAAATAGAATTTGAATAATTAATTTAATTAATTTGATTTCAATAAAAAAATAGAATTTGAATAATTAATTTAATTTAATTAAAAAAAATAGGTGGGTTGATGAGCCAACCCAACCCACCATTTGCATTTTTTTTCAATTTAACCCAGATCAAACTCGTGGTGAGTTAGATTGGTTCACGAGTTTCAACCCATTTTAACTGCACTAATTACAATTATATTTCTCTCTTACATAATTTAAAATTTTGTTGTGATAATATAACATGTACATGTAACTATTTGAACGTACTGATCCTCCCCTCAAAATTTGAAAATTTGAAGATGGAGAATTGAACGTTAAAGAATTGACGAAATAGTGTGAAGACACCACACCGAAACGTTAAATAATCTTTACATAAATCATAACGGTAACAGTGTTATTAATTATTTTTCGTAAAGCGTAACGTTGAGACCACAGATGCACAGTATGCCAGAAATACGTAATAAATTTCTGAAGGTTCTGCTGACATCTTTTACCACAACCAAGTGCAAGCCTTAAATGAAGCAACACTCACTCAGTCTTCATCTACCAACAATTGATGCAGTGAAAGCCAATTTTGAAGTAGATGGGCATCCCTCACTTTCTGCTGATTCCTTATCCAAGTGTAGGACATGTGAATCCCCTTATGCAGTTGTCTGAGATTCTTGCCACACATGGCTGCAAGATCACTTTCCTAAATACAGAATTCAACCACAATCAAATAAATACAGCAGATGCTGGGCTGGAGAATTCAAAGGGACCCCAGATTAAGTTTGTGACGCTCCCAGATGGTTTGGGCCCTGAAGATGACAGAAAGGACCCCAAGAAAGTTATTTTCTCAATCAAAACTCACATGCCTCATATGCTTCCCAAACTCATACAAGATATCAATGCATTGAATGTTAACAATAACATCACTTGCATTGTTGTCACAGTGAATATGAGTTGGGCCCTGGAAGTTGGCCATAAATTGGGAATTAAAGGAGCTGTTTTGTGGCCTGCATCTGCCACTTCCTTGGCCACATGTGATTGCATCCCAAAGCTGATTCAAGATGGAATCCTAGATTCAGATGGTAAAGCTTTTCAACCGCAGATATTTCTAAATTTTTCTCTTAACGTCAAATTTCTCTACTTTCTACATTGGCAATATTTAAATTATTTTCTCACTTTAGCAAAGAAAAGAAGTAAATTTAATTGTTTGACAACTTCAAGTTATCTTAAACACACTTGTAAAGAATTGCTCTAGGAAGTAGGGTAATTTGTGAGGTGTGGGTGTTTTTTATATGAGATTGTTGATATTGACTCAGTAAACAACTCTGTTTAAGGTTGTCTTATAGTCTATTATGTGTGGAGCCTCTGGTTGTAAGTATCTAATGAACTTTGGTTGTGAAAACTGTTCCATGGGTAACGTTTGATGCAAATTAGGAGTTTCTATTGTATGATGGTTTGCTTACTTATAATGTTAGAGTAATTAGAGGGTTGATAAATGAAGCTATGCATGTGACGTTGGGATGGGCTAAGATAAATGAAGCAATTTTATTATGAGTTAAGATAGACTAAGGATTGAGTTATAATCTCTGATGTTTTGTCTGTAACTCTGTGATGTTTCCTCTGTAACTCCGAGTTTGACAAAAAATTTACAGTAAATTGTCCGTGTAGTTAATACTCTAACTGAACTACAGTAAACTTCTAGTGTACTGTGTGTTTTTCTTCTTGATTCCTATTGTTCTTTAGTTTGTTTGGGATGTTTTGAAACGTTATTGATATCTGTTTTAACCAGGTGAACTTGAGTTAAACTGAAGATCAAGATTTATAATAGCAAGATGTAAACTAGATATTCAATAGATTTGTTTTCAAATACGCAATTATTGCTATGAAAAACTCTAGTACTTTCATGTCAAAAAATTTGAGTGTGGTTACTAATTAACACCAAATAGTATGTTTGAAGGAACAGAAGGATACTCTATCCACAAATTCACACACATACTGAACACATGAATGTGCGTTTTATTTATTTGCTACTTCATGTATCCATATCAGATTAAAGCAATGCTCGAGTTTTTAACGTTTAACTAAACTTTGGTGTTAAGTGTTACTTCTAAACGTTAGGAGAACCAAGCAACAGTTAAGATATCTGAGAAAATTTTATTTGTAACTTAACCTCATTCTTTATGCTTTGAAGGAAAGCCTATCGAAAAGAAAGAAATTCAACTCTACCCAAATATGCCAATGATGGACACAGAAAACTTTCCATGGTGTGGCCTAGATAAGACTGTCATTCATCATATTGCACAAGAGATGCAGACTATTAAGTTAGGAGAATGGTGGCTTTGCAACACAGCACACAATCTTGAGCCTGCTGCATTTTCCATATCACCACGGTTCCTACCTATTGGTCCATTGATGGCAACTGACAGCAACAAAAGTGCACTCTGGCAAGAAGACACAACTTGCTTAGACTGGCTAGATCATCAGCCACCTCAATCTGTTATATATGTAGCCTTTGGTAGTTCGGGAGTAATTGATCACAACCAATTAAAGGAATTAGCTCTTGGACTTGATTTACTTAACAAGCCTTTTCTTTGGGTTGTGAATTCTAGTGACAATAAAAGGGTAAACAATTCATACTCTGATGAATTCCGCGGAAGTAAAGGCAGAATTGTGAAGTGGGCACCACAGAAGAAGATTTTGAACCACCCTGCCATAGCTTGCTTCGTTAGTCACTGTGGTTGGAATTCTAGCATTGAAGGTATATGTAGTGGCGTCCCTTTCTTGTGTTGGCCATTAGTAAAGGATCAGTTTGTGAACAAGTCATATATTTGTGATGTGTGGAAGGTTGGACTGAGATTAGACAAGGATGAAAATGGATTAGTATCAAAGGAAGAGATAACGAAGAAGGTGGAGCAACTGTTTGGTGATGAAGGCATAAAAGCAAGGTCGTTGAAACTGAAGGAATTGACCCTGAATAACGTAGTAGAAGGTGGTCACTCTTCAGAGAATCTGAAAAGCTTTATCAACTGGGCAGAGTAATAATGCTTTTTAGCTTGGAAATGCTTGAAATATATATAGTTTCTAATAATGTTCTTTCTGTTAGAATCAAAACTACGCTGTCTTTAAGCATCTTTAACATATTGAACGGTAACTCCCATTTCCATAATAATAAAAGGATTGGTGTTAAATGTACTGCAAAACCTTTTATAAATTGTTAAATGTTATTCTATTGATAATAATATTCTGGTTAGTGAATATGGTTTGGAATGATTTTAGAATAAATATTACTCCTAATGATAGTGGGTGCATAGAAGAAGACCAGTAAGGGATCAAATAGTTTCAGAGAACAGTGTTCTTTGTTGTTTCTCAATTTTTTGGAAAAAATTATCCATGAGTTGTTAAAATGAGTTCATATTTGAAATCTTTTGGCTTATTGGAATACTATATCAAGATAAGTTAGTTTCATTTCTGAGAAAATCATACTGTAATTCAAATCTTGGTAAAAGTTGTTCATGTCTGCATTAATATATGGTGTGGAAGGTATGCTATACTAAAATGAATCTTGAAACAAAGTTTGAAAAGTTGAAAAAGGAGAAAATATGAAATAAGTCAATTGTAAACTTAGTGAAAAAGATGTTGATTAGTATATTTGAAAATTTTGACTGCTATCTCAAGAAATTAGTCAATTGTAAACTTAGTGAAAAAGATTTATGTGAGAATGATCAAAGTATCTAAAAAGGAGCATTTCAATAACTTGTACCCTAAAAGATGTTTTTAAGAGTAAATGTGTAAAAATGTTCTAAGTTATATATATCACTAGTAACAACAAATCTGAAGTTTGAATATCATAATAACGCAAGGACATTTTTTAATGAACAGGACCTGTTTGTTATTTGTCAGCAACATAATTAGAAATAAAAATAAGTAAAATAGGCGGCAATCTAGAGGAGAAAAGTAAGTTTGATCGGAGTTCAACTAAATCAAGGGAGAATTTATGTGCAAAAAAAAAAGAATAATTCATTTTTCAACACATTAACGAGAAAGTATAAAATTTAATATAATTGTTTCGGCAGGATTTAAAACCCTAATCCAAAACATTCAAAGTTGTCCGCTCCATCATCTAGTTGCAATGTCTTCTCTCTTCTCTTTGTCCAAGCCGCAGGGGAGGGTGCCTGCAAAAGACAATCCGACGCTCAAGTGATTGACTTTGCGTAATAATCTTGTAATGAAGTTTAGTTGTGAGAGTTCAAAGTTACATGTCCTCTTTGTCAGACAAATATTTATAAACTATAAGTAGTTTACCGTTAGGTCTGACTCATTAATCACCAATAAATAATATTATTAATTGTCAATAAATGACAATTATTTTCATTAACTCCCTGACAGTTATTACTATTGATTACATTAACGGCTATTTTTACGGATCGGTTAACTGTTTGTCTGCTCAGTTCATTTGCTTGGGAGGTATCACCGGTGGGTCATGAGCCCAAAATAACTTAGAGATTCTCTTACACTTTTACTGTTCAGTCAGTTATAAGTCCATAGTAACAATAATAATTATAAGTAGGAATAGAGAAAAAGATATTTAATAAAATCAATTTCAACTATGAAAGTGCACATTGTCATGTATTAGCTCTAATGGTTTCATGAATAATATGAAAGACTATACGTTAAAAGTGTCACGTTGTCTTAAGTTTAGTTAATCTTTCTACTACGATGGTATTGTATCTTAACTATCTTAGTGATTTCTTATTACCTTTTTTTCAGTCCTATATGTAAAGAATATGTGAAACTTTATGTGATATATGTTGTATTGAAACAAATTAATATAGTTTTTTTTTTATTTATTAATGTTTTTGTGTTTTTTTTATTGTTAAGTGAGTTTAACTTTTAGTGTTGTTTGCGGGGAACGACGAAGAAAGTCAAACAAAGAATAAAATTTGAAGACATAATCATCAAATTTGACGTTGATTTTTTTTTTAAATAAAAACAACTTTAGAAGGTATAAAAAAATGTTAATGCTATAAATGGTGAGGCAAACATGCCAATATTTTTGTTTCTGAATGAAAATGTTAACATGATCAAAAAATAAAAAAGACCAAAATTATGTGCCTTGAAGATAAGACTTTGAGAAAAGTCGCAATTGAGAGAACTATTGTATCAATATGAATAAAATTCATGTAATTGTATATGATAAAAAAATTGTCATCATAAAGCAACAATTATATTTGTTTTATGACGATGAAATCAAGACCAATGGTGAAGAAGATAATAAATTTTATCTAGATATTTGACAATCTTGAAAATATGGAAGCGATACTTCAAGATGAAAAGATAAAGTTTTATTTTTTCTTAATGTCTTATGTAAGATGTTTAAACATTTTAAAAATGTTTTATTATTTGGAAAATAATAAATTATTATTTTATATCTGTATATAATTATTTAAAAATTTTATAATTTATATGTAACCGTTAGCTAATTTATCTATAAATTTTTATTTATAACTATAAATAAATCAGTCTTACCTATATATTTAGTGCATTATTTACAAAATTTTGCAATTGGTAATACCATTTTCTTTTAGTGCCCACACAAGTTGACTATTTAAACATATGTATCATTTAGATTAAAACATATATATAGTATGTAGACAGTGATATAAAAACGACGTAGTTGTTCACCTCTTAATTATGATAAGGTTGTTTGATGTTCATACATCATTTTTGTTTGTAATAAATGTTTAAATTTATTCATAATGTATTATAGGCTATAGCTAGGTTTAAATATAAAAGAATGATGTCACTTGTTTTATAAAAGATATTCACTTTATGTTGGAACCTCGTAGAAGGCTAAACCATGGAGGTCAACATCTTGTTAGCCTCACCTTAACTTTTTAGTTTCAAACATTACTTAAATAAAAGTATGGTAATTAGTATTGTAATTCAACGAGTAATGAAGTAATAATTTCAACAACAATAATAAAAAGAATTAATTTATATATTGTATATTTTCTGTGTAGAGTGAATGAGGTACATCAAATTTTCAAGGTTTGATCTTAATAGTTTATTGTTATTGATTTTATTTACTTTTACTTACTTTAATTCATTATTAACGTTGAAACATTAAGTTTGATTAATATTAGAGGTAATTAAAACAATTAGCAAACAGAAAATGAGAGTAAAAATATGCATTCTGAAATGTTAATATTTTCAATTTAAAAATTGTTATGTTTGAAAATTTGAAGAGCATGGTTAACGATTTAAAAAGTATAACTAATATAAGAATATTGTACATTTGTAGCAGTTGAAAATTTATTTTATTTCGTTTTATTGAAATATTTTACCATATATTAAAAAAATATAAAACAACTTGAGATGATAAGTGGTAGAATGACAACCCATACACACACGTTTGTGTATATAATATATAGTCCTAATTCTAATTAAGAATTAATACATAACACAAAAAAATATAAATTAATATTATTTATCAAGGGAGAATGTTATAATAAATCATATAAAATTCATACACATATATATTCTAAATTTTCGCCGTGGTCTCAAACTTCTTAGACAACTCTCGATTATCACATTTTAAATTGTAATTTATTTTATATTATTAAGATAAAAAATTTTAAATATAATTTTTGAATCGATTTAAATTAAGTAATCAATTAACAAACACCATGACAAAAAAATATGATAATTTAGTGTGGACACATTCGTTTCTTTTTTCTTGCAAATACGGTGAAAGACTAATCCTACGGTAAAATATCATTTAAAAGAAAATTAAGTATTAATCAACACAGTGACAAAAAAGATGATGATTATAAACATATTAAAAAATTTTGAAATACGGTGAAAGACTCTTCTCGATAGGGTAAATAATCATTTAAAAGGAAGTTTGTGAGTATATAGTACACTTTTCATAGCCAAACTAATCTTGTGAAATATCTTTAATCCTGTGTTTACTTGAACAGATTTAGGAGAGAGTGATTAAGTGGATTTGAAAGGATTTGAAGATAATTTTTGTTGTTGTTTATTTGAGTGAATTTAGAAGTAAGTGACAGTGAATTTAAAAGTAAGTTAGAGTGAATTTGAAAGCAACGTTTGTGAGAATTAGTGTATGATTTAATTGATGTGACAGATTAAAAAAATTTACTTTCAAATCCACTCTCACCTACCTCAAAATCCACTCAAACAAAAAAAAATTATTTTCAAATCCTCTCAAATTCATTTAATCACTCTCCTCCAAATTCATTCAAGTGAACAAACCTAAAGATCTACACTGTTAATGACTTAATTATGCCTTAAAAAATATTTTACTAATTGAATAGGGTTGAGAGATACACCTTAATAATAAGATATTAATACAATACCAAATAAGATCTTAGTCTAACCATATAAAAGATTGACAATACATTCTATTCAAAATCTTAAAATAATCTATTAATAGGTCTTTCATATTTATATTTATATAATCATTTTAAAAGAAAGTTTGTGAATGTAGTACAATTTTCATGGCCAAACTAATCTTCTGAAATATCTTTAAAAGATCTACACTTTAATTATGTCTTAAAAAATATTTTACTAATTGAATAAGATTGAGAGATATACCGTAATAATAAAATATTAATACAGTATTAAATAAGATATGAACCCAACCATATAAAAGATTTACATTATATTTTATTCAAAATCTTAAAATAATATATTAATAGGTCTTTTATATTTATATAATATTTTACCTTTTTTTATTTTTATCTAATATAAAACTTAGTGTCACACTTTGAATTTTCAACTATGGCTCTTACAATAAGTGAAGAAGCTAACATCAAGCTAAGAGTTGTTTAAGAATAGATTACATATCAAAGCACGACATGTTTGTTGTATAAAGTTTTATATAATAAAATAATGAAGAGTGGGACATGAGAGTATGTAATTCAGACGTAGGAAAATCTGTAACCTAGTGTCGTGCACGAAAGCATCACAGACAGGAGAGGAAGAATCAAAACCCTGCTTGGCCTTCCTTTTTCGTTATAAAATACATAAAGATTAAAACTTAACAATGAAGCAAAACATAAAATATTTTTAAATCCATATATATCCACTGCACAATGCCTTTCGGTGCAATCTGCTACATTAAGTACTGTTGCGGTGCCTATAATCTCTGCAACACTGCTCTATCATATAAGTAACCATGATAACTACTGTGTTTTTCCTGCATATGGATCTGTCACATTTCTTACCCTAATTTCTTATACAAGATTATGCAAAACTTAGACAATATCTCTTCTTTATCTCTATCGATCTTTTCTCTGAGGTGGCTTCAACCCTTATCTCCATTTCTTTAGTAAATATTAATTGTTAGAATATAAAAGACTCACTAGATAAACGAATATAATTATATATATATATATATATATAATATTTTTATTAACATAAAATGTTTTGTAATAGTATTAAAATTAAATATGTAAAGACTTGATCTAAATCGGATAATATTATTATTATGAATACTTATGTACATATTTGAGTTCTTGTTAACAAGACTTATAGTCAACTTTTTTTAATTGAAATATATTATAATATATAGAATTTTTAGTCATGGACTCTCATACTAATCAAAAGTTATAAATTTTGTATGGTAATTTTCGAAAAAGCATTTAATCATTTGATTAAACTAATGATATATATATAAACAAACTAAATTTTGAAATGCAATGAACTTTGGAATTTTAACATCGATCAAATATCAAACTTCACAGTAATAATTAACATGACTTTATTTAAAAAAAAAATTCAGTTTAAGAATTTTGAACAATGTATTGGAAGTCCCACCTCAACTAGAGATAAGATCAAATTATAATATATAAATACAATGTAAATCTCACCTTACAAGCTGGTTTTGTGAGATTGAGTTAAATTTAAAGTCTATTTCTAACATAATATCAAAGTAGGGAAAATCCATTGTTCATGATAAAAAAAATCAATCTAAGCCAATATAGCATTGGTTTGTCCACGACAAGCTATTCATGGAAAACGAACTTATTGTCATGAGGGCCCCTTGTGCAACATTAATGTAATTTGGTTTTACGGAGTTGGAAAGCATCGAATGATTTTGATACAATTATTTTAAAAGTTAACAAATTCATAGGGTTGATTAGATTAAAAATATATTTTATTTTTAACAATAATACATTACTTTTATATATTATATTGATATACAAAGTTTCGTTCTTTGATGCAATTATTAAGATACCTAGTTAATATAACAACTTTGTCGAACGGGGTTGAAATAAAAATTGATCATTATATCCTATATATAATGGTTATAAAGTTTCTATCTCATATCCTCGATTCTATATTTGTATAGTGATTATAAAAACATTCCAATAATCTGGTTAATAATATAATAATAGTAAATAATATTGAGTAAAATGTGACATAATAGTTATAGATGTTTAGAGTATGTGAAGGATATTAACAATTCTGTTGATACCATATTAGATAATATACATATTTTTTAAATAATAACATTATCTCTCCATGTTTTAAGAATAATTATAATAGTAGATTTATTATTATTTTCGACTTATAAATTAAGTCGAGTATATACACTTATGCTGTGTGTGTTTGTTTGTATCTCCCTTTACTTTTTAAATATTAATTAAATAAGTGTTTTAATAATTTAAAACTTGGATGATTTGAAAATATATATATATATATATATATATATATATATATATATATATATATATATATATAACAAATATACACATATTTAATTTAACGGATCTATACTTAATTTAAAAAATTAGATACTAGTTCTATTTATAGTCATTATAAAAATACCCAATTAAATTAAGAACGAGTTTACAAGATGAATTAATCTATCATTCCTACTTCTCGTAATACTCGAATCTCTATTTCTTTCTATAGATGCATACCCAGTGTAAAACGAAAATCTTCATATGCATTTAATATTTATTTTAAAATATTATCTTAAACGTAAATAATAAATGTTTAAATAATTTCGGTCACACTTTCTATTTTAAAATATGCAGATGATGTGAGGAATGATGTCAACAGATAAGAAGAAAATCAAATAAATGCTGTTAGCTTGTGAAGAATATTCTTTTATATTTATAGTTTTAATGTAAAATATTTGTAAACATTTAATAAAAAACTGTCGTGCATATAAAATTATTGATTTTTAAAATAATAATTTTAATAACCTGTGGTGAAGTTTTTTTGTCTGACGGTAAGAAAATTAGAGTAAAGGAATAATGATGACCTTTTACACAGCAAAGGTTATCGTTTTTCGAATTTTGGCTTTTTGTTGATGTTCTTAGAAAACGAGACAAGCTTAGTTCGATACGTTTGAACATTAAATAGCGTGGGTGTAGATGAACATGGTACTCTCGTACCTTAAAAGTCAATGCATCATTAATGGCAACTGATCAAGCACTTGCCCAAGCAACAATCTCCACACAGACTAACGTTTTCTGAATCCCCTCAGAACTCGATTTTCGAGAGCAAAATTTCCAACAACCATGGCCATCAGCCCTCACTTTCTTGTTATACCATATCCAGTTCTAGGCCACGTGAATCCCCTCATCCAGTTGTCTCAGATTCTGGCCAAACATGGCTGCAGCATCACTTTTCTGAATACAGAGTTCAGCCACAAACGGTTGAACGCCACTGGTGCTGGCCTTGACAACCTCAAGGGATCAGGGATAAGGTTTGTGACACTCCCAGATGGGTTAGGCCCTGAAGATGATCGAAGTGACCAGAAGAAAGTTGTTCGTTCCATCAAAACCAATATGCCCTCCATGCTTCCTAAGCTCATACAAGATGTCAATGCTTTAGATGTAAACAACAAGATCACTTGTATTGTTGTGACATTGAGCATGACTTGGGCCTTGAAAGTCGCCCACACTTTGGGAATCAAAGGCACTCTTCTATGGCCTGCATCAGCAACTACTCTCGTCTTGTGTGATTGCATCCCAAGGCTGATTGATGATGGCGTTATAGATTCATATGGTAAGAGTATTAACATTTATGGTACTTGTTATGTCAGTTTTTGAGAGATTAATAATTAGTATCATATATACTGAGGAGGGTCTTTCATGGTTTTTCGTTTTTGGCACTGAAGGAATCCCTGGAAGAAGACAGAAAATTCAACTCTCCCCAAACATGCCTTCGATGGACACAGAAAACTTTCCATGGCGTGGGCATGACAAGTTGCACTTTGATCATCTCGTGCAAGAGATGCAGACCATGAAGTTAGGAGAATGGTGGCTTTGCAACACAACTTATAACCTTGAGCCTGGAGTGTTTTCCATGTCACCAAGGCTGCTTCCAATTGGTCCATTGATGGCAAGCGACAGCAACAAAAGTTCATTCTGGGAAGAAGACACGTCCTGTTTGGAGTGGTTAGATGAGCAACTACCTCAATCTGTTGTGTATGTTTCCTTTGGTAGCATGGCTGTAATGGACCCCAACCAATTTAATGAATTAGCCCTTGGAATTGATCTCCTCGAGAAGCCTTTTATTTGGGTTGTACGTCCAAATGACAACAAGGTAAACATTAATGCATACCCTCATGATTTTCATGGAAAGAGAGGTAGAACTGTAGCTTGGGCACCACAGAAGAAGATATTAAACCACCCTGCATTGGCTTGCTTCATCAGTCACTGTGGTTGGAATTCTACTGTAGAAGGTGTATGTGGTGGCACACCCTTCTTGTGCTGGCCATTTGCCAAGGACCAACTTGTTAACAAGTCATACATCTGTGATGTCTGGAAGGTTGGAGTAGGATTAGACAAGGACGAAAATGGATTGATATCAAAAGAAGAGATAAAGAATAAGGTTGAACAATTACTTGGGGATCAAAACATAAAAGCAAGATCATTGAGAATGAAGGAATTGACCATGAATAACATATCCAAAGGTGGCCAGTCTTCCAAAAATCTAGAAAAGTTTATCAAGTGGGCACAGTAATATTACTTTGGATTCGAAGCTGTTATTTTATTTTATTTTATTTTACTTTTATTTGAATGTTCGGAATTTATTTCGTAGACATATTTATGTACTAGACAACTTAATCTATGAAAATTGAAAATGTTAGGAGCTGTCGTATACATCCCATTTGTATTATGAAGTTCGTTCAATGAATCCTGTGTCCCCTTCATTATTCATTATTACTAACCTATCGGTTTCTGTTACGTAATTATTGTAGCTTTCAATAATTTCTTTTGGTTTCATTCAGCTAACACCAGTCATAACAGAGTATGATGCCCAAAGGCTTGGTTATCGTTCCAAACACACAACATATTTTACACACAATTTTCCTTTTCGTTTCGTACGTTGTATGCACTTCATCTTGGCTTTTCTTTGAAGACCCTTCTTCATTTTGCTATATTATCAAAAGTATATGAGTACGATCTGAGTTATCAAAAGTATATAAAATAGTACTATCACGCTAGTGCAGTAGCATAGAAAAAATAATTATGGTTCTAGTTAATACTTTTGACTTTTGGCAGGGACGTTGCCAGTCAAACTTTACAAGTACCTTACAACACACATTATTACAACATAACATGTGATGACCCTCATACAAACTTATGGTCAACCACGGACGGACAAAAAGTCTCCTTGGAAGCAGAAATTTAATACTTTTCTGATTAATATTTTGTTTTTATTCCGTCACTGGTTTAACAACATGATAATTTTTCTTTATATCCACTTCAAGGAGGAAGCTGGGTTGCTAGAGAGGGTTGGCAGAGTTAGGCCTGAGAAGTGAGAGAAAGTTGAAACATGGGGAGGTTCCAGAACTGGTGATGTAGTAGGATATGGTTATTATCTCTAGATGAATCTTAGGATAAGTGAAAATGGTGCATCATGGACCACACTTATGAAGGTGGTCCCTGTTATTGGCATTGCTCTATTATATATTGTACGTTATGGTGAAGGAAGAAAAGAGTTGAATTTATCTGATATCAGAAATAAAATTCAGAGAATTAAAAACTAATAGACTTTTATTATAATTTTTTATTTCTCTTCAACTGAATCTTTTGAATTTCTAATTTAACCCTTTTATCACCTTATTTCTTTCTTACCAATTGGATTGTAAATAACACTTCTTAATACTCTATAACTGTAATCAATTATAATATCAGATATGAAAACACGCTTACTCTTACCACGGTTTAAAATATGTACAGTCTTGTTTTTTTTATTTAAAAATAGCACCAATAATTCCTACTAACAATAAATAACAAATATATCTAAATTTTTTCATGAATCTAAGGCGGTAGGTTTTCACGCAGTTAATTAATCAGAATTAATTACTATATTTTTTAGGTTCTGATAGCCCAAATTTAAAAGCATTTAGAATCTGACTTGGTCTGTACTTAATGCAACGATGTCAATTCATGAAAACTTTTGAAAGCGAACTTGGAGAAATACTTTCTACATAGAAAAGTCTCA
Organism: Vigna reflexopilosa; assembly: GCA_027742785.1. Taxonomy (NCBI): domain Eukaryota; kingdom Viridiplantae; phylum Streptophyta; class Magnoliopsida; order Fabales; family Fabaceae; genus Vigna; species Vigna reflexopilosa. The sequence goes on from CM050913.1 coordinate 3,836,921, forward strand.
TGAAAAACTGGTACACCAGTCGATAAAATCCAGCTCAAACTCTTGGATATTTCAGCTTCCTGGTATTTCTCTTCCTTGAAAGCAATTTTCAAGCAAATGGGTATCCCCCACTTTCTTGTTATACCATATCCGGTTCAAGGGCACGTGAACCCCCTGATGCAGTTTTCTGAGGCTCTAACCAAACACGGCTGCAAAGTCACTTTCGTGAACACTGAGTTCAACCACAAACGAGCTAATAACTCTGTTGGGGGGTTAGACAACCTTAAAGAAGAAGGGATGAGGTTTGTGACACTCCCAGATGGCTTGGATCCAGAAGATGATAGAAGTGACCATCACAAACTTTTCGTATCTATCAAAACCAACATGCCTGCTTTTCTTCCAAAGCTCGTACAAGATATCAATGCTTTGGATGTTCACAACAACATCACCTGCATAGTTGCTACAATGCACATGGGTTGGGCCTTGCAAGCTGCCCACAAATTGGGAATTAAAGCTGCTTTTCTCTGGACTGCATCTGCAGCTTCCTTGGCAGCATTCTATTTCATTCCAAGGCTCATTGAGGATGGAATCATCGACTCAGAAGGTAAGAATATAATATTTTCATTGATTTTTTGTACGAAAATTAAGTTGAATTTATAATATATAAGTAGACAATTTATAGTACATAAGTAGACGTAGAATTTATTTTGAATCAGTGAGATTGAGTTAGATTTAAAATTTATTTAATTTAACGTGAGTGTCTACGTGAGATTAAGTTAAATTTAAAATTTATTTAAATTGGCTGTGAGTAGTTATTTTTTTAAAATTTAATTAGATTTAAAGTTTATTTAGTTAAGCGTGAGTAGATCTTGTGAATCTTGTGAAGGTTTCCCTGTTAGAATGTTATAAAGTGATTTTGTAGGATTAATTTTGTAGGTTGAGTTTAATTTTTTGCCATATAATTTACCCAAATAAGCTTATATCTTGTTTCTCTTATCATAATTTTGCAGTAAAATCTTTCATTTGTGATGAACCAATATATGATTAGGCAGTTGTTTGATTATATTCTCCAGGTTTACACACTCAGTGCTTGATATATATTCACTCTTTGACTCGAAAATAGATGGGTCACTTGTAGTTGAAATTTATGATATAGTCAAAATATAAATATTATTACTCTGGGGAGAAATATGAAAAAACCAGTCATTAATAAATTTTCAACAACGTATAAAATATTATATATAACACCATTTTCGTGTGCTCCTTTTATATATGTTACTTAAATTTGTACAAAGTCGGACTTGATTCTAACGTATATGAATAAAAAACCTCAACTTTGGTTTGTAAAATTTTAAAAATTCTAAAAACTTGTTTCGACTTAGTTTAGGTTAGATTGATAAATTATCAATAAATATGATTTGGTTCATGACTGCTAAGAAATAAACTTGAAATTTAATTTAAATTTACAAAATCGATTTATATGATAAAATTTGCACTTATTTATATAATATAATCTTTGGTTAATATGGATTTTCAATATATCCTCTTACATTAAAGTATATACATTTTGAGCATGAGACTAAACATTAATGGGTGGTCTAATAGTGGTCGATAACGAGTGGAACAATATGTTCACATAAATCTTGCTAAAATAGGCTCTAACCTGAATCTGATATAATGTTAAGAAACAAACTTTAAACCTAACTCAATCCGACAAAATCAACTTCAGGTTTCAATCCATTTATATACTAAAAATCCTAAAGATGAGGAGACATGTATTTTCGAAAAAAAAAAATTAAAATGCAAGTTTTGATCTTTTGATTTAGAAAGAATGAAGAGAATATTTGAGAAACTTGTGGCATTGCAAATGCAGGAGAGCAAACCAAACAACAAGAAATTCAGCTTTCCCCAAATATGCCTGTGATGGATGCTGAAGACCTCCCATGGGGTGGCTTTGCTAAGAAATACTTCCCTCATATAGTTAAAGAGATGAAAAACTTAGAGTTTGGAGAATGGTGGCTTTGTAACAGTACTTCTGATCTTGAGCCTGGAGCAGTTTCCGTATCACCAAAGTTCCTCCCAATTGGACCATTGATGGAAAGTGACAGCAACAAAAGCTCATTCTGGGAAGAAGACACAACTTGCCTAACCTGGTTGGATCAGCAGCCACCTGAATCCGTTGTGTATGTTTCCTTTGGTAGTATAGCAATCTTGGAACCAAACCAATTCAAAGAAGTAGCTCTAGGCCTTGATCTCCTAAAAAGGCCTTTTCTTTGGGTTGTTCGTCCAAGTAGTGATAATGACAAGGTAAACAACGCATACCCTGATGAATTCCATGGAAGTAAAGGTAAAATTGTGAACTGGGCACCTCAGAAAAAGATATTGAACCACCCTGCCATAGCTTGCTTCATCAGTCACTGTGGTTGGAATTCCACTTTGGAGGGTGTATGCAGTGGCACACCTTTCTTGTGTTTGCCATTTTTCAGTGACCAATTTTTAAACAGGTTGTACATTTGTGATGTGTGGAAGGTTGGTCTGAAATTAGACAAGGATGAAAATGGATTAATACTGAAGGAAGAGATAAGGAAGAAGGTGGAGCAAGTTCTTGAGAATGGAGACATAAAAGCAAGATCACTGAAACTGCAGGAATTGTTGGTGGATAACTCAGTTGTGGATGGTGAATCTTCAAAGAATCTCGAAAAGTTTATTAACTGGGCCAAGTAATGATAATAATACCTTCAGCAATAGTTTCGAATCAAAGTTTTCTTTGTCTGTTTTCTCTTTAGTTCTATATCTCAAAGGAAACTTATGTAGTATGTGTGAACTATTTCACTTTGTAATAAATGGTTCTAAAATAAATTTAACGTTAGAACTTTGAATCTTTGTAAATTAATCGAAAAATAGGTTGATTTCATTCAATTCGGTTTTAATAACATATATGACGACACCTGAGTTTGCAAATGTATTAGGAAAAAAAATACTCACTCTCACTCAATCAAGATCAAAGAAATACGGTATACATAAAAGAACATCACAAATAAAAATTATGAATTTATATGATCCTACGTTTCTCATCTAAAAATTATTTAAATTATTATAATGGCGACTTCTTAAATGTTTTTTTTTCTTCATTAATCTCTCTAAATAACAAGAGTTCATTTTTTTTTCATAAATAACACAATAAAGTTTAATTATCTAATATCTTCATTTATATCTTGTTATGCTGATAAAATTTATCAAAAAAAAAACCTCATCATATCTCTTAGAACACGACATTTCCCTTTTTTTAATTAATGTTAAAAATCTGAAATGAGTTTTCAATAATATGTTTCTGGGCACTCTTAAGACTCATCAAATTTGATTATCCAAATAGTTTTTTTTTACTTACATCAGACTATTGGGGTTACTTCAGACTATTGGGGTTGAGGGTTTTTCCATGCACTGCCTTCATCCTACACCTCCCATTATTTTGATATTTCCAACTATAATCCTATGTCAGGGAATATTTTGATTTTAAATAAAAAGGTTGACCCATCCATTCAATAAAAAGAAGCAAACCCTACACTCATTTCTCCACTCCAGTGTCGCATTTCACGTTTGAAAACTTTTCTCCACTCCAGTACCGCATTCACATTTGAAAACCCAACAACCTTTTTTCCTCCTTTCTTCCTCTATGTCGAATTTCATATCTCGCAACATATACTCTTTTCTTTCTCCTCTCTTCCCACAGTCCTCCCCTCCTCCCTCACTTTGACCATTTATTTTGAATCCCCTCCTCTCTGGTTTCTGGTTTGGTGGTTGTGTGGTGTTGTTGTGGTTGTAAGATCTGGGAATGTGGAAGGAGATACGAGAGGACGCCTTAAGCGCCCTTGGAATTGCGGTTATGGCAAAGCTGCACTTGGAAGTGCGGTTGGTTGAGAGAGTCGTCGCAATTAGAGCTATTCGCGTAGAGCCGCACTTGGAAAGACGGTTGAGGAGCGTCGTAGTTGGAGGTGCGAGATGCGGTCAAGCTTTTTTTTGGTTTTCTTTTTTCTACGCTTATGAAAATTTATGTTAATATATTAAAGTTATTTTTCTAAATATTTTATATACTTTTTTTTGTTAATATGTTTTGGTAATATATTTTTCTTTTTTTTATTTGTTTGTTAAATTTTTTTAAATTTGTTCTCTTTTTTATAATTTTAAATTTTTTATATATTATTTATTATGTATATTTTTTTATTTAATTTTATTTTATTTGTTTCGAAATTTGTTTTTAATCTATAATATTTATGAAAATATTTATTTCATTAAATAATAATTATTATGCCTAAATTGTTTCTAACATACGCATGATGTAAATCAAACTGGTTGTCATCAAACTATTTATCAAACACAGTATAAGTCCTAAGAATATATAACAATAAACGAACAAGAAAGATGTAAAACAGGATTCAGAATGCAATGTGCAAACAAACATCAAATCATCATAAGCAAGCATGTGAAATTGTAGCCTTAGGTTAAAAATAACAAAAAGGTCTGCACAGTAAAACCACACTTGAAAGTGCGACACCCCTAAACCGCAGTTCGAAGTGCGGTTGGGGTCCGAATTTCAGCTATGTCTCTAATCGGCGATAAGATTTCTGCCTTCTTCCTCCTCCACTATCCACAGCACCACCAGCACTGTCTTATTCCTCCTCCATTGTCCACAGCACCACCACCACCAGATAAACTTACAACTCTAAAGTCAGAAAACAATTTAACACTACAAGCAAAGAATGAAAGTGAAAAAATAAGAATATGGAAGGGGATGTATGTAGGATAGAATTTATACAACAGAGGAGATTTAGGGTTTATACAATCAAACAAAATTTAGGATTGTTGGTCGTTAAGAGGATTGTTGATAGTTACAAAATCATTAATTTTTATTTAACTTTAATAAATGGAGGACAACTGTATAAAATGAAAAGTGCATAGTGAAATAGGTGAGCTGCATGAAGCATCTCGTTGGAGTTTGGTTCACCCACATATTTGGTTAGCCTTAAGTGTATATTAATAGCTAAACAACAGATTCCACATCCTCTGTTAGGCCCAAAGATACTCATATATTTTTTTTCCTTTTTAAACCACGCGTATTCTATTTTTATTAACCAATAAGTAAAATAAAATAATTTTATTGTGAGTAAGAAAACATATCTAATAAATATTTATATTTTGGCTTAAATGCATACTTCGTTCCCATGTTAAGAGGTGAATTTCTGTTTAGTACCCGGTTTTAAAAATGAAGACATTGGGTCCCTATGTTATGAAAAATATATGAATAAGGTCTACAAAGAAATAACAAGTTCAACAAATCATCAAAGAAAAAGCTGAACGAGAGAAAAAGAAGAGGGAAGAAAAAAAATACGGTCACATCAGCATAAACTTAACGTCATTGTTGTTAACTTAACGGACAAGACCTTATTCATACATTTTTCATAACATAGGGACCCAAACAGAAATTCACTTTTTAACATAAGGACAAAGTAAGTATTTAAACCTTATATTTTTTTAGATTTAAATATTTGTTATCCTCTAAAGTTAGTTATTTTTTTCTCCAATAAAAAAGTTTAATTTATTTTAATCTTTAAATTTTGCAAATATATTAATTTTAGTTTTAGGATTAGATGCTAAAGATATTAATGATATGATAAATATTACTTTACATTCGTTGCCGAGATTTAATTAAGTGATAGGATTAAATGTGGTTAAAAATGTTTTATTCATTTTAATTAAAACTGTTAAAACAAGTAAGTAAGTTTATCATTAAGAATTAATCATGAATTAATCTAATTTAACTCACTCATTAATAAATTTAAAATTTTTGAACTTAATCCACCTTATCATTACGAGTTAAACAGATTCACTTAATAAAAAATTATAACTTTTTTTTCTTCAATCTAATATTTCTTTTTAATATATAACCAAAATAAAAAATTTTCAAACCTGTGTAAATTTGTTTTCACATTTTATTTAATAAATAAATCATTTATCACAAAAACTAAATATAATTATAGATTATACCTATTATCTTCTTAAGAAAAAATGATGACTAATAAAAAACAAAGATAAAAAGTGAATGAAATGTCATAGACTCTGTTTCTTTCTTCCAAATTTTCAAAATAAAAGTTTATTGTGTTTTGAACTATAATTTTAAGTTAAGAGTGAGATAAGTTTTTTTAATGTCTGGATTGGTAAATCAGATCCATTTTTATCTCATACCTAAATTTGTAATTTCCATTTTAACTTAATCCAACTAAAATACATAATGAACCGAATTGATTTACCTATTTTAAGCCATTTTAACTGTTGATCTTTTAACTTTTAAAATAATGTCAGTTATGATGGTCATATCTATGTCGTCAATATGGTCTAATTCATAAACTAAAAATAACTTTGCAACATTGAAAAATAAAAAATATATAATTGAAAAATTAAAAGAGTACTAATTTAAACTAAAAACGTGTTTTAAGACATTCTTTTGTCACTTGGTTGAATTATTTATTGAGACACGTTGGTTGAAATATTTCGTGAGACACACGCATAACTTGTATAACGACACATCACTCAAACACCTATTTCATTTTGCTTTTTCCTTCTCTGTTTTCCACGTTATATTATTATTTGTTTTTCACATGTACCAAACAAAAAGTTATCCTTAACGTCGTATAAATAACTTCCCACTTTGCCGCAAAAAATCAACTTCAAACACCTTTTACTCAGCAGACATGAGTCACCCACATTTTCTTGTTATACCTTATCCAATTCTGGGGCACATGAATCCACTGCTGCAGTTCTCTCAGGTTTTGGTCAACCATGGCTGCAAAATAACCTTTTTGATCACTGAGTTCAACCAAACCAGAATGAAGAATGCAATTGAGCACTTGGGAACTCAGATAAAGTTTGTGGCACTCCCAGATGGTTTGGATCCAGAAGACGACAGAAGTGACCAGCCAAAGGTCATTTTGTCTCTCAGAAACACCTTGCCTCCTAAGCTTCACAATCTCCTACAAGACATCAATGCTTCGGATGGTGATGACAGCAACATCACATGTCTCGTTATTTCCAAGAACATGGGATGGGCCTTGGAATTTGGACACAAATTGGGTATCAAAGGAGCCCTTATGTGGCCTGCATCAGCTACTTCATTGGCCTCTTTTCACTCCATCCCAACCCTTATTCATGACAGAATTATAGACCCTCAAACTGGTAAGAAAATGAAAATTATTATTACTGTCATTATTCTTACTATTACGGTAACTAACCTTTTATTTAAATATCAAACTCCATCAAGAAATTGGAATCACCAACCAAGTTTTTATACATTTTTTTACCAACACTAAAAGCGATTTTATTTACTGACGACAAAAAGGTGGACATCACTGCATCACACTGCAGATTGATATATTAAATAAACACTGCTGTAGTGACAATAGTAATTACTTTTATGATGCTTAATGAACTTCTTTCAAGTCCTATTTTGTAGACTAAGGATTTTTAGGGTGAAGGTTCAACTCTGACTCGGCAATTCTTGATTTTCTTTGGGCCTTAAACGCAGGACTTCCAACCAGGAAACAGGAAATTCAGCTGTTGCCAAATTCTCCTGTGATGGACACGGCAAATCTTCCATGGTGTAGCCTTGGGAAGAACTTTTTCCTTCACATGTTGGAAGATACAGAAAGTTTGAAGTTTGGAGAGTGGTGGCTTTGCAACACCACTTGCGAACTTGAGCCAGGAGCACTCGGGAAGTGGCCAAGGTTCCTTCCTATTGGGCCATTGATGCAGAGTGACACAACGAAAAGTTCATTTTGGAGAGAAGACACAAGTTGCCTAGATTGGTTGGATCAACACCCACCTCAATCTGTTGTTTATGTTTCCTTTGGAAGTTTAGCAATTGTGGAAGCAAACCAATTCAAAGAACTAGCTCTTGGCCTCGATCTTCTTAACAAGCCTTTTCTTTGGGTTGTCCGTCCGAGTAATGACAGTAACAAGGACAATAATGCATACCCAGATGGATTCATTGGATCTAAGGGTAAAATTATTGGCTGGGCTCCACAAAAGAAGATACTGAACCACCCTGCCATAGCTTGCTTCATTACTCACTGTGGTTGGAATTCTATTATAGAAGGTTTATGTGGTGGCGTACCTTTCTTGTGTTGGCCATTTTTCAGTGACCAATTTATTAACAAGTCGTACATTTGTGATGTGTGGAAGGTTGGAATGGGATTAGACAAGGATGAAAATGGACTGATATCAAAGGGTGAGATAAGGAAGAAGGTGGAGCAAGTTCTTGGGAATGAAGACATCAAAGCAAGATCGTTGAAGCTGATGGAATTGACCCTCAATAACTCGGCTGAAGGTGGTCAATCTTCAAAGAATCTCCAAAAGTTTATCAATTGGGCCAAGGATTAATGGTGCTTTTCGTTATAACAGTTCCCAACTTCGGTTTCTTTTCACCTTTTCTTTCTTTGCGTTTTTAAGTTGAATTTCTACTTTAATTTGGTAGAGATATCAACGTACCTACTACGAGTATTAATAAAAGATCTTTAAGAATAAATAAGGAATAATACGCCCAGGATTTTCTCGGCTTTCATGTATTAAAATCTAAATTGTCGTTAAATTTTAATACATGATATTTTTAAATAATATTAATATCAATTTAACGAAAAAAAAACACATTAAATTTTTTTACAAAAATAAAAATTTATATAAATAAAAAACAAAAATTAAATTCAACACAAATAAAAAAAAACAAATTATTAAATAAACCAAATCTTAATACATTTTATACTCTAGTCTCTGGTAATATTAATCTGAAAAAATTCGAAGTCAATTTATATTACGATTGCATTCAAGTCTTTTTGCTTTTTGAACAAATGTATTGTCTCGTCCAAGAAATTTCCATGTTAATTTGTCTACAGTGTTGTTCCAAGAATTCTGGGACCACATCATCACCCGACACCCTTGAAACTGACCAAGACCATAAGCTCTTTACGATTGAAAAACACTCTATCGTGGTCCCAACTTACTTCTCTGTGGTTCTTCTATTATCCACCAATCACTTTACCCACGTTTCATCTTTTGCTTCACCTTTCTAATGTCTTTCTTTGTCTTCACAAATTTATTTGTATTTAAAAAATAAATCTAACTATTTCTTTAATAAGCTTCATCTATAAAATGTCTTTTTTATTACTTTTTTCGTACTTCTATATTTTTTATTTTATTTTAATAGCTTATGTTATGAGTGATCCGTTAACTAAATACTTGATCACTAATATATTTTATTTTATTTTAATAGCTTATGTTATTTTATTTTAATAGCTTATTTTATTTTCGTATATATTATCATATATTTACATGATTAATTTTAAAAAAGAAATTGTGTTTTCTTCTTCTTTAGAATAGTATTTTCCAGTGAGTTAAAATATTGAGGAAAGACATAATTTATAAAGAGAAAAAAGGGAGATGAGGTTATTTTTATTTGATTAATGTTCTTACGAAAAAAGGGAAATTGAATAATCTTAATGGTCTTGAGGTCATTAGATCTTGTTAAAAAGATGAATGTAATACTTAAATCATCTTGTTATAAGGACCAAGTACATGTTTTGACTAGAAGTAATTTTTATAAGACACTCAATTATTTTATTAATAAATAGTTTAAGTTATAAATAGAAAAAGCGATTAATTGATTTTTATTTTATAAAAATTGTTGTTTTTCTAAAAGTGAACTATTTTTCCTTTTTTATACTCTCTAGAAGATACTAACCCCTTTAGTTATCTTTTGAAAATTAGAGTACGTCATAGAATATAAAATATGATATTATTTGATGAGTTTCTCAACATCTTTTGTATTTTTTTTAGTTTTTTTGGCATATTTGTTGCATGTGGAGTTTATAGAGTTGTATATGTCATCTGAGGACTCTAGATGAATTTTTGTATTCGATTATAATTGTGAATGTGTGATATGTCTTTTATATAAGCTTTTTATATGCAAAATAGGAGTCTTTAGTGAAACTTTTTGTCTTTTTAACTTATATTACTGGTGAAGGAAACTAATATTTAAATAGATTGTTATGATTTTGATGTGAATGACTGAGTTATTAATTTATGATTCTTCTGATTATATGATTGAGATGTCTAGCCACATTTTTTTATGTGCTTTGTAGTATTTTGATGTGAATGAAGATTTATTTGAAATTGGTAAAACATCTGATAAATAAGTATACTATTTTGGGTAGAATTGACTTCTAGACCTATTTTTAAACTCATTAGTAACTACTTTGGTGTATAAATGAGATAAAAACCATGTAGGAGTCAATTGGTGCAAACTGAGATACCTGGTAGGTTTATGGTTTTATGCATAATCATTAGGCGAACAATATTTCTGTTAAGTGAAAATGAAAATTTGGGATTACGAAACTATAGACATTTTACTTGTTGAACGAATTAGGACTCATTAGGTGAGCCTATCTCTTGGGATTTGGTCATCGGGTGAGGAAAATAATTGTTGGATGAAAATAAATTTATGAATATCAATAATTTTAAGTTGCATGAAGTCGTTGAGTAGTGACTGAATCTATAAGACCTAAGAAAAATATTTTTATGAGATAAAATAGATAATAGATAGTAACATATATTTAAATTATATTAAAATGTTGTGATAACTTGTTTAGTTAGAAACCTTGTGTTGGAAGGTGAGGTGATGAGTTCAAGTCTTATCTATAATGTTTAGTGTGTGATGATAGGAACGTCATGGGTTTAATTCAAATGTTGATAATGAGAATTTAATGTATGTTGTTATGAAATTATTTTAGTGATTATTCTGTTAAATTTAAATAATTATATGAATTTTGTATAATTATTTTTAATTGATTTGCCGTTTGTAATTTTATTACAAATATTATAAAAACAAGTAGAAAGATAATTACGAATGATAAAATTTGGAAAAAATTGTATATATTTAGTTTATTATACATATAGAGTATGATATTTTATTATATGGTTAGATAATATATCGCATGTGAACTGTTTTTATTATATAGTTTATATACAATCTAGCATAATAATGTTTTAATATATATTACAAATGAAAATTTATGTATGGTGATAAATTATGATTTTATTTTCAAATAGATATTATGAAATTTGTGAATTATAAAAGTTAACAAGTTTGAAAATTACAACTCTGTTTTCCTATTATATATGTATTTAAGGATTTAAGGTTAGTATAATATATATTTTTTGGTATAAATAATCATGCTTTTTTGCTTGTTTTATTTATGTTTAAAAAACGTAGTTTGCCCATTAATATTTCATAATAACGTCTAGGCATTTGAGTTCATTGGATTATATTGTGTTAAAAAAGAAATGGTGGAATTGAGTTTTTATTAAAGTTGTTGCGAATATGATTATATTTATATAAACTTATGAATTTTAAGTAATGTAAATTAGGTGAGTATTGTTGGTTGCAACTAATTAAGTAATTACTAATATTCCTAAGCAAGTGTGTTAGGTTAAAAATTAAACTGGACAGTCTAGTGATTGTTTTCTATTGGATATATATATATATATATATATATATATATATATATATATATATATTAAATAATATTATTTTATTTTACGAAAAGGTTAAGACAAAATTAGAAGCATTAAAATAAATGTTGTGGTTTGACGTTAACAGTGGGAGATGATTTTTTTTGAATAAAATTAAAATTAATTTTGACATTTGAAAATTATTTTCATGATGTTTTAAGTGAATAAAATTAGAATAGTTTTTGGTCTTTTAAAGTTTGAGATGATTTATTTTAAAAGTAATTGTCATTATATATTTTAATTTCAACATGATTAAATTACTCCTCTTTCCTTGTTTTTTTAGATTTTTGTTTTCTTCTTTTCTTCACTAATCTTGATGACAAATATTTTATTGGATTCAACACTTATTTTACCAGCAAATTTACTAAAAGAATTTTAAAAACATTCATTACCAATAAATTTACTGAGATATTTAAAAAAATTTCTACTGACGAATTTACAAATAAACTTTAAAAATTTCATTCCCAACGAATTTTCAAAAAGTCTTACATTGACAAATTTTAAAAAAAACCATCTTCGACGATTTTACTACAAAATACAAAATAATTAAAGTCCAAAACAAAACCATTGACATCTATTCTATCATAAAAATATAGTCAATAATAAAAATTATAAATTACCCAAAAAAATTTATTAATTAGAACATTTTAAAAATAATAAAATTTAAAGTTATTCACAAATTTTATTGTATACAGTTTCGCCAATAAATTTTACTTTACTAATTATTTTCCTTTAATAAATTTTATTAATAATTTAACAATTTATATTAGGATGAAAATTGGTCAGACATTTGGGTGCGTGCAAATTAATTCTGAATGACTAAAAGTGTAAAAAGAACATAAACAAGAAACTAAATGAGTGAAAAAGTTGAAATTAAACTACAAAATGTAAAATAAATTAAATAAAAAAGAATGATTGGTTGACAGGAGTACATCTCCTCTTGCAACAATCTCGCAACACTTTAAGAAACTTTATGTCTTCTCACTTCTGTTGCCAACATTTTCTGCAAACACAGCCACCAAGGTGGGCCCCAATATGGACTATCTAGTATTACGACCATGCATGCTCTCGACCCTAGTCTCGTGTTTTGTTTTATTTACTTTACGACAAAAATAATTCACCCTAATTATAGACCCCTTGCCCATTGACAGGGAATAACTGATATTGAAATCTGAAACTATGCTTCAATTCAATTCCACAACCAATAATTCAGCGTTCAAATTACATAATACCTCTGCAGCACTTGCAGTATTCAAGGTGCCAAATACACTACTATTCTTTTGTAGAAATAAAAAGGAAATATAACCATATTAGATGAAAATATTTTGTTATTTTAATTACTATTATATTTGTAACAATACACCAATTTTTTTGTAAAGAAAAAATTATCACTAATAATTTTGCATGATAATGATGATATAATTTATCGTAAATGTACTTGATAAATTAGTATCATTATTGTTATGATTTTGAAGTCAATTTGTTTAATAATTACTGTTTGTTTTTTATTATCCATATTCCATTATTATAATATTAAAAATTATGTTAATTTGTAATTATCATATATTGTTCAATGTCGTAATAAATATATAAACTATTTTAAAATTTTAAAATAAATAAAACATCTGTTATAAATATTAAATATAAAGTATTTATTATATTTTAAATGAAAAAATACAATAAATATTTAACAACGAATTCAAACAATATATATTGAATAAAACTTATTTTTAGTGTATTATTTTAGAAAGGTAAAGGTGCAGTCATACTGAAAGGAACATTTATAATATAAAATGGAGCATTCAATATTACCAAAATAGAAAACTTATAGACACGAGAAGACTGCTACTGAAAAAATGCTTTTGAAATCGTTTATAGACTTCATTTTCTAAAAAACCAAAGTCTACAAAAACGCGATAACATTTTTAAAACACACGCTAACAATGTCACTATTTTTTAAGATAATGCACTTATATTTACGATAGAATTGAACAACCAAGACTTAATTAAAAAATATAAAAAATTTAGATACTATTTTCGTATATCAGTTGAGACCGAGATGTGAATCTGATGAATGACGTCCTCTCCTTCCAGCAATGTAGTTATTCTTACGTCTTCTTCCTACACAGGACTCTTCAGGGAGAATGGAGTGGGTACTTGCGAAGGCACTCCGCTCAAGTCAAAAAAAAGGAATGATAGAACTTTTTTTTAGTTCAATAATGGAAGAAATAATATTTTCTCCTTTCTCTCTATATATTCAGAAAAACGTACATTTTTTCCTCCTGGTTTTTCATATTTAACCTAACAGTAAGATAAATCGTTTACCTAAATATCCGGTTAATTGGAGAACTTAACTGCTTGGAAAACACAACCGCTTGGTCGTGCTTGATATTGGGTTAGTTGGTTCCGTGATTTGCGACATCATGGCCAGATATTTCTAACCGCTTATTCTTTAGTTTATCAGGATTAATTGATCCATTTTGAGTAACAGATCGAACGTTTGTTGACTCTTACCTTTGACTGGGTTGTCGTGATCCTGTGAGCTAATGTTGATTGTTTGGTTTAATCAACAGACGATCGCTAAAAGACTATTGCTATATGATTGATGTTAGAAACGACAATGACGAGCATATGATATGACGGTCGTTCTGTCTAGCAAGTTGACGATCGTTCGTGAATGGTGATATGACAACTCGTTATTATGTGACTTGTTTATCTTGGAATGACGGTCTTCTGGGTTGCCAGTCGGTCGACTCAGATATCCTACCATACAGATACTAAATATAACACTTTTTTTAATAAATCTTTAATTAAAAATATCCTGTATAAACAATAATGTAACGAACATATTGCCTAATTTAATAATAAAATCAAGCTACAACAACTCAATACGAAATATAAAACTTTTGTACATGATATAAACTTAATTGAAAAATACTTAAGTTAAAACTTAATTCAACTAATTATAAGATCAAAGTGGGGTGATTGTTTTTCTTAAAATTGATGCGGTCAATCTTGGTCTATAATATTTTGAATGAAATAAAATTAATAATTTATTTATAAAAGTACTATATCTATTAATACAATAAATTATTTTAAGAAGGTTTTTATTTTTATTTTTAATAGTTTTATATTTAAAGTATACTTATTTTCAAATGGAGAAAAATAAATAACTAAACTCGTGTTTAAGACTGATGTAAAAAAAAAAAAGAAAAAAAAAAGCAAGCACTACGATGTTAATTTAATACTAAAAAGAAAGCCATCATGCTGGTCTAACAAGGTCAACATATTGAATTGGATTCAAACTATTGTAATTATATACCTTTTTATTACCCTAACCCCTTTTACTCGTCTAAGTATGATAATTAATATCAATTGGCCACTAATGCGGTTTGGCCTAACAGAAAATTTTAAGTGGAAGACAACTCTTTTATATATATTAATCTTTCTTTTCATTTTTAATTTTTATCTAATCAATTTAATGAATAACTGGAATTAAATGAATAAAGAGTTAATTTTAAACTAAATTGATTTTTCCTTTATATATAAAATTTTTGTATAATAATGTTAAACAATTTCGTTATGATCTAAAATTACTAGACATACTAAATTCATCAATTTTGTAACGATTATGAAAAAAATTGTATACTAGATCTATAAATCTATCTCATATTATAATTTTTTTCCAACTTAAAATATATACTGTTCTTGTAAAAACCTGGCTGTTTTAAACCAGAAAATAAATATAGAAATTAAATAATCTAATTCAAACTTAACATGTTTTAAGTTAGAAACACTAGTAAAAAAACAACGTATACTTTTGGCCTTTCACGTCGAATTCGAGAACGACGTCATATATCGGGAGACGTTAAATTGACGTCAAATTTAAAAAATTGGACGTGTCAAATTTAAAAAATTCCGTTACGTCGAATCTTGTTAATATACGACGTTAATTTAACCTCGAATTTTGAACATATACGACCTTAATCAAATTTTTTTTATTTTTTTAATTAATTGTAATCTATTTTAACATTTGACGTTTTATATCGTTTTACGTTGAATTATAATTTTAAATGACGTTTAATAATTGCATTTATTTACAACCACCAATCACTTTTAACTTTGGTTATTTAGTAGTTAGACGTTAGACGCGTGATGTTATACGCTGTTTTTTCCACTAGTGAAAATTCAAAAAACGTTTTATTCTTAGTCGGAATTTGATTTATCCACCAGATTAAACTATTCTCATAAATGAAAAAAAAAGTGTTCTTTAGAAAATTTTTAATAGCATGTATGCTATTACATATATCTCTAAAAAAAATTAAAATCCTTTAACATAAACATAACATTATTAAAGTTAAAAAATTTATGTGCATATTGTTTAAGTATAAGATTTATTTTTAGAAGGATTTATAAAGCAATATTTTTCTATACTATTGGCTCATTTCTTTTAGAACAGGGTGGTGATACACTTTGACATTACAAAAAGAAAAAATTACATTTATTTGATACTGTAAAATAATAATATTTTAATTCCTTTCTTATAATTTAAAAATGATTATATTATTAAAAAGAGTTTTAAATGAATGTATTTTTGTAGAGTGTGTGAAAGAAAATTTTCCTTTAGAGAAAATGTGTGGGGACATGTCGTGTTGAGGAGGGTTGGAAGATGGAAAAGATGGAGTACGACCGAACCTGCACCTACAGGCAATAACTTGCATGCGTCCAATTTCATATCACTCTCCTTTCTTCTTCTTTTTCTCATTACTACAAACAAACAAACAAACCCTATGCTTACGCTTCAATTTTAACGTCAAACACAAACAAATCCATCCATATAAAATAAACCCACCATTATCAAAAAGCTAACAAATCCATTCACGCAACCTTAAACACAAAAACCATTCTGCTAACTTTCACTTCTATTGCTGCAGCAACAGTTTTATGGGCATCCCACATTTTCTTGCAATACCTTTCCCAATCCAAGGCCACATCAATCCCCTTTTGCAGTTCTCCCATGTTTTGGTCACACATGGCTGCAAAATCACCTTCTTGAGTTCAGATGAGAACTACCGCAAACTGAAGGGTGCAAGGGATGCTGCTGGCCATGGCAAAAACATCGACCCAAACATAAAGTTTGTGTCTCTCCCTGATGGTGTGGACCCTGAAGATGATAGAAAGGACCAGACCAATGTTATTTCCACCACCATTAGAACCATGCGTGTTAAGCTTCCCATGCTCATACAAGATGTGAATGCTTTGGACAGTCACAACAAAATTTCTTGCATTATTGTCACCAAGAACATGGGATGGGCTTTGGAAGTTGGCCACCAGTTGGGTATCAAAGGAGCTCTATTCTGGCCAGCCTCAGCAACTTCTCTCACATCCTTTAACTCCATTCAGAGGCTTATTGATGAAGGAACCATAGACTCCAAAACTGGTAAGAAGGAAATAAACACTTCTTTAATCTGTTTGCTTATGGAAATGAAGAAAACTTAAAAGTTAATCTTGCCTCAGTTTATCACAATTCATTAGTACTTTCTTGTGTTCTTCTTGTCACGTGCTGCTATATTGTTGCGTCGTGTACTGTCTTATTTTGGTGATTTCTCATCGTTGTACGAAGCTTGCATTGCTTCCTTGATGGCTTAACTTTTAGTATTAATTTTAGGTTCGGTTAAACATTTAGACTTTGTACTTCGTACAGATTCTTTTCTCACATGGAAAAGTCCTAAAC
The DNA here is from genome assembly GCA_027742785.1 of Vigna reflexopilosa. Lineage (NCBI taxonomy): Eukaryota > Viridiplantae > Streptophyta > Magnoliopsida > Fabales > Fabaceae > Vigna > Vigna reflexopilosa. Next base: position 3,854,247 of record CM050913.1, read on the forward strand.
GTTTATTATGTAATTATTTCTGTCAAAATAGGAATCTATTCTTACTTTTCATAAAGTTATAAAAATGACAGATTTTCCTGAGTTGTCCACCATTTAATCTGTTTTGAGATAGCATGATATCAGCAAAATCTAGCACTTTATAGCAAAGGACACAGACAGATTGCAGCAGGTTCTCGTATTTTGTAATTGTTTTAGAATCTCACTTTTGAATAGTATCAATTAAATCGTATTTGTACATACTTACAATTTTGTTATTTCATTATTTCATGTAAATCAATAAAATGATGTTGGTCTATTATAATATCTAAAAGATTAAAACTCTAATTCAATATACAGTTTCTTCGTATCCAAACCAAAGAAAAAGGCAGAAGGTATATAGATGAAAATGTTAATATAGCTATCATTGTATCCCATCTTAGAGTTAATTACTATTAAAGTTGTACAAGATAATATAAACTAAGTCATTGTAGGATCATGACTGCATCAGCTGCAGTTGCTTTTGCACTGGAAGGAATCTTGGTCCCATTATGCACTGTATATTTCTTAACAGTAATTAATTGGCTTTTGGCATTTCAGGCCTCCCTACCAGAAACCAGGAACTGATACAGCTTTCCTCTCATTTGCCTTTGATGGAGGCAGCCGCCATGCCATGGTACTGCTTGGATAATGCCTTCTTCTTCCTTCACATGAAGCAAGAGATGGAAAATTTGAATTTAGCAGAAAAGTGGCTTTGTAACACTACTTTTGATCTTGAAGCTGGAGCTTTTTCCACATCACCAAAGCTCCTACCAACAGGCCCTTTGATGGCAAATGAGAACAACATATTATGTTCATTGTGGGAAGAAGACAGAACCTGCCTAGAATGGTTGGACCTGCAGCCACCTCAATCTGTCATATATGTTTCTTTTGGAAGTATGGTGTCATTGAAACCAAACCAATTCAATGAATTAGCTCTTGGACTCGACCTCCTTAAAAGGCCTTTCCTTTGGGTTGTTCGTGAAGACAATGGTTTCGAGGTGAACGATGCATGTGAATTTCGGGGAAGTCAAGGTAAAGTTGTTAGTTGGGCACCACAAAAGAAGGTTCTGAGCCACCCAGCTATAGCATGTTTCATTAGCCACTGTGGTTGGAATTCAACCATTGAAGGTGTTTATAATGGAGTACCGTTCTTGTGTTGGCCATTCTGCAGCGACCAATTTATGAACCAGACTTATATTTGTGATGTGTGGAAGGTTGGAGTTGGATTTGACAGGGATGAAAATGGATTGATATCAAAGGAAGAGATAAAAAAGAAGGTGGAGCAACTACTTGTCGACGAGGAAATAAAGGAAAGATCTTCCAAATTGATGGAAATGATCATCAAGAACAAAACACAAGGTGACCAGAATCTCAACATGTTTATCAATTGGGCCAAGGACTAAGAATTCTCTTAATACAGTTTTATAGCTTATATATATATATATATATATATATATATATATATATATATATATATATATATATACATACATGGGGTTTGCTAACTCGTGTACGCCTATTTTTCAGTTGGTACATTTTAGTAATGTATACCGGGTTTTAGTAGACAAAAATATCCTTATATATAATGGATTCTAAGTTTTAAGGTTAATGGTATTTTAATAATTTTCATTTTCAAAACTAAAAAAAAAAAGAAACTCCCAAAACCCTTAGTCACCTCTCTCATTCCTCTCAACCCTTTCTCTTTCATCTTTCTCACTCTAATCTCTCCCAAATGAAAAAAATCAAAAACACTTGCCGTTAAACAATCTTACAAAAAAATGATTTTATAATGATTTTTCATCTTATAATTTTTGTCTTATCTAATTTTATCGAATTTTCACAACCATAAAGGAATTGGTAATTGACCTGGAAAAAATCAGAAATACTCGTTGTTAAACAATTTCTTACAAAAAAATGATTTTATAATGAGTTTTTATTTTATAATTTTTGTCTTTATCTAATTTTATCTGATTTTCACAAGCATAATGACATCAAAGAAATCGGTAATTGGCCTGAAAAAAATCAGAAACACTCCTTCTTAAACAATTTCTTACAAAAAATGACTTTATAATGAGTTTTCATTTTATAATTTCTGTCGTATATAATTTTATCTAATTTTCAGAAGCATAATGACATTCAAAAGAATTGGTAATTGGCCTGGAGGGTTTTTTTTAGAAATGTTAATTCAACATATACAGATGATAAAATTAGAGAGGTTAGTGAAAATGGTGAAATTGAAGAGATCTTGAATGAACCTTTGCCTGAAGGTGAATATGTCAATGACTCAACTCTTTACAAAGGCAAATTGTGCAAATTGTTTAAAGACAAGTGTTTATGATTTTTTCAATTGGACCTATAGGTTTTCAATTGGAGCTATAGTAAGAATGACAGAGAAAAGGGTTGGAGTGAGAGAGATGAAAGAGATAGGATTGAGAGGAATGAGAGAGGTGAGTAAGGGTTTGGGGGGTTTCTTTTTTCTTTTTTAAGTTTTTAGAATGAAAATTATTAAAATACCCTTAACCTTAAAACTTAGAATTCATGATATATAAGGGTATTTTTGTCTACTAAAATCCGGTACACATTGCTAAAATGTACCAACTGAAAAACAGGCGTACGCGCGTTAGCAAACCCATATATATATATATATATATATATATATATATATATATATATATATATATATATATATATATATATAACAAATAAGTATGCATAAAATAAAGGAAAGAATAGAGAAAATAAAGTGGAAATTAAGGTGGTGTTTTGTTAACTGTGTTATGTATTATAGTATAAAATTTACCAATGTGTTCTAAGATCTTCGTAATTTTTCAGTAAATCTAGTGAAAATTTTCATCTCTATAAGGAACTTCCATACAGACATGCAAATTCTATAAATTATCAAGACTTAATTATTTTTATTTCTATTATTTATTTATTTTATTTTATAAAGTCTCATATTAGTAAAAGGAAACAATTAAATCTTTTAGTAGACTCATAATTTATAACTAACGTATAATTATAATTTACAAAATTAAGGACATTAATTTCAATATAAGAAAGTGTTATTTTATTATATATTTTCTCATATTAGAGGCATAATATTCAACTTACAAGAATTATATTGTCAAATTTTTAAATTAAGAGACCTGATTAACACTTATATTAATAGATAGATCAAAATAAATAAATAAGAGATAATAAGATAATTAAGCCAATTATTAAAATTTATAGGTGATATATAATTGGGGTGAAACCATGGCCTTATTTAGGGTTTATTAGAATATGATTCACCGTGATGTGCCGACAAGACTCAACACTTGTGCGTACATGATTTCCTCCATCGGATAAGGATGTGCAATGTTAAAAACCGAACCACACATTTTGCCAAGAGAAAGATGAGAAGAGGAGAAAAAACTGTATTGACCAAGTAAAGGAGAAAGGAATGAATTAATTATTGTTTTTAAAAATAAGATTTTACAACATTTTTCAGAAAATATGTAAAAAAAAATACTAGATAATAAATAGTTAAAGATGACAAATGAACTGCCTTTGTGAGAATTTGTCTTTGACTGATGGAGTATCTTTAACTAGATATGAAGACAAGAATGAGTAATATCTGAATGAAAATTAGATATGAAGACAAGAATGATTATATAAATTATTGTTTCATATTTGTTTGCATACTAGTATCGATACATATATCATTCTTAATTATATATTTACTAACAATCAAACCTATTAATTAACTATTAATGCTGTTATTATCCTGCTAACTGCTCATTAATGTCAGTTACACTATTTGAATGGACAATATATGAATGACCGATTTATTGCTAACAAGATCCTTGGCCTGTTGGTAGGAGGCCACGACACTGCAAGTTCTGTGTGCACTTTTGTCGTCAAATACCTTGCTGAGCTCCCTCCCAATATTTATGAAAATGTCTATCAGGGTATATCACTCTCTTTTACTTGGTCTTATTTGAAAATTAAAAGGTTGTTTTTTTATTGATCCCATGCCTGTTCCTGCCAAAGGCCTCCCTGTTCGTCTTTATCCTCACCAACCTTAAATTCAAGGACTTATATTTCTATATTCTTCAACCAATCTCAATCCTTGTGCCCAAGTTATGTCCTAAAGTATGAATAATGTCTCTTCTTATAAATACGTTGTGTTTGTGGGACTTAAAAATAATCTCTCTTTCTTTCCATTCTTTTATATATATTACTATCACAAATATCCCTCTACATTGAAAAAAATTTAGATTATAAATGCTTTTTGAGAACCTTGATTTTCGCTACAATTATACACTTATTTCTTTATTTCTATTTATCTCCTTTTATTACATTACATAATCTATACATCAATCATTTTTCACTACATAATTTTTTTATTTACCAATAAATTATTATTTGGTAGTAAGGAATCTATTAATAAACTCAAATTTATTGAAAAAACATTTCACAATTTAATTTATAAATTAGTATTCTTCGAGGTTGGAGATTGGAATCCATTGGTTTTCGTTTGGAATCCTCTAGTTTAGGATTGATAGAGTTCAATATTAGAGTGGGTTTTAGCAAGGTTTATTATATGATGTTTTCGTGAAATTAGAGTTCAACCATAGAATTCGTGCAGAAAGTTTCGGTGTGGTTGTTTCATTTCCAAATTTGAATTGTTACCATTTCTCTCTGATTCAAGAGTGAAGAATGACATGTTATCATCTCTCCGATGATTTGAAGCTTTATAGCGTTCGTTGGCTCTTTTTTTTAAAAGTGGTGGGTGCCTGAAAAAAAAATCATCACATCGTAGTCCCAAAATGGAAGACATTTGAATTACAAAAATGGTCGCTTGTCATTAGTCATACCAAAATGGAAGACATTTGAATTACAAAAGTGGCTAGATCTAACATTTGTCTTTGAGAACTTTAAATTTGTTATTCCGTAAATCAAAATTACAAAGCATGGTGTACTATAGGATACCTAATCCTCCAACGGTCAACCAATGACCCGAACAACCTGGCGACAATTAAACCAATGTACGACCTTCTCATGCTCGTAATGACATACGATCACATAGTGTTGTCGACCGCTTGGTGCTCGACAACCAAACAAGTGATGTCGCGACATGAGGCATTCGTGCGACAAGTCGTCCACCTATGTCGACATGCAAGATGATCGACATATAGAACGCGACATCGTGATCTAGCGGTTACAGATAAGCAGTTATGCATATTGACTAACCAGCACCGTAAATCACGGAAGTAATTGACTCAGTATCAGCACATGATCTGGCAGTTACAACCTCTAAACAGTCAACTTCGGTAACTGACCGGATTTTCAGGTAAACTGTTTATTATACTATTTTAAATACACAAAGCACACCAGAAAAAAGGTACGTTTTTCCCCTTAGAGAAATTAAGAGTGAGAAATTGTTTTTCTGACTTGAGCGTCGGAGTGCCTTTGCAGGTACCCAGCCCACCTTTTTCCAAGGAACAGAACGTAAAGAGAGGAAGGAAGCATCATGATAGACAACATAAGAAGAGGCAGTTCAGTTTTGTTAGGTGTGTATCTCGGCCTCCACATCCCTACTGAAACATTTTGGCGCCCACCGTGGGGCCCAGATTTTACATCCCAACTACGACCGCCGGAGCTATGGAAGACTTCAACACTCGTGATTTAATCCAGCAACTACAAACCCAGATCGAGGCACAAGCACAAACTATACGGGAGCAGCAGGAACTTCAGCGCAAGCAGGCGGAGGAGCTGGCGGCACTGAGGGCGCAACGCCCACCGCCAGAAGTATCTGCCTCTAATCGGCAGGATAATAATGAATCGAGTCACCATGGAGGACCATCTCACCCTTCTGGTGGGGGGAGGAAAGAGCCTACTTCCATGCGCCTCACCAATCTACTTCCGTTCACAGAGGCCATCATGCAAGCGCACATGCCGGACAAACCTCCCCCAACGTTGGAACGTTATGATGGCTCCGCCGATCCTGACAATCGCCTGCGCAACTTTGTAGGCGCCATGGCATTCTACACAGATAACAACCCTGTCATCTGCAGAGCTTTCTCCTTATCCCTCAAGGATGAGGCCTTAGAGTGGTTCCACACTCTTCCACGGAATTCTGTAGACTGTTTTGCGACAATTGAAACTCTATTCAGAAAACAGTACGCAACCAACAGAAAACCGGAGATGACGGCCGCTGAGTTGGTAAATACCAAGCAGGAAAAGGATGAAACACTGAAAGCGTTCATGCAACGATACAACGAGACGGCCCGGCGTGTGAAAGATATCAATCACACCTTCATTATCAGCAATCTACCTTCATGCTTAAGGCCAGGATATTTTGCAGAACAACTATATGCTGACCCTCCAGCATCTATGGAAGAATTGCAATCCACAATTGCAAAATTCATCCGCATTGAGGATCTCCGAAATTGTCGGAAGAAGCAGCAACAAGATACCTCCAGTCACGATGTCAAGAAAACCGCAAAGCGATCGAACCACGACTATAAATCAAATCGACCGCCCCGAAAAGAGTCAGGGTGGACGCCTAAGTACGATCGTTACGCAACCCTCAACGCGCCCAGGGCGAGGGTGCTTGAAGAGGCCTTGCACGCCGAACTCTTGACCGTGCGGCGAAAGGCCACCCAAAAAAACGCAGATAATAGCAAAACATGCCGCTTCCATATGAACCATGGGCATGACACCGAGGAATGCAACATGGTAAAAGACGAACTGGAGCGACTTATTCGTGCGGGTTACCTTCAGAACTACATCAAGGATAGAGTTTCCACTAGAGTCGCGACTCCTCGCCGAAGAGATCCTTCTAGGCGAAGCCCCCAACGATCACCCCCTGGAGATGATCGACACCGCAGGCGAACGCGCAGTCCGCCTCGACGGACAGAGAGAGAATGCTCGGTCCGAGGCCGTATCGACACCATTTCGGGCGGTTTTGCCGGTGGAGGTGTGTCGGCTTCAGCAAGAAAGCGACATTTGAGACAGTTGAAGTCGGTTCATATGGTCGAGCGACAATCTCGGTCGATCCCCGACATCACATTCACGAACGCAGACTTCTATGTACCCGACCCTGATCATGATGATCCTATGGTCATCACGGCTAATATAGCTCGATATGATGTCAGCAAAGTCCTCGTCGATCAGGGGAGTTCGGTCAACATTTTGTATTGGTCCACCTTTCAAAAAATGGACCTATCTGAGGATCTCATCGCCCCGTTTAACGAGCAAATTGTAGGATTCTCAGGAGAAAGAGTAGACACCAGGGGATACCTTGACCTGCGAACTCGGCTCGGAACAAGTCGAGAAGCACCTGAGCTTCGAGTTCGATTTTTGTTGGTCGAAGCAAATACGTCGTACAATGCCCTGCTAGGACGACCTTGCCTGAATGCGTTCGGGGCAATCGTGTCTACTCCCCACCTCGCCATGAAGTTCCCGACAGATCATGGTACTATTTGTACCGTGAGGGCCGATCAACGAACAGCCCGACAGTGTTATGTCGCCGGGCTAAAAGTCACCCCCTTCATTCCAACTAGAAGGGCGAAAGGAGCCGAGGCAGCGGCAGTCGACTTGGACCCCCGAACCAATGTAGACGAGCGTCTGCATCCGCAAGGCGAAGTCAAACTCCTGTCCTTGACGACTGACGCATCTAAAACCACCAGCATTGGCGGAGACCTCACCTCTAGCGAAGAGCACGATCTGGGACACATACTGCGGAGCAACGCAGATTTATTCGCATGGACAGCTGCCGACATGCCAGGAATCCATCCCGGAGTCATGGGCCACAAATTATCCATCTTCCAGGAGGCACGACCTGTCGCCCAGAAGAAGCGACGATTCGGGGAAGAGAAACGCCAGGCCATTCAAGCTGAAGTGGAGAAGCTGATGAACGCCCAGTTCATCAGGGAGTTAACTTACACTACGTGGCTATCGAACGTAGTTATGGTCAAGAAGTCGAACGGTCAGTGGAGAATGTGTGTCGACTTCACTGATCTCAACAAGGCATGTCCGAAAGACTCGTATCCCCTACCCAGCATCGATCGCCTGGTAGATGGAGCTTCAGGTCACGTCATACTAAGTTTCCTCGACGCCTACTCGGGATACAACCAGATCCCAATGTACGAGCCCGATCAAAGCAAGACAGCCTTCATTACCGAACACGCTAATTACTGTTATGAAGTAATGCCGTTTGGGTTGAAGAATGTCGGGGCTACCTATCAACGCCTCATGGATAAAGTCTTCCATCACCAGATAGGACGATGCATGGACGTGTATGTCGACGACATGGTTATTCGCAGCAATTCTGTCGAACAACACCTGCAGGATTTGAAGGAGGTTTTTGGCCAGCTCCGGCGATACAGCATGCGCCTTAATCCTTCCAAGTGTACTTTCGGCGTCCCCGCAGGCAAGTTCTTAGGCTTCATGCTTACACGTCGAGGTATTGAGGCCAATCCCGACAAGTGCAAGGCGGTGCTCGACATGACTGCTCCAAAAACCCTAAGGGAGATACAACGTCTGGTGGGTCGACTCACCGCCCTGTCCCGATTCATTCCAAAGCTAGCTGAGCACATCAATCCCATCCTGAAGAATTTGAAAAAGGGAACCACTCAACACTGGGACGATGATTGTGAGGTAGCATTCAACACTGTCAAACACATCCTAACCAGTCCTCCAATTATGGCTCGACCAGACGATGGGTCCGACTTGCAGCTGTATATTGCAGCTTCCCAACATGCAGTTAGTGCCGCCTTGATACAAGAAGCACCCTCCCTTAAGCTGATTTACTTCATCAGTCGTACCTTGCAAGGGGCTGAGGAACGATATTCTCAAATTGAGAAGTTTGCCTTAGCACTACTCACAGCCTCTCGTCGACTTCGACCATATTTCCAGAGCCATCAGGTGGTAGTCCGCACGGATCACCCCATAGCCAAGATCCTCCGCAAACCAGACTTGGCAGGACGGATGGTTGCTTGGTCCGTAGAACTGTCAGAGTTTGGACTCCACTACGAGCCGCACGGGTCTATCAAAGGTCAACATTTGGCAGACTTCGCAGCTGAGTTAATACCTGCACCAGAGGACTCATCTACAAAGTGGCTACTCAGCGTAGACGGTTCCTCCGACAAAAGGGGGGGAGGAGCCGGTGTCGTCCTAGAAGGGCCGGACGGTTTAGTCATAGAGCAGGCCATCATACTCAAGTTTCCAGCTAGCAACAACCAGGCCGAGTACGAAGCCTTGATTGCTGGCCTATCCCTGGCCAGAGAGTTCTCGGTTGACCGTTTAGAATGTCGGATGGACTCAAAATTAGTAGTCAGCCACGTGAACGGAACCTATCAAGTCAAGGATAATCAACTGTTACGCTATTTCCACAAAGTTCGGACCTTACTCCAAAATTTCGTCGAGGTTAGTGTCATCCATGTACCCAGGGAGCAAAACGCAAGAGCAGATCTCTTGTCTAAGTTAACTCATTCTAAGGAGCGAGCACCGTTATCCTCCATCATTAGGATGACGCTCGACCGTCCTATGGTGGAAACTTTCGTCACTAATGTGTCGACACCCGTAACCGACTGGCGGCAAACGGTCAAAGATGTCATGGAGAAGCAGGATAAAGGAGATAGCATTACTGTGGCTGATTCCAAACGCATTGCACGTTTTGTGTGTATAGGTGACGACCTGTATCGTCGCGGCCATAGCTCTCCTCTGTTGAAATGCATATCAGAGGAAGAGGCAGACTATGTACTGCGCGAGTTGCACACCGGGATATGCGGATTTCACTCTGGCAAGCGGACCTTGAGAGCGCGTATTCTCCGCGCAGGATATTACTGGCAAGCGGACCACGATTGTGAAACATTTGTCAAGAAGTGTATCTCCTGTCAGGCCCATGGTCACGACATCCATGCACCTCCCGAAGATTTGCATAATATTGTCTCTCCCTGGCCGTTCGCTCAATGGGATCTCGACATAGTTGGACCTTTGCCGATCGCCAAAGCGCAAAATAAGTTCCTCCTAGTGGCGGTCGACTACTTCACAAAATGGATCGAAGCTGAGCCACTGTCCATTATCAGTGCCCAACGAGTGCAGAAATTCATTTGGCGCCTCATCTGTCGGTTCGGTCTCCCTCAGAAGATCATCACCGACAATGGTCGCCAATTCGTAGAGCGCATGCTAGAAGAGTTCCTTAGCAATTTGGGCATCAAGCATGTCACCTCGTCAGTCGAGCATCCTCAAACAAACGGCCAAGCCGAGGCCGCAAACAAAGCCATTCTGACAGAGTTGAAGAAGCGACTCGGTGAAGCCAAAGGTTTATGGGTGGAAGAGCTACCAAAGGTTCTGTGGGCATACAGATGCACTCCCCATGGATCTACAGGGGACACGCCATTTAACTTAACCTACGGCACTGATGCCATGCTCCCTGTCGAGGTAGGCGAGCCCTCATTGAGGCGTCACATCACTGATATGTCGCTCAACGAAGAACAGTTGCGGACAAATCTCGACGTCCTTCCTGAACATCGAGAGGTTGCCACCATCTGCGCAGAGGCCCAGAAACGAATGCTATCTCGAAGATACAACACCAAGGTCAAGCCTAGAGCCTTCAAAAGCGGAGATCTGGTGTGGCGAAAGCGAGGAGAGGCTAGGAAGAATCGAGCACACGACAAGCTTGCAGCTAACTGGGAAGGACCCTTTCGAGTTATAGAGGACATGTCGAACGGTGCATATCGACTCCAGCTCCTCGATGGCCAGCCGGTGCCCAACACCTGGAATGCCACTCACCTTAAATACTACTTTAGTTAGCTTTCATTTCTTGTTGGTTATTTTTACAACATTTCCTCATTCCGTTTCCAAATAAAGAGTATGTTTCATTATGATTAATACTTAATGTCATTTATCATTTCTTCAATGTCGAGTCCCAGGATCATCGTCGTGAACACTTCCACACACAAACGAACTAGGAACAAGTCACTTGGTAGATGTTCTTTCTTGAACACCCACCTCATTCGGGATACACTCCCATTGGTAGATGTTCACCCTTGAACACCCATTCCGCTTGGGATACACTCCCTCTGGTAGATGTTCTCCCTAGAACACCCAGTATTTCCCCCACTCGACCATCACTCTCGACGATAGCACGGCGCGTTATCAATACACTCGACATTGATACTTAGCGGTCATCACAGCAAACAAATTGCATAATCGCCCAACGTACCAAGAAGTTCAACCAGTTCTACGTCAACATCAAACATTCAAAATTCAACATTCACAGTCATTAAATTTCAGCAAACTCAAGTTCAAATGTGTTTACATTTACACATCCGTAGCACATCCTAAACTATTACAACGTTAGGAGTTTTGCCATCAACATCTCCGCCAGTCTCTGCGGCAGGATCACTCGTGTCGCCCACTCCATCATTCTCAGTGTTGGCGACCACCTCTTCATCCTCTTCACCCTCCAGGACAGCATCTTCAGGAATTTCATTCAAAGGTTTCAGCTTACCCTCATGCACGTCCTTCTGGATGTCAAATTCCACCCCCTCGGTCGACATCTTGAGCAAGTGGCCGACCTGCCTCACAGCCTTCCGGAAACCTCTGGTGTGTTCAATCATAATCGCGTCTTTCAGTTCCTCCACCAGCTCATTTCTTTCCGAGGCCTCTACCCGCAATTCGTTTCTTTCTTTGGTCACCATCACCAATGCCCTCTTAGCTTGTTCCAGCTCGCTAGCCATCTGATCACCTTCCTTTTTGAAGACCGCGCCAGCTTCCCGGGTATTAATTAACACTATCTCAGCCTCTTTCAGATGTTGCTCCAAACGCTTCTGCTTGGTTTCACAAACGGCATGAGCCTCGGCAAGTTCTTTCAGCTGGGCGCGTACCTTCTCTAACTCCACCCGCACCGTACCTCTATCCGAAGCGTAGGCCAGATGCCACGCCAACGCCTGTGCCCGTGTTGTCATCTCTAACATGCTATCAGCAATTTCTTGCTCACTCATGTTTTCGATAACTTTCTTTTCCGAGGTGTCCATCTTCAGATCCACCTTATGACCCAACGTAAAGGCAGGATCCCATACGCCGAGCGGGATGGAACGTTCGACTTCCTCGACTACCTCTTTTCTTTTCTTGGGCGCGTCGCGACTGGTGTCGGCCGCCTTCATCTTTCTTTTGCTTACAAACTGCGTCTCCGCCGCCGTCGTCTCATCAGTCGACGTCGACAGTATAACTGGCACTGGCCCAGCAGGTGGCACCTGGAGATTTTGTTGACCCCCCACCTGACCCGCAGACGACTCTGGGCGACTAGATTCAGCTCTCTCGCTTCCGATCGATTGGAACTAGTTTTTGCCACTTCCTTTTCTCCCCATTATCTCTGCAACAATTGCAATCCATACAGAATAGTCAGCAACAACAAAGCAACCTACAAAAATAATGAGCAAAGACACAAACCAAACACCCTCGCCTTTGCATCGTCGAACTCGAGGCAATTTATAAGCTGACGAGAAGAAATGGGGCAAGGCAACGAGGTCAACACACTCAACGCCTCTAATTCTTCAATCGTCATCTTATCTTCCGGCCAAGAGGTGAATCTCAACGGGTCCTGTGTCCAGTATAGGGGGAATCTAGGGTTCCCCTCGCCATCGAAAAAATACCGTCGACTGACATCGGTGATTGACACCTTAAAAAACTTCTCTTTAAAATTCCTATATGACTGCAGGTAAAGCTCTAATAGCGCATTACCTGGCTCAGAAATCAATGATACCCATCCCTTCGTGGCCACCGGTCGACATCTAAAGAAGTATAAGAACAAACCTACAGTGGGCCTAATTGCTAACGCCCGACACACTATGGCAAAAGCTTGAACATACCCCCAACTGTTGGGATGCAACTGGCTAGGTGCAACATTCAAGGTGCGCAAAACATCCATTTGGAAAGTGGTAAACGGCACTCTCACATACAAATCGTAAAACAACGCAGCATAACAATAAAAGAATTCCTCAGAAGCATTCTCTCTCCCGTAGCACACCCTCTCATCATCCCGGCAAGCTATGAATTTTATACAGGTGTGGTACCCTAGGGTTCGCAATACACAACTATTCTCAATCCAGTTTGTTATTACAGCCCTACTCCTAAATTGACTTCTGAGTTCTTTCACCTCACGCGCCGCCCAAGCGTACTCATCTCCGCTAATCGGGGATATTACACGTCCCCCTGGACCTTCACCACCCACATTTCCATATACAAAAGCCTCCTCACCGTAAGGTATAGTCATAATTTCAGGGCATTCCGTCGTTGACGACGGCCCCGGCGTATCGCCGCCGGTGTTTTGCCCCCTTCCTTCCATAATCAGTAGTAAATGCACTAAGACGAAGGAGATTTTAGGGTTACCTGGTTGATTCTTGTAGCAGCGTATGAAGAGGATACGATCTTGCTCACAGTGCACACTGTCAATCTCTGTTCTTCCGCACAAGTGACTAACCCCCTTCTGAATCGTGTTGAAGAAGCCAAACCGTTTAATCGTCAAGCGCCGTAGGATTCTTTTTGATCTAACGGCTACCAATTCGCGTCCCCTCACTTCCCTAAAGGAGCGGAAAAACCCAAAAATTTGTAACGCCACGCACAGCTGTTACCCACGCCTCCTCGTTTCCCCCACGTCTCCTCGTTTCCTCCACGTCTCCCCAATTCCTCAAGCAACGCTCAAAAGTCCCTAGTGCAGCGAGGGGCTTTTACCGCGGTTCATTTTCACTATACGTCGCGGTTCTTGAACCGCGGCATATGCAGCCGCGGTAGTAAGTCAGACACTTTAGGCCGCGGTTATAACCGCGGTATATAACTTGAGGAATATGCCGCGGTTGTCTAGGAAACCGCTGCATAAATTCATTTTTTTATAAAAAAAAATTAAAAAATACACTATATGCCGCGGTTCAACCGCGGCATATAGGCCGAAGAATATGCCGCGGTTAGTGTCAAAACCGCGGCATATTCTCGTTTTTAAAAAAAAACGTATCACTATATGTCGCGGTTATGGTTAGAACCGCGGCATATTCCCCTGCAGTTTTTTAAAATTGCAGATCTGTTTTTGTGATATCCACTACCACAAAAACAGACCTGCATATAAAAACATGTACACAATCTCAATTTCAACATAACAAACACGTGTTCAAATGTATTTCAACATCAAATAAAGTACAAAGTCTAAGAAAATTCTATCTAATCAAATGCATTGTTTAAATCTAAATCTAAGAGCTATTGTATAATCTAACTATATACTTCGCAGCAGCGTTCCTAATGAATAATAGTGACTTCTCAGGAACTGGTGTAGTAGTCTTGAATCTCTGCAAAAGACAATTCATTTTAATTAGTGTATATGAATTCAACATTTGTTAAAAAATCAAAATTTGTTAAAGTTAAATATTACCGTTTCCCAGCTTCTTGTGATGTGAGAACGAACAATATGGGTCATCCAATACATTACATAGTATCCACACTCATATGACCCATTTTGTCTGTTACACTACAATATATCATCACAGTTGATAATAGTTAGTGAATAACATTTGTTATAAAACAATTATAACAAAGTATGACTTTAGCATATGTCAAACCTTGAGAGAAATCCAAGCAATCTTTCTACTCTTAACAATTGATCTCCCGTCCATCATCATACTTGCTGGAATAGAACTGTATATAAAAAAATGTTTTAGCATTCAGTTATATAACAAAGAAAGTCCAAACATTGAGGTTCTTACCAATCAATTGCTTGTTTGAGTTGTGTGGGAGGAGGCCTGTGCAATGAGCAGAACCACAAAGCATAGTTGTCTTGCACAGACATAACAAGAAGTTGCCAATGGCGCCTGAAATTCATAATAACGTAACTATTAAATATTAAAATCACATATGGAACATTATTATGTTAACAAAGTTCACTTACCCGGATATATAAGGCAAAAAGTATATTTTCTTGCCCCTTCGAAAACTGCTTATCAGACTCATGTTGATATGCTCAAAATCATTTGATTGATGAATTGATTGGGGATCAATGAATCCATAATCATCAGAACGCCCCAACTTATTAGTGACCCCAGACATATACCTGAAATCAAAAATTAACTTTGATATAAGGATACTTGATATATAAATCAATTTTATATATAAATAATTGGTCATAGACTTACATCGTCCATAGTTGAATAATTGAAATATTCAACTCTTGTGTTCCCGACGCAAGCTCACGGACATCTTGGCTATTAAGGTATATTGGGACCTCAGAGCCATGCCCAAATACATTAGCATCATACTCAACCTCCAAAGGCTTATCATCAAGGATGTCAGCAAGTAGATGGAATGAAGAAAGAGGGTCATCCTCAGATAGAGGAATCTTCTGTTGTGCCTGCGTCTGTTGTTACATGAAAAGATAAGATAAGTTTTGACATAAAAAACCTTTAAAATTGAGAAGTGTAAAGAAGAATTTCATACCGAGGGGTCAGGAACTGGTTTAACCAAAAATTTAGGCCAAGTGATAAACGACTTATATGCTTGTTCCACAGTGAAAATCTCTTCCGTGGACAGTGGAACCGAGGCATCTGGCATGATCATTTCATCCACTGAGACCTTCACCTCATCCTCTAATAGTTGCATACCATGACATACAGTCGCTGACCTAAACTCTGTTCCACGAGCTACCAGCACCATCTCAGTATCTTCTAAAATGTATAGCAGACATGGACTACCATCGTCCATGTCATCCTCTGGGATGGCTGATGCGGAACAACTTCCTTTGCCGCTTCTCCCTGTCAGAGTAAATGTTAGATTATACAAGAGATAGAAATAATTGCACATTAATGTTTACTAAGTTTACCTGTGGGAGAGGGAGGGATAACATGTTCCTCTATAGGAGACTGCACCGGGCGCATGCTCTGAAACTGCTCCTGGTATAGCATCTGGAATTCAGCCCTCACCTCGGCCCTGATCTCCTGCATAAGGTCTTGTCGGACCTTTTTTGTGATCTCTTCTGTCATCCTTTGTGTATCGCTGTATGAATATGAAGGCTGACGAGAAGAGCTCCCAAAATAATCTGTAATTCCTACTCCAGGACCTGCAGCACGTACACGTCCAGGGTGCTCAGGTCGTCCAATTGCAGCAGCAAGAATATCCTGGCGACCCTCTGGAGTGAATTGGCCTTGGGAGCTCTGCTCAACCAAGGCGTCCTGTAACATTACAAAACACCATTATTCTTTAAATAGTTTAATGTAGTATGTATAATGACAATATTTATTATTTTAGGAACAGTGATAACTTACAATTCTTTCAGAAATCTCTCGTGCAGTGTCGGAAGAGTAGGTGCCCGATGGTCGCATACGGGCCAACTTCCATTTCTCATGTCTAGACGGTGGAGAAGGAGGCTGAGGAGGGCTACCACTCTGAGATGGTGGTATAGCATCTGCCTTTTGCTTGAGGATTTTCTCCTCAAGCTTCCTATACCCACCACGAGATAATAGGTGGGGGTTTTTGTTCTTAGCACTTGTTCCTTGTGCTTTGCTTCTAATTGCCTGTCACATACACATTAATTAATCAGTTCATATGATATATATTTGTTAATGAGGAATTGAATAATATGAACTACACTAACCTGCCATTCCTCTGACATCCGACTCTCTTTAAAAAGCCGCCAAGTCTCCTCATCAATGGACTTATATGAACTACATGGACTTTTATGTTTAAGGTGTCCAAAGATGTACCTTGATGTCAACTTGCTTTTAAAGTTTCTGAAATTTTCTGCAACAGTTGACAAACACTTATTTCTAAGTGTTGGGACATTTGGAATGTCAAATGTCATCTGAAAAAAACATAATAAAGTTGTATTAGTACAAAATTATCAATATAAACAAATTTTAATTCAAATGCTATTAACTAACTTACCAAAATATCTTGCCAAATAATGTTCCGATCACCCTCGGACACATGATCAAAAGATGGAATGAGAATGCTAATCCTATCACGTGCCACTACTCCAAGGTATGATCGGAAGTCATCTGCATGGGGGCCAGTTGCCACACCCGTGGTGACATTCACATTCACCGGAGTTCTTTCACCACTATTTTTCCTCATTAATAGTTGTTTCATCCTAGTGGGTCCTCTAGTGGATCTGGTTGGGGGAGCCTCATCCCCTGAAGAATGTGGATGATCAGCCATATATCTGTCAAAATAAATAACAACATTAAATTTTCTTTCAAGACTTATGTAATATCATATAAATTAACAAAACATGTAATAGTACAGAAATTGAAAATTCATACATAAAGATATGGATTCATCATATGTATATTCCCTCATCATGATCTGACCGAATTGCATGTACATCATCGTCAACTACAGATTGGTCATCCAAATTTGTTGTAGTTTGAAATGAATGGTTGTCAGCAATATCAATATTAATCAGATTGTCTTCGTTAACTTCAATTTGTTTTTTGCCTTGAAGAGCAACATACCAATGGTCAGACGCAGGATCTTTGACATAAAAAACTTGAGATGCTTGATGTACCATGATAAACGGTTCGTCTCGATAACCCACCTTGCGAAAATCAACCAGTGTCATACCCGAGTCATCTATTTTCACACCACTCTTATTGTCAAACCACTTACACTTGAACAATGGAACAGAAAACTTGGTGTAATCAACCTCCCATATCTCTTCTATTATACCATAATATCTCATTGATCCAAGTACAGGAGATTGATCTTTTGATGTGGAAAATTGAAGTGACTCAGCTTCTAAACTGACTCCACTATTTTGTACTGTGCTTTTATCATCCAAAGTCTTCGTATAGAATGTGCAATTATTGACTTCATAACCTGTACAACACACGACATCAAACTTCAAACCATTTGCAAGCCACAATAAAGTTTCAGAAGAATGTGGCTCTTTGTCAATTTCAGATTTGAACCAAGACATAAATGTTTTGTTATGCTCCATCAATTGCCATTTCTCTGATTGTCTTGGATTTTTATTCTTAACAATGGCTTTGTGTGCCTCCAAAAAAGGGATCACCTCATCTGTGTTGTTCAATATATAAAGATGCGCTTGCAACAATTCTTCGCGATCTTTTGTCACCACATTGACACCTCGGATGCTTTTACTTGTAGAAAATTTATTCAACCATGCTGTGCGAGGAACTCCTATTGGATTAGTTGATGTCATGTAATCTGAACAAAACTCGATACTTTCTTCAGCAATATACCTTTCAATCATCGAACCTTCAGGACGATATGGATTTTTAACGTACCCTTTCAAAATCTTCATATAACGCTCAATAGGATACATCCATCTTAAGTATACCGGTCCGCACAGCTTGATTTCTCTAACCAAATGAACAAGTAAATGTACCATGATGTCAAAAAAAGATGGAGGGAAAAACATCTCTAGTTGACACAAGATGATAACAATCTCGCCTTGAAGTTCATCTAACTTTGTAGGATCGATGGCTTTACTACATATTGACGAGAAAAATGAACACAACCTGTTTATGGTGTGCCTAACATTTTTGGGCAAAATTCCACGAATAGCCACCGGTAACAACTGTTGCATTAAGACGTGACAATCGTGAGACTTCATGCCAACAAGCTTTAAGTCCTGCATTGACACTAAACTCTTCATATTTGAAGAGTATCCTTGTGGTACTTTGATACTCTTTAAACATACACAAAAACTTATCTTCTCTTGTCTAGACATTGTGTAACATGCAGGGGGCAAATAAGTACGTTTACCAATCTCCTTGGGTGCCAACTCTTCTCGGATATTCATGTCAACCAAATCCAAACGAGCATTCACTCCATCTTTTGTCTTTCCCTGAATGTTGAGTAATGTACCAATCAAGCTATCACACACATTCTTTTCTACATGCATCACATCTATGCAATGTCGAACATCTAACTTTGACCAATATGGAAGATCAAAGAATATTGATTTCTTCTTCCAAGGGGTCGTTACAGATGACTTCTTCGATGTTTTCCCAAATACATGATGTATTTTATTAACTTTTTGAAGAACTTCAAGGCCAGTAAGTGGATTTGGTGCTTCGTCCCTCTCTTGATCTCCATTGAATGCTTTTTTTAACCTTCGATATGGATGATTACGTTTTAGAAATCTCCGATGACGCAGATACACCGTCTTTCTTCCATGTTTCAATTGATGAGCTGCAGTGTTTTCTTCACATATAGGACACGCTTTATGACCCTTGACACTGTATCCTGACAAATTACCATAAGCAGGAAAGTCATTAATGGTGCAAAATAACATTGCACGCATCATAAAAGTCTCTGAAGCGAATGCATCAAATATTTCAACCCCATCAACCCACAAAACCTTCAAGTCTTCAACTAGTGGGCTTAGATAAACATCTATGTCATTTCCAGGCTGCTTTGGACCAGATATCATCATAGACAACATCATGTACTTCCTCTTCATGCACAATGCAGGAGATAAGTTGTAAATTATCAATATAACTGGCCAACAACTGTGATTGGTACTCAGATTACCAAATGGGTTCATTCCATCAGTGGCTAAACCAAGCCTAAGATTTCTACACTCTTTACCAAATTCGGGGAATTGTCGATCAATATTTTTCCATTGCTTTGAATCAGCTGGATGACGAAGCAGCCCGTCAATTTTTCTCTCATCTGCATGCCATCTAAGATTTTTAGCATCTTTGGGATTCGCAAACAAACGCTTAAGTCTGGGCACTATTGGAAGGTACCAAACTACTTTCAAAGCAGATCCATTTTTTTCTATCTGACCATTATCTTCACTATTGTTTTTTGACTTGTATCGTGATAAGCCACATTTTGGACACTTTGTCAAAAATTCAAACTCTTTCCTATACAAAATGCAGTCATTGGGACAAGCATGTATCCTTTTATACTCCATACCCATTGGACAAAGAATTTTCTTCGCATCATAATTACGAGTGGGCAGTGTATTTCCATCTGGCAACATTTCATTCAACAACGTCAACAGTTCTGTAAAACTCTTATCAGTCCATCCATTGCTCGCCTTCAAATTCATGAGCCTTAACACCGCTGATAAACGTGTGAACTTAGTTGAACCGACATATAAAGGTGTTTCCGCATCAGTCGACATCGTCTCATACACATGAGCTTTGGCAAAATTTTCTGCTCCAACATCGCGGATCATGTCCTCCAATTTGTCTTCATCCGGTCGATCTTCTTCCATGGTGGAATCAGTAACATTTACACTTTGAGAGTCAGTGGGAAAATCCATTTCTTCGCCGTGCCAGATCCATGTTGTATAGCATCTTAGAAAACCATCACATATAAGATGTTCTCTAATTTGAGTTGCATTCAACTTTCTCCCATTCAAACAGTTCACACAAGGACATCTAAACTTCACTTCATCATCAGTTCTCCCCTCATTACGTTGCGCAAATTGTATAAATTCCTCTACACCTCTCTCGTACTCAGCACTAATACGTGGTAAATTAATCCAATTTCGATCCATATTCCTAAATATTACATAAATAATATTTTAAGGTTTATAAATAATACAAGAACTACAACACACATTACCAAAACTATAGCAAAAACCATACCATACATTACCAAAACTATAACAATTTCATGCATTATCAAAATTAAAGCAAAAATTATACCATACATTACCAAAACTATAGAAACTTCATACATTACCAAAACTATAGCATTATGCAAAAACTAATGAAGAAATCACGTTAAGAATGCAAAAGGACATAAATACCTGGAAGAAGAACGGCGGCGGAGAGGGTGAAAAACGCAACACAACGGCGGCGGGGAGAGGGTGAAAAACGCAACGAAATCACGATTTTGATCGGCTAAAACTTGTTTTTATCGTCCAAAATGAATAATGACCAAACAATTTTGAGTTTAAACGGTCAAAAACGCAAAATCAGAGATGATGGGTGGTTCGGAGGAAGAAAAAACGCGAAAACAGAGAGAACGCGCGAGGAAGACGACACTGTTCAAAGTTTTGTTTTTTAACTCTGAACGGGGGAATCTACCGCGGTTCACTACTTAACCGCGGTATAATAGGGGTATATGCCGCGGTTTCACACCCAACCGCGGCATATACTGATTAAAAAAATAATACTAAATGACATTTTTGAAATTATTTTCAAACTATATGCCGCGGTTCAGCGGGCAACCGCGGTATATACCTCGAAATATTTCAAATTAATATTAAATTAATTTCAAATAGGGGAATATGCCGCGGTTGCTCGTAGAACCGCGGCATATACCCCTGTAACGTGCTCAGCACAACTGCCCCCCAACTGCCTTCTGGGGAATTTCAGAAGTTACAGGGGGTATATGCCGCGGTTCTCTGGGCAACCGCGGCATATACCCCCTGTAACTTCTGAAATTCTCTGCCAGTCAGAGAAGTTGAGACGTTACAAGGGGTATATGCCGCGGTTGCCCAGAGAACCGCGACATATACGCCTGCAACTTTTCAAATTCTCTGACCCAGTCAGCACCTGCAATAAATTCGCAGGGGTATATGCCGCGGTTCCCTGGGCAACCGCGGCATATACTCTGTTATTTAATTTTTTATTCATACGTGGCGTCAAAGGCAATGGTTGACTGGAGTATATGCCGCGGTTTGGAGTAGAACCGCGACATATATGTTCGTTTTATTTACAAAACTGCCACCGCGCACCATTATGCTGCGGTTTTCGTTGAACCGTGGCATAATGTGCGCTGTAAAAACCCAATTTTTTACTATAATTCTGTCCGCCAAGGCTAGGACCATTTACTCGGACTTGGGGGGCATGTACTATAGGATACCTAATCCTCCAACGGTCAACCAATGACCCGAACAACCTGGCGACAATTAAACCAATGTACGACCTTCTCATGCTCGCAATGACATACGACCACATAGTGTTGTCGACCGCTTGGTGCTCGACAACCAAACAAGTGATGTCGCGACATGAGGCATTCGTGCGACAAGTCGTCCACCTATGTCGACATGCAAGATGATCGACATATAGAACGGGACATCGTGATCTAGCAGTTACAGATAAGCAGTTACGCATATTGACTAACCAGCACCATAAATCACGGAAGTAATTGACTCAGTATCAGCACATGATCTGGCAGTTACAACCTCTAAACAGTCAACTTCGGTAACTGACCGGATTTTCAGGTAAACGGTTTATTATACTATTTTAAATACACAAAGCACACCAGAAAAAAGGTACGTTTTTCCCCTTAGAGAAATTAAGAGCGAGAAATTATTTTTCCCGGTTGATCACTTTTCTGACTTGAGCGTCGGAGTGCCTTTGCAGGTACCCAGCCCACCTTTTTCCAAGGAACAGAACGTAAAGAGAGGAAGGAAGCATCGTGATAGACAACGTAAGAAGTGGCAGTTCAGTTTTGTTAGGTGTGTATCTCGACCTCCACATCCCTACTGAAACACATAGCATTTACAGGAACACTCAACAATGTTAGATCTAGCCACTAAACTACTACCACCACCATTTTCACCCACTAATTCATCCATTTCCTCCTCTGATCTTGACACCGAGGTAATAATTTTACCCTCAACAAAATAAAACTCAACTCTCATAATTTCTAAAGTTTCGTTATTTCCACCTATTGATTTCATTTTATTTTGGGTTTTCCATTTTCATAGTCTACGGGATCCTGCTTCCATGACAGGAGCACACACTGGGCACTTTTATGGGTATCAGCTTCCCAGTTATTACCTTCAGAGCCTCTGACTGCCATCCACATTCAACCATCTTCGTACCACTGTCGTGGGTGGCCTCAGACGACTGTAAAGTCTAAGAAGAAGAAGGTGTTCGTGGCTGCGGAGCGCCGGCGAAAGTGGTCGTGCCTGTGCAGGGATGGTGTCTCAAACTCCAACACGAACACTGTTTTTCCCAATTTGGATTTCATTAACCCTAATTTTGTCACGTTTTAATTTTAGATTTGAGAAACATTTTTTTAATGTTTTAATCAAACATTTTCCATTTAATATGCAAATATCATATCTAATTGCAGTACACGTCGACAAGCCAATTGAAAGTTAACTCGTTAATCCAATTTAACAACACAGAGTCAATTGTTTTAATTTATAACTTTTAAAGACTTTGATAAAAAATAAGAAATAAACTTATTTAAAAAAACCCAACAAAAATAAAAGCTACGACATTTTTATTAATTAAAATCATTTATAATTATTAATGTTTTTAAATGTATTTAAAAAATGTAAATTATACGTAATTGATTTGATTAATTCTAATTGTTTTATTTCATTTCAGATATTAAACTTAATTTGAAAACAACAAAATTTTAAATAATAGTTATTACATAACAACAAAATTTTAAATAATAGTTATTACATAACAACAAAATTTTAAATAATAATTATTACATTTACTATAAAGGTGCAAATGTCTATGCATGGTCTTTTCCTTGCTGAAATTTGTCCAGGCTATAGTGTCATTTAATTGCATGCTCCAATATCTTGATGGAAATGCATGGTGCTAATCAAGAATTACATGTGCAGATTGAGATTCCTAGCTAGAATGACACACATATCTATATATATATATATATATATCTATATATATATATATATATATCTATATATATATATATCTATATATATATATATACATATATATAGAGGTAGTCTTTGTGTTGTCTTCAAATTGCAACACCAAAAATTTCATACTTCTTTACAACTTTTTGTTGCAATTGTAAGTATCTTTCACAAACTCTCGTCAACTTTCTCTCGCAAACACAAATTTATAACGACATCCTAGAACTTAGAAGCATCATCATCATCAGATAAGCTGAATTTCTAGGATGTCATTAGGAATTTGGGTTTGATATTAGATAATGTTGATGAATGTAGTTCAGATGATGAGTTGGATAACTTTCACGATGAACACAATGATGACCAACACATCACACAGTCATCTCAACATGTCATTGCAGAGCTGTAGGAGTGTGTACAATTCTAATCCAACGAGGAGACAATTTCTGCAATTAAACAATATCACATCAACAATGGATATAAATTTAGCGTTGTTAAATCAAAGCCTAAAATATACGTACGTTGTCTCGAATATCACAATGGTTGCCAATGGCGTTTGCGAGTAGGCTATAGTAAAATCCGTCAACATTGGGAAATCAAGAACATTGACAGACCACATACGTGTTTCTCAATCATACTCTCTCATGATGATACAAATCTTGATAGTAATCACATTGTCGGCATTGTATCAAATTTTGTGAGGACAAACTCTTCCATTCCTATCAAGAGTTTGATTCTAGACATTAAAAATCGGTTTGGATATTCTATGTCATACAGAAAAGCTTGGATGACCAAAAAAAAGGCTCTTGCTATGGAGTTTGGTGACTGGGAAGATTCTTATAACCATCTCTCCATATGGTTACATGTCGTCAAAGATGCAAATCCTGGTACAATTTTGCAATGCACTGGTTCTCCAGTGGAGATTGATGGAGAACCTGACAGTGATTGCTATGTTACTGAAAGAGTTTTCTGGTCTTTCGATCCTTGCATAAAAGGATTCAAATATTGTAAACCCATTTCCAAGTAGATGGAACATTTCTAACGGGCAAATATTATAGAACTTTGCTCACTACGATCGCTCAAGATGGCAACAAAAATCTTTTTTCATTGCATTTTCCATTGTACAAGGTGACACAAAGGAGACATTGATATGGTTCTTTCAACTACTTCGGAAACATGTTACCACTCAATAAAATATTTGCATCATCACTGATAGAGGGAAGGGTATCCTATCAACCTTAAGATCAGAAGAAGTTGGTTAGGAAGAGGATGGTTTGAACTCTGTTTATTACATATGTCTTCTAACCTCCAACTTCAACAACAAATTCAAGATTTAGGAACTGAAACGACAAAAGTGTTCAAATTTTAATTTCATTACATGCTTAAAGCTTACGAGGTAAAGCAACCCACTGTGACAAAAAAACTTACCACAATTAGAGACCAATTCTCCTAACAAGTAGCTTGGATAGATAAAATTCCATTAAAAATGGGTCTCAGGCTTTTGATGGAGACACAAGGTATGAACATATGACCACTAATCTTGTTGAGTACACGAACTCCGTTCTAAAGGGAGCATGTTCATTACCAATTTGTGCTCTAATCAAAACAACATTTGAGATGACACAATCATGGTTTGTTGAACGATGCTTAAAAGCACAGTACATGCTACAAGCAGCCCACCAATATCCAGAAGAAATCACTGACATTATTCACAAAAATCAACAACAATTTTCATTTTGTCATATTCATCGGTACGATCTTGAAAATTCAGAATTTGATGTTAAGAAAATTTCAACACCCTACCAATATTTCCCACATCCAATTTCGTTTAATGTCAGGCTAAATAATGGTGGTATGACTGTGGTCACTTCCAAGCTATTCGCCTCTCATGTCATCATGTCATTATAGTTTGTGCATATTCCCATATATCACTAACCCAATATATTGATCCAGTATACACTCTTAACAACATTTACAAAGCATACGAAGTACAATTTCACCCCATCCAAAATGAAGATTATTGGTCTGCGTATACTGGTCCAAACTTCATACAAGACCCTTAAATGTGACGCAAGGCATCCGAAATACCAACTACCAATAGAATCCGTAACGAGATGAATAAATCCACCTCTGATCAACCAAAAAAAATGCTCTTACTGACTCAACAAAGGTCATCATAGGAGAACATGCCCATATCATCAATAGTTTTTTGTTCAATCTTACCTTTTTGTAATCCCTTCATTAATTGATAAAATAATATCACTATAGTTTATAAAATTTCTTTTAAGGATTTAATTTGTTTTTACACTAAATTAATGATCATTTAAATTTGTTTTCTCTCTAAAACAATCATGTAATCAACATTGTCAAACATATGGTAAATATGCCAATGTAATCAACAAACATAATTTACATTAATAGTGAAGAACCAAACAAACTTTTTGTTTTAACACCAAAATCCTTTGTAATCGATTACCAGTGAGTTTTTTCTTATACAAGGTGAAGTCGTGCATCTCCTACACGACTTTAGTGTAATCGATTACCCGACCTTAAAAATCGTTTTTGGAGTGCACGACTTCATCTCTAACCATTGTGTGAAGGTGAAGTCGTGCATAGAGACACGACTTCTTCATTTGAAGTCATCTGAGCACGACTTGCCAAAAATCGTAATTTTTAAAATTTTTATCTACTTACATAAAATGTTTATCATTTTTGTCCAACATGATGAACAATTGGCAAGTGTATCAATTGTTATTGTAGTAACAAAATATTGTCCTCTGGGATTGAATGAGTTGAGTACTATATTACTAATTCACGTAATTTTGAGCAACAAAAATATCAAATTAAAAGATGAACATAAACAAGTGATGGGAATTCAAATAATATAAACAATGTTAGAGAATTGATTTCACGTTTTCATACAAATTCCTCCCCTTTCCAATTGATGTGGGAATTGTAATTATCCACTTGAGTTTATTAAGAGCTTGTTTACCCCTAATTCCTTAGATAGGTAAACTTATCTATTGAATTCGAACCCCCAATCCCTTAGGTCAGTTACAAAATTCAGTAAAATCATGAAGAACAATTATTATCCCAATTGCAAACTAATTAGTTGTATCCAATTTTCCAATTGTGAAACTGCTCATAAAATAAACATTAGAACATAAATAGAACACTAAGATAATTAAAATTAACAACATATCAATTGAAAAAGTTCAGAAATTATAATCAAAAGTATTACATCAATACTCTAACAAAAGGAAATTTAGTTCTGCATAATGTAAAATTTCCAAAAGAAAACCAAAAGAAGAAGAAGAAGTGTAGCAGCTCCCTGGTGCATTGATGTACGCCTCCCCTCTCTCCAAAATCACCTCCCAAAATCTTTATCTCAATTTTCCACTCATTCCCCCTTTTTAGGAGAGTGATTACTCCCTCTAAGTAATTGTCTTTCATTTCTCTATTTCTTTAATCTCTTTAAATCCACATAATATGAAAGGTTAGTAACTGTTCTGAAAATTTTCACAGCTCATGGAAAAATCCACAATCTGCTTGTGCTCTTCTCTGGTTTCAATTCTGCACTTCCTGAAGTAAATCCACAAGTTGTGGTAAAAGCCACAACTCACTTGTGGAACTCACTTGTGGAAGTCTCTGTTTTGCTTTCTATTTCTCTCAAAATAAATCCACAGGTTGTGGAAACTTTCACGGGTCATTTGTGGAACTCTTTGTTTTGCCTCTGTATTTTGGAGAAAAATTGTGGAACTGTCTAGAACTAGGTTGTGAAACTTCCTCATTTCATCTCTGCATCTTGGACATCAATTATATCCAAGTTGTGATTTTGATACTTAAAATCACCGATCTACAAGAAAAACACAAAACCCAAATATATAATTGGAAACAAAAACAATGCATAATGAAATTATTCAATTAATGCAAATTACCTAAACTAATATATGAATGCAATTACATTTTATTCACACGACTCACCCATCACAACTTAAAAAAAACAATATCTTTTGTTCATGATAAAATGCCTGTTAAAATCCAATTTCACCAATGAAACGTTCACCATGTACTTTTAAAATGTCTGTGTTAAAATCCAATTTCACCGATGAAACGTTCACCATGTACTTTTATAAATAAATAAGTATTAAAATATTTGTTCTTAATATAAACCTTTGCAGAATTGAATTTCACCGATGAAACAGTATATACCTCCATAAATGCTGAGTAGATGGTACAATTCTAGACCAAAGGTTTTAACATGTGAAGTTGCTGAAATTTCGCTCTTCATTTATGATGCCAAAAGCAATAACAACTTGGTTTCGTATGGTGCTCTGCAAAATATTTAAGTCAAGGCAAGATAATCAACTACCCAGATGTCTACCAAATTATAATTATAAATCATGTATCGCATAACAAAACTATTCAAATGCATATCATATCTACACTCGCTTGCACTTACTAATTTCAGGCACTTATAACCAAACACGATACCAACACAAACCTCAGAAGAGGAAAACCATGGAGCAGTACTATCTCTCCCTTCTGCTCCTGTTTGTGTCTCTCATATCTCTCTCCTTTCTCTTCCTTTTCTACAGGCACAATGCTAAGTCCTCCGTCCCTAACTTGCCACCGGGAAATATGGGGTTTCCGGTGGTCGGCGAGAGCATTGAGTTTCTATCATTATGGTGGAAAGGGAATTCAGAGAAGTTCATATACGAACGCATGGCAAAGTACTCTTCCAAAGTGTTCAAGACCTCTATCTTTGGAGAGAATACAGTGATTGTGTGCGGAGATGCATGCAACAAGTTTTTGTTCTCGAACGAAAACAAACTGGTCATGTCTTGGTGGCCAGACAATGTGAACAAGATATTCTCATCCTCGCTTGAAACCAGCTCTAAGGTTGAAGCCAAGAAACTGAGGAGCATGCTCCCTCGGTTCCTCAGCGCCCAGACCCTGCAGCGTTACATTGGTATCATGGACAATGTTGCCCAAAGACACTTTGCTTTAGAATGGGAGAACAAGACCCGTGTCACCGTCTTCCCCTTGGCCCAGAGGTGCTTATTCACTAATAACATGTTTTTCTCCTGAGACACTAATGGAATTTCCTACTTCGATAAGTTTCATTTTAAGTCAACTTGTTAGCGTAGGAAATACATAACCTCACCGTAAGTCTTAACGAACGTAGATGGTTTCCTTACTTGCATGTGACAAGTTTTATGTAGTTTAAAGTTTTAGTCTAATTAACAACAAAGAATTGCAACTAGTTGACTGGAAACCTAGTAGTTAAAAAAATATTAAAAACGGAACCTCGGATCCAAGATAGTTTGATTTGACGTTGTTTTTTTTCATCTGGTACATGTTTTACTTTTTCGTGTTCACCAACTTTCTCAACACGGGTATACCTTCTGGGTGGCTTGCCGTTTGTTTATCAACGTTGATGATCCGATCCATGCGGAAAAATTGTTTGAGTCTTTCAATAGAATAGCCCCAGGAATCATGTCAGTGCCCATTGACTTGCCTGGAACTCCGTTCAACAAAGCCATCAAGGCCTCCAAGTTCGTTAGGGAGAAGCTGTTGAAGATCATCAGACAGAGGAGAGAGGAACTGGCTAATGGAACAGCGTCACAAACTCAAAATATTTTGTCTCACATGTTATCATCATGCAATGAGAATGGACAATATATGACTGAACAAGATATTGCTGACAAGATCCTTGGCCTGTTGATAGGAGGCCACGACACTGCAAGTTCTGTATGCACTTTTGTAGTAAAATACCTTGCTGAGCTACCTCCCAATATTTATGAAAATGTCTATCAGGGTATATCACTTTCTTGCTTGGTCTCATTTGAAAATGAAAAGGTTATTTTTTACATGGTTCTAACCATAAACTATCATAGATATAAATACTATTATTTTCTTAAAAGTTATATAAAAGGATGATTTTTAGCATTAGCAATGTTAAGAATACATTCCCATTATTAAAGTCTTGCATGATGATCTGTTTCATTTGTCTCGTAATTTGGTCAGAACAAATGGAGATAGAAAAATGGAAAGCTCCGGGAGAATTGTTGAATTGGGATGACATCCAGAAGATGAAATATTCGTGGAATGTTGCTCGTGAAGTAATGAGACTTGCGCCTCCAATCCAGGGTGCTTTCAGGGAAGCCATGGATGACCTTTTGTTAAATGGATTCTCAATTCCAAAAGGGTGGAAGGTATTTGTAGAACTCTGGCAAAACTACAATTAGTGCATAAAAGTATGGTCCTATAAATAGAAGAGTAAGTGTTTTGTTGGTGATGCAGTTGTATTGGACAGCAAGTTCAACACACAAGAATCCAGAGTGCTTCGCAGAACCAGAGAAGTTTGATCCGAGTAGATTTGAAGGAACAGGACCAGCTCCTTATA
Organism: Vigna reflexopilosa; assembly: GCA_027742785.1. Classification (NCBI taxonomy): domain Eukaryota; kingdom Viridiplantae; phylum Streptophyta; class Magnoliopsida; order Fabales; family Fabaceae; genus Vigna; species Vigna reflexopilosa. The sequence goes on from CM050913.1 coordinate 3,884,261, forward strand.
CTTATGTGCCATTTGGCGGAGGGCCAAGGATGTGCCCTGGGAAAGAGTATGCTCGAATGGAAATATTGGTGTTCATGCACAACTTGGTCAAAAGGTTCAAATGGGAAGCCATTATTCCTGATGAGAATATTATTATAGATCCCATGACTGTTCCTGCCAAAGGCCTCCCTGTTCGTCTTTATCCTCACCAACCTTGAAAGGACTTATATTTTTATATTCTTCAACCAATCTCAATCCTTGTGCCCCAAGTTATACCTAAAGTATGAATAATGTCTCTATCTTATAAATACGTTGTGTTTATGGGACTTAAAAATATCCTTCTACACTGTAAACAAATTTAAATTATAAATGCATTTTCAGAACCTTGATTTGGCTACACCTATTATACACTCTTTTTTTTATATATCAATCATTTTTCACTACATAATTTTTTTTAATTACCAATAAATTATTATTTGATAGTAACGATTCTATTAATAAACTCAAATTTATCGCAAAAACTTTTCACAATTTCAAAATTTAATGAAATTAATATTTTGGTTGATAATAATTTAAAATAAAATAATTCCTCAATAAATTATAATTAGTGTCAGACCTTATTAAACGCACCCAAAACCCCTCCTGTCAGAATAATTAAAACGCATCCAAAACCCCTCTGAACAGACGTCAGGTGTCAAGCAACGAGATTCGAAAATCAGATAGTGGAATGCAGGTGTCAGCAGATGAGCGGACGTTCGTTTTAAACAAAACTGATTTTCTGAAAACCACGTCACACTCTCTGCATGCACTCATCTTCTCCAAAACTCTGATCTTTCATTTCTCCTCCTTCTCTCTAAAAGTTCTTCCTTCTCTCTACCGAAACTCACCAATTCTCTACTCCGATCTCCGTTCAGGCACCGTAGGAATACTCCCGGCATCCCAAGCTTCAAATTGAACCGAACAGTTTCGAGTTCTGAAACTGGTAAGTCTCCTAGTCTTTAGCCGTTCGTTCTTTGATACATGCAAATCAAGTTCTGGTTGCATGCGGTCATCTTGTCTGAACCATTTTTAGTTTTTCTGTGATTTGATTTAGTTCGAAGAGTTGTTAAGCGTTGAGAGTAGAAATATTTGTAGACAGACGAACCATACTTCTGCCTCTAGGACGATCGTTCACGCTAGAGGTAAGGGAAGCTTATTTAATTTAATTTGTATGTTTACTGTGCTGCATGGACGTTCTTTGAATTGCAATGGAGCATGATTTTGTGATATTTGATTATATGATATAGGAAGATTTTTATGATCTGGTGTATGAGGAATATGAAATGTGCTATGATATGAATGTATGAAATTATGAAGTTATATGTTGAGAAATGAGTTGCATGTAAATAAGTTCTGAATATGAAATTTCCCTAAGATAGTATACGTTCGTCATTGAACGGTCCTTGACCGTTCGGTGTTTCTAGCAAACTTGTTTGAAAATGAATTCTTTCATTTGGAAAGAATTCTAGTTGAGGACGAGCGCCTTCTTGTGATAGTGTTATGTTTGAGCGTTCAGCCAAGCGTAGATACACTTGAGTGTTCTGTGATAAACTAAAAATTTTGTAAACATGTATTTGTATATTTAGTTATTCTTAAACACTATCTCCATCGTATCTTATTATATTTATTATTATTAATGTTTCTATTATAAGTTTAATTAGTGTTCGGTCTCACACCAAGCACTCGTAATGAGTGGTGCTCGGTCTTATACCAAGTGCCTGTACTCGTTTATAGTTGATCAATCTTGATAAAATAGCGTTCGTCCAACTTCAGTAGAATTTTCTTTTACCGTGTTCGATCATTGACTGGCATTGGGTTTCTGTATATGAATTATTCTAAGTATGGTTCTTTAACGTCTTGACGTGTCTACATTCATTGTCTCCGGCTTAGAGCCTCCTTACTTGATATATTCTTTGAGTGTTGGTTTGAGCTCACGAGAGTCAGTTCATTTAACTGATTCATGTTGTAAGTAATGTTCGTCATATATTATATAATTGTATTCGGTTTATTCCTAAATCTAACAGTAACTCTTTCTGTCTTATTCTATTATGGAACGGGAGACTTCTCAGTCTCGTTCCTAGTGTTCATCCTCGTTCTGAGTGAGGACGGAACGTTCGGTATTTGATGTTCTTGGAATTGGTGATAAAGATGAAATTAAAATGATGGATAATAAAAGATGAAGAGTATATGAGATGGATGAAATGTTGTGGATTTTGAACGAGCGTTCCGGGGAGGAACGACTCATGAATGAATATTGAAATTGTAAAGTAAGAATGTGGTAATGCTTAGCTGGCGGTTCATCCTGATGTTCTGTGAGTACTCGTCCTCACGTAGAGGAGGGTAGGTCATGTGTGGGAACGGCAGGAGGTCCTAGTCCTTAGGGATACTTTGGACAGATAGGACTAACCTCGGGTGGCAGCTGATGAGAGTATTCCAGTTACTACATCACTCGGGTGCACGAACGTCGTAGCTACACATATTTCATACAGTCCGGACAGTCAGTCTAGTAGTAGGCCTTGCTTGAAACGTATGTTGAAATGTATTTGATGTGTTTGAATATGCGAAATGTATGTGTATACTTGAATTAAATTACATAAGCTTACCCTGCATTTCCTGTGTTGTCTGGTTTTGTACGTCCGTCCTTGTCGTTGCAATGATCATCCGTGTGGATGTGAGCAGAAGGAGACGAACTGCTGGAAGAGGCGCTGGAAGAAGAAAATTTGGTAGAAGTAGAAGTTAAGACCGAACAATAGAATGTTCGGTTAGTAGTTTAGTTTTCGTAGTAAGGTGGTCGTTCGATCACCTTCCCTTTTGATTATAGTTGACCGTTCGGTAGTTCCTTTTGTAAACCGTTCGGTCAGACTTGTACTGCTGTATAGTTTAATTGTAACTCTTTATGTAAGGTCGTTCGGCCATAACCGTACGCCCTTTTGCATTTTAAGACTGATCTGAATTATTATTAAATGTAATCATTCTATCATATAGTTTATCTGTATTTTTGGGATGTTACAATTAGTATTACCGATGAATATTTTTTAATAATTTATAATTATAATTATTGATAATAAAAATTATTAACAAATTTTTTTATTAAATTATAATTATATTATCAATAAATACTTTTTGTTAATAATTATTCATAAAATTATTGATGGTATTATTTTTATAAATTTGTCATAAATATGGTCGACAAATTTCTCAATCAGATAGAGAATTTTTTTAATACTAAGGAGAAATTGATGAAAAGAATTGGAGAAGAAGAGCTCCTGAGTCACTGCTTTACCAAATTCATCTTTAAAGACAAATACAAAATAAGATATTTCGTTCTGGTAATATCAATGACAATGACAATAACAAAGTCGTGGTGACTGGGAGAAAGAAGTTGATGACACTGCTTCCAAAGGCAATTACATGACAAATAAAATATAAAATAAACCTAAAATTCAAATATGTGAAATAGATCAAACAACTTAAAGAAATTTAGATTAAAATGTATAACTTATTCTTATTACATTATTATTATTATTGCTTCTTCGCCGATTTTCTTAACGAATCTATTAATAAAATCAAATTTAATGATGAATATTTTGACAATTTCACAATTTAATTTATAGATTAATACATTCATTAATAAAATCTATTAAAAATATTCGTCAATAAATTATAATTAGTATTATTGAAGTATATTGTTTTAGATAATTTATAATTATAAAACCACTAACAAATTTTGTTGTTAAATTGTAATTATATTACCAATAAATATTTTTGTTAATAATTATCTATATAATTATCGATGATATTTTTTTTAGAAATTTGTCACAAATTTGGTTGACAAGTTTCTCATTCAGGCAAAAGGATTTTTTAATATTAAAGAGAAATTGATGAAAAGAATAGGAAAAGAAGGGGACTTAGTCACTGTTTTACCACATTCATGTTGGGTATCTGAGTCCAAGTCTCACATTGGATAAAAATGAGAAAGCAGAACACTTTATAAGGATGAAAGAGCCATTAATTTATTGCCTTAAGGATTTGGATAAAAAGTGGTGTGAATACGTTATATAGTTGGTTCACGTGTTATTGATAGAGATTGAGTGGATGGATTTTAGAGTTATAAAAGTTTGTGTAGAATTTAATTAATAAAAAAATATTTTAATTAATAAAAATTTAAGATTATCAAAATGTATTTAGTGATGAAATTAATATAATTAAGATGGTATTTTTTAATAACATATTCATTGATAAAATTAATTTTAAGTAGTAAAAAAGTTAAAATTAATAAAAAAAATTAAAATAAATTTTGGCATTCCCTTTATTGCTTGTTAATAATCACGGAAATAGATTGTGTTTCTAGGATAATTATGGGAACTAAAAGCAAATTAGTTGGATGCAACTGATGAAATTAATCATTGCACTCCTGTCACCTCCAATTGCATATACAATCATAATCAAATTATCAGCGCCATTAATCCCATTAATTGCATTCAACTAATTTGCTCACTAATCCTTGTGTCATTATTTGCTCTAGAATAATTTAGTTTTATTACTAAAAAATAATGACATGTTTCCCTGCAAATAATCTATTTACTTTTTCTAGTTTTCTTATTACAAAATAATTATATTTATTTCTCTTTTATAAAACATTTAATAAAATGTATTTTATATACTATCTTTTTTATCATCTGTTAATTTAAAAGCTATAATGTACGGATATGTATAGGACACGATACGTATTCAATATCTTGATATATTTATTTTAAAAATAAAAAAATATAATAAATTGTATGTGTATATTAAAAAATATATAATAATTTTTAAAATAAATATATAATTGATATTATGTAAATTTAAATTAAAATCATATATATTAAATGTCATTAGTATAAAAAAATTATACATTATTTTTATCATAAAAGTATTATTCTTTTATATATTAAATACTTTATTAATTAGTATTAGTAAAATATCTTAAAATATTAAACATAAATATGTGTCGAACACAAACAATTGACTCAAATTAAAATAAAGGTGCATCATAATTTAAGAGCAAATGAGAATTCGGAATTATTTTTTATATCATTACTTTTCTTTTGTATATAATAAAAGAATGATAATTCGAGATATAATTATTATCTCTTTTCTATCACATTTTTAATATATATATACACACACATTGTTGTAGTTAGTTTTTAGGACATTGGTTGTGACACTCATGAAGCAAAGGTCTATATTCGTAATAGTAAAAAATTAAAATTATTTCAAAAAAATAAAGTGAATAAAAATAATATTTTATAAAAATAAAAATTACACATCAATATTGAATTCTAAAATAGAAATATTTTTTAATATTAAAATATATAGATATGTATAATTTGGAATTACAAAAATATTAAATATACTCCATAAAATTTTATAAAAAGGAAATTAACTGTTTATATAAAAAAGAGAACACAATTTACAAGTTAAAAAAATGTTAATATATACTATACTAAATTGAAATGTGAGACTAAAAAAATAAAGATATTAATAATAAGATACTTTTTTGTTTTATATTTAATTTGAAGAATTGTAATATAATTTCAAAGTATTTGCTAACCTAAATTTTAAGAGTAAAGAAAATGTCGGAGCATATGACTGAGAACGAAAATGGAGTCAATTCGTGTAACCATAAATTAAAAAAAAATGTTACTGTCTATGTAAGTTTAAGAAATAGAGAAATAAATTTGATTCTTTCCGATTCTGAAATATGTTTCAAATTTCAAGATTTTTTGTCATGACAATTTATAATAACCAAAGTGAATTACCTCCGCTTACAATTTTCACTTGTCGTAAAAAAAAACAATAAAGAATTGAAAATATTTATTTGGATGAAAATGTAATTTATATAACATTAAAATATGATATAGAAAAAATATTTGAAAATATGTAAAACTAAAGATACATAATATATGATAACACATTTAACATCCAAAAATATAGTATAAAACTATATAAAAGAGTCATCACAATTTTAACATGATACAACAGTTAAAACTATAATATAAAGTTTAATTTACAGTTATCCAAAGCAACTATAAATTTTAACTTTATGTAGAAACTAGTCAAACCAAAAGTATATACACCTAACTAGCTAAGGAACTACATGTTTGCTGGTTCCTCCTCTAAGGTTTGTTTGACAGACATCTCTTCGCCCTCTGCTCACACCCACCAAATGATCATAGCCAAGAAAATAGTACAAGAACATACAATTGAAACAACACAAAAGAAAGGTAAGCTAGATAAACAAGAAAGATTCATATTTATATAATTATTTAACACTTCGACCCTAATTCAAGAAAATATAATGCGCACCAATCATTCCATACATCTCATACTCAACATGACTCATCCGGATTAGGTATGAATGTCGAACTATTGGTAGTCTGTGCACTTGTATGGTTCTGCTGGCACTCTCCAACACCATACAAGGTTAGTCCATTCCAGTTGTATAGACTAAATTCAAAGTCTATAGACAAGAATCTCTTGCTACTCTCACCAAATGCATCATTCCTCTCTATTTGAGAATAAATTATCAGTGTCGGAATAGACTACCATTTCGAAGCTCCATACATTCATACAACAACAACCTTATCAAACAAAGTACTACCATAAATCTCACCTTGAGTCATGGAGTTAAGTTCACTAATCATAATTCATGTGTAAGGACATATCAATTCACAAGAACTCTTCACACATCATTCTCAACTAAATAAAAAATTCCACTTGCATCACTTAGAAAATCAAAGAAGAAAAAAATAACATCCCCACCAGGACCAGTCGCTCAGCGAATCCCCTCGCTGATCGACCCCAAGATTTTCTCTCTCAGCACCCCTACTCGCTATGCGAATGAAACTCCCAATGGTATCAGACCCCAACCTCTCGCTCAGGGACTCAACTCGTTGTGCGAATAAAATGACAGTGGTCCAGACTCCCAACTCTCTCGCTCAACGACTTCATTTGTTGGTCGAGACCTGAGACAGTGGTTCAGGCTCTCCAGACACTCGCTTAGCGACCCATCTAGCTGAGCGATTAAAACTCACAGTGGTCCCAGACCTCACTCTCTCGCTCAGCGACTCTGCTCATTGTGCGAATATCAGAACAGTGTGCCAAACTCTATAGCCACTCGCTGAGCGACTCCTCTCACTCAGCGAGTCTGCATAATTCTACAGCACAAATCTGTAGAATTACCCAACCTACACCAAAATTACCAATTCCAAATATTTTCTCCAACTTCTAATCCTCCTAGATTGTGTTATAGACTTAATTAAACTTGGTCTAGTGTTTCTAAACCTTATTAACATCAATCTAAAGTGTTTCCTAAACACATTCCACTCCAAAATCTACAAAAATTCAACTTATGAACCCCATTTGCATTCTACCACTTTTGTCACTATTTGGAGCAACTTAGGGACTCAAACAAGTCTCATTTGACTTACCAAAGCTATCATAACATACCAGAAGAACATATAACCCCTAATTCACGTTTTCACTACTCAACTTCCTCAAAACTAGTATTAAAACATGACAAAGTGCCTCTACTCATAAGCCATTAGCCTTATTACTGATTTCACTTATTTCATGCATTCAATTACAACCAACACATCATTCCACACAGTTGATCATCATAATTCATCTATTGCACATTCAAAATAATCAAATTGCACATTTTCTATCTACCCAAAAAAAATCATGAATTCAGCTCAACTAATTCAAGAAGCTCATACTACCAAACATACACAAGTAATTACTAATTAAAAGCAAATTCTAGCTTTCCTTACCTCAACCAAAATTTGCACAGCTCACAGAAACCCCGATATTTTGCTTGCACCGCAAGAAAATTCTAGAAACACCTATAAACACCAATTGGTGATAGAAAACAACTCTTAGAACCTAAATTAAACTAAGAATTTAAAAGAGGAACTCTTGATCCATGCAAACAGAATTTCTTCACGGGATCAAAACCCCTAAACACTAAAGAAATGGGGATTTACCACTTACCTGCTCAATTCTACAAATTGATCGGTTAGATTAATAGTTCCTGACCCAAGGATCGCCTAGACACCTCTTGATCGTCGAACAGAGGATCCAAGCGTGAGAAAAGTTAGAGAGATGTGAGAGAGAAAAGAGAATAATGTTTTAGAGAGATAGAAGTATCTTGAACCGAACTTTAGAAAATTTTATTCATACTATAAAATTATTTTATAATAAAATATTCGGTCTCATTATTTTAGTAAACTTATCTACTTTAACTCTCTATTTTCGAGGTTCTTACAACACATATACAGTATAATTATTATTTTATTTGTAATGTATTTATTATTTATCTTTTCTGAAATTTAAATTTAAAATTACTTATTAAATGGAATACAAATTCATAATTTGATAAATATTTACAAATTATTCATAAGTATTAGTTGTACAATAGTAAATTCAAATAAAATATTGCAAATTTTATTACATATTATAATAAAATTTATTAATTATTTTTTGTATTATTTTTAATAATTAAATTCATTTTAAAAGTTAAATTATATATTATAAATAATATATAATAATATTTTTATACAAAATCTTATTAAATCTATTTTGAACTTAAAATTTATTCTATATCAAACAATTGTAAGAAACATTTAATAATATATCGATCGAACAAATATAAACAAAATTCATTTAGCACTTTTACTTAATATTATAAAATATATTTGTTGGTATAAATATTTATATATTAAATAATATTTTTATTCTTTTATAATTTTTTATTTATTATTATTATAATTTAAAAGACAATATATCAATTTTACAGAATTTATTTTTATTATTTAAAATAATGCCCGTGCGTTCCACGGGTGCACGAAAATTGTGGTATACACATAAAGATACTTCATCAACAAATCCATCCCGTGGCCCTGGATCGTTGTCCTGTTTCTGATGGGTTGACCCAATAAATAATTCCACTTTACAATGAAGATTGTTGTACTAGGTGTCAGTCTCTGACTCCTATGTCTCTCTCTCTTCACATACTTTAAAAGAAAATAAAAAAAAGTTTAAAGTTTTACTAAAAAATATTTTATTTACTTTTTAAACATAATTTTAATGTCAATGTTCCTAATTTTATTATTTTAATTTAATTATTTTCATTTCTTAAATGAAATAATTTTACTTATTTTCAAATTAAAATCAAATTTAATTTTATATAAATATTATACTATATTTTTATTACAATTTAAATTATTATTAAATATTTTAACAAGGTTAAAGTTATTTAAAGTTATATTTTACATTAAATTTTCTTTAAAATTATTTTAAAGATGTTAATATTAATTTATATTTTTATATAAATTTACTTCTAACTAATTTGTATCAATTTTTTTATTTAAACATCATGATATAAAATAGATGAAAAACATTAAAGTATAAAAAGTAGTTCTTATGAAAATTCTTTTATTTCAATTATTTCCGTGAAGATATAAGCGTTTAAAAATTTTATAAAAAAAGCATTTTTATTTAAGAGATAAAGAAAAAACTGAAAACCGAAACACTACCCTTTGATTTTGAAAACAAAAATATTTTTCAATCAAATATAAAATTAAGATATTTCTCTTGTAAAGTCGAGGTTATCGGTGAAAAAACATAAAGTGAATTAATCCAATTGATAATAATAATGTTTTAACTTAAATTAATTATTAATAATATATTTTAATAAACACAAATTTTTTATATTTATTTGATATTATTTTTTCTTATTTTTATTTTTTTTAAAGATTAAAAAATTCACTTTTTGATACTCCTTTTATTTTTATAAAGGTTTAATGTCTCGGTAGGTCCATATTTTCGTTCAGAATCTCAAATAGGTCACAGACTTATTCGGCGTCTCAATTGCATCCTTATTTTTGTAAAATTGAATCAAACAAAGGCTTGCCGTTAAATTGATCAAACGCCGTTAAGGAAAGTATTACGTGGCATGTTGACTGTGTAGTTTTAATTTACGTGGCATTAAAAACGTGTGTCAATTATATTTTTTTAATTTTTGAATTAAAAAATTAAATGTACACAGTGGAAATATAATTTAAGCAAGGGCAAAGTTGGAAAATCAAAGTGCCGAAAGCCTATTCTCCTGTGCAATTCCAAAATTGAAATCAAATTGGGGAAGGTGAGTTTCAGGATTCTGGACGTTTGTTTCTTTTGCTTGAATCAAGAATTTCAGCGTTGGAAGCGCTTTCTTTTTCTATTCTTTTGCTTTAACCGCAATGTAGAGAGATTTCTTCCTTTCTCTTACTCCGGGGTATGGCTGGGTATCGCAGGAACGAGAGATGACTCCGGCAGTGATGGCGCGACGACGGTGTGGAGATGGCGCGACCAAGCGGCTTTTGTGGTGGTTTGCGACAGCGCGTTGGACATTCTTCTTCTTTTTCCCTTTCCCTCTTTTCTTGCGCTGATTCGCGTCGTAAGGGAGGGAGTTTCTTCCGTTTTCTTTTTCTGGTTTAGTTCTGGTTGCAGGGAGGAGGATGCGAAACCGGCGGATCACACACAACGTTCATCACTCGCGACGGCGATGCCTCTACGGTTACGAGGGTTTCTGTGTTTCGTGGCAAGGGTTTTCATTTGGGGTTTTTGAGTTCTCTATTCTCGCGTGTGGCCCGCGAATTGGGGGTGGTGGTTTTTGATTCCTTTTCGGCAGATTGTAAAATGATTTGGAATTCAACTGATTTGGAATTCAACTGTTGCAATTTTGGGGTTAGGTTATGAAATTGGATTTGGAAATTTCTTTGAAGGGCTTGAATTGGGGAATTATTGGGTTTCTTTTTCTCTCCCACGAACCCTAATTTGGAGGCCAATTTTTTTCCCAATCTGATTTCGATTTCTTAGTTGCAGGGCTGCACATAATTTTTTTTCCCAGTTTGTCCTTAAGTTACATGATTTAACATCTGTGCAATCCATTTTTTAATAAGAAAATCAATTCGGACTCGTTTTTAATGTCACGTGTGATTAGTCAGTACAATCATCATGCCACCAAACCCAAACTTAAACGGCCGTTTGTTCAGTTTGACGACAGACCCCTAATTGCTACAATTTTACACAAAAAAGAACCCAATTGAGACGTCGAAAAGAAAAAGAACCTATTTGAGATTCATCCCGAAAATATTAAACCTTTTATAAAATATCTATCGTTATTTTTCGTTTATGTACTCGTTTTCCACGAGGCAGAAGTATCCTACATGGGCTTCTCAGAAAATTTCTAATAACCGAAATTATTGCGTCATGAAAATCCAGTCCAAACGTATGCATGAAAAATGAGCTACCTAAATTTTTCCAACGCCTATTTATTGCGTGCATCAGAAACATCGTTTAGTAAAGAAAGTAAAACCATGGAACAGTTCTATCTCTCCCTTCTGCTCCTGTTTGTGTCCATCATCCCTCTCTCATTTCTCTTCCTTTTCTACAGGCATAATGCTCAGTCCCTCGTCCCCAACTTGCCACCGG